>JAXCLR010000092.1:14010768-14021128 GCA_035584095.1 Annona squamosa | reverse complement strand
TATATGCCACACAATTTAATTCCATGTAATTAAGCTTTTGATTTTCTGTGTTTAGGAAGACGTAAAGATAAGATGGAAAAGTGGGAATGAAATTTTTCTTTTTTTTGGAAAAAGTATGTAATATCACGGGATAATGATTAAGATTAGACGTAACAATGACGTGAAATAGATAAATTAATCGTATGGAAAAATGTAAAACAATGATCGGAAAAAAGGGAATAATAAAAAAAAGTTAAATAGATAGGCAATTGCGATGTCAAATTGCACATCGAGTTTGATTTCATCACTTTCTAAACACGGCTTTTGTTTGGTGCAAGATTGGTGGCTGGTTCGGTATGCATACAGTCATATAGGTAAACAAAAAATTCTTCAAAAAGGTTTAGTGTATAAAAGTTTGAAATACATGTAGTTTTTGGCATCATAAATAAATATTTATGGATAAACATGGTAAATAGTTTAAATTTTCCCGATTTTTTTTTTTTTTTTTAAAACAAAGGCTAATCATGGAGTTTAATTCCCGTGCTTACAGAAGTACCGACAACTGAATCGTTAACACCTCATATTTCTCTCTTAAATGACTTCCTAACAAGAAAACCTCAAACATTTGCTTTATATGTAATCAAGCCTGACCACCCCGCGAAATAGATTTTTTGCTCACTGGGCACAGCCAATATCTCGTTGTGCAGTCAGCATGATACGTTTGAACTCTAGGTCCTTCATATGCCACAAGATACAGGACAAGTACACTCACAAAATTACAACTGAATTTTTCATTGCTCAACACTAACTACAAAGAATGCTTTCCACAGGTTAAGAGTAGCCATGTGAACTCTTGAATCTGTCCACAGGCCTAAACTAGAACCAGTTCTGCTACAAACTTTCGACTGCGCATTGGACAAGCTCAAAAAATGAAATGAGAGATGATGTCACCTTTAACAAGCTTGGTGGGTCTCGTGGTGCTTGATGAAATCCGAAGCTTCTTCCCTTGAAACAACATACACAGGACTGACTTCGTTTTTGTGGGTCACACCATAGGTGATAGCTGCAACTTCTATAAGTTCTTGCCAGAAAATGGTCGTAATGAACTGAGTGTTGCCCGTGTCAGCTAAGCATCCAATAATATCTTTGAAAGTTAGGAATCCCAATCATATGAAAAAAAAAAAAAAATCAGATGAGATAGACAAAATGATTAGTCGAAGGAAATAAACATTTGTATCATGCAGATTGGCAGTTACGGTAACCATTAACAGGAAGCATGAAGCATGAAGCATGAACCCCCTATCATTCAATCTGAGCCCCCATCTACACCTATTTTTTTGCCTCCAACAACAGACATAAGAAACAGAAGCATTGACCACATGCTGAACTAAGAAATGGTCTACAATTTTATGGGCATGCATAAAGGATGTCAAGACCCAAATAAGAACCATGAGCACCGTTTCATATGAGCCAGCCCACCGAAACAATTCAGCATAGCAAACACAAAAGAATCAAACATAAGTAGGAGAAATCAACAATGGATGGCCCACAAGAATCGGTCTCTTCTTGGCTAATTTCAGGTTTGGTATGAAACAGACCTTAACAAACCTTTCTGGTTGAATAGAAATGAACTCAAATCATTCAGTTATGAAGATGCATGCAGAATTCTTGTGGGCGTTGTCAGCATTAGCAAGAGAAAAATCAAGAATTTACTATTTTCACAACATAATCAAACATGAGAATAGAAATAGGATTCATGAAAGTTTAATCAAACAAGAGAATAGCAATGGATGCTTCCAACAGAAGTCCTGTAGCGAGGATCTAATGCTGCATCAATCTCATCTAACAAATAAAATGGTGCAGGATCACAACGCTCTATGGCAAAAATCAGTGCTAAAGCCACAATAGTTTTCTGTCCACCAGATAATTGCTTCATGGATTGTGTCTACCTTTGTCCATTGAAGGAAACCTGTCATTGCCGAAGAAAGTAAGATTGGTGGCAAACAGTCGAAGTAAACACAACTGACTATCCGTGATTCTTCAAGAGGATGGCAATCAATTTCAAGATTTATAAGTCACTTTAAGAATCAACATAACCATAAGCAATGGGTGTCGTGCAGGGAAGAAGTCTACCCTGTTAGGTTGAATAAAAGACAAAAAATTTACAAGATCGACAACACATGATTAAAAGACAATATCTTATGAACATGTTTAGGAATTAGTCTAAAGTAATCCCATACGATACCGAAGGCATCTAAAGGTGCATAAAAATGGATCTTCCACAGGGCATACCTTAACTCTTATGCCTACGTATTTTTAAACCCTTTCCTCCGGATCTGCATTCTGAGGCCCATCCTCATCTTCATATACATTGCAAGCATCAACATTACCAACCTTCAGAAAAATAAAAAATAAAAAGAAAAAAGAAGAAGAAGAAGAAGAAGAAGAAGAAAGCTACTAGGCAATTTAGCATTTTTCATTTATTTAGTCCGACATTTACAGCAGCACTTGTTTCATCTTTGTAGGAAGGACTTGCCCTGTGTTTTAATTATTCATTTCATTATTCTTTATCAATTGGGATCTATCATCCATGAAAAACCAAAGACAACAAATCAAATACAATAACACGGACCTTTTTCTTCATCATAGCCATAAACCATGCCTCCCTCTACTAAGCTCAAAGAACACTTCACGAAAACGGCAAGTCACATCTTTAAATGTTCGTTCGATTGCTTCATACTTCCATAGATCCAACTCTGAAATCAGCTCTCTAATTTTCTGTGGAATAAGCAAAAATGTTAAACGTTGGCAAAATTTTACATACATGAATTCAAAGGGTTTGATTTATGGAAACTAAAAGTACCTCATAGACTGCATCCAGCTCAGCTTGCCTTTTCTGTAGCTCTTCTTGTTCTTCAGTTAAATTTATGTCCTGATCACGTGCTTTCTTGTTCGCACCACGAAACTGATTTAGTCTGTCATTGCTTGTTTCAAGCATCTTTTACAATTCTCCAATGTCTTTTTGCTTGTGCCTGTCGATAAGTACACCCAACAAGAAAAAATAATGTTTCAAACTGAAAATGAGATTATCGTGGTCGGCATATAACATAAGTCTGGGCACAGAGAGGGGTCAGCTATGCAAGATGATGTCAAAATTAGCCTCATGACGTATTAAAATACAGAGCGGAAATTTGTAATTAAAAAAGAAGAAGAAGAAGAATGATGCAAGTAATAACCGAAGTCAGGAAGTGTAAAGTGTAGTATGTGTCAAATGCATCAGATAGCAATGAACCCAAATCCTAATTTTCTTTACAAGATCTTCTTGCTTCTGAAGAAGAATGGTCCTCTTATTTATCAACTGATATGATTCTTTGGCTTCACCCTGACGTGTCTGTTGATAGTTGACTTCTTTAGCCTGACCATGCAAAATAAATGTTAAGAACTAAAAACAGAAAATCATGCGAAAATCACCATCCTATATCAGGACACTGGTGCTGAATAGCACCACCATGAACTACCTTTAATTCATCTTTTGCATTTTTTATCTCCCTTGTTATCTTTGTAAGACCCTCTATATCATTCACCACCTCTGTTCAGAAACACATTCAATCAGAAAGAGTAATACTTGATAAAATGAAATCTGACCGTAAAAAATTTGTCAGAGCAGCAAAAGTATCACTTTTGAGCTGCTGTTTGCCTCATCAACAGCTGCTTTAGCACCCTTTAGCACCTACCTTTTCTGTTCCAGCTTAGCATCTGATGATAGAGAATCTTCAGACTGAATTCTGGATAGTAACTCCTGTTCTCGCCTTATAAGGTCTGTCTCAAGATCAGTCCACATCTCACCTTGGTGGTCTCAGTCTAGAAAGCAAAAACAAAAATGTATCCACTGAAATTTTTTTCCATGAGATACAGGGGAGTTTAACAGAACATGCATCCATTCAACAAGAAAACCTCCATGCAGTTTCCATTGCATTCAATTAGCTGCTTCTTGAATGTCTCAATTTCACGATTCAAATGTGATAGAAGATCTGTTTCCTGTGGCGTTAAGTGATCAAAAAGATCTGCTGCCATTTCATCCTTTTTCATAGCAATGCCAGCTTTAAGCTGCTCAATTTCATCACAGGCATTTGCAAGCAGTTTTTCCTGCAGATACAAATTAAGAGAGGGGGGAAGAACATTAAATTTGGACAGAACTAGATGCAAGCTTGAAGCAATGAGTATAAGAAGCAAAATATAACACATACCTTTTTTCGCAAGCCTTAAAAATGGATGCCTTCTACTTGTTGACATTCGTAACATCCAGCTTGAGCTGTTCCAACTCTGATTTATCACGATTCCTCTTCGGCATCCATTTTCTGTCGCTCACAAATCAATTGAGTAACTTTTGATCTATCTGCAGGTTAGTTGGTACACAAGTATCGACGTGATCCAATCGGACCCTGCTCATACCTGTATTTTTATTCTACAATAATAAAATAGGCAATTTCCATTAACTAGAAAATAAAAAATCCTTTCTCCAAAAAAAAAAAAAAAGAAAAAAGAAAAAAAAATCCTATATATATATATATTTTAAAGTAAAACTGATCCATTCACGCTCCATTTCCCCCTCAGTCAAACCCCTCGCCTAATTACCAGGAGTCAAGTAAAGCTCTTCCACAAAGATTTCAATTAAGCAAAACCTAGCACAGGTGCTGTTCTGTGTCATTTTCAACACATGTTTCCCTAACTGAAACTCAGATATGATCGAACATTTTTCAAATGTAATACTAACCCATTGATGTCCAGATCTGACATAACAGATTTCGGACATAATACAAGCCAATTATATTCAGACATGCCCCAATAAATTTCACTAAAATGCTAACCCATTATATTTGAAAATGCCCTAACAAATTTTCGATACAATGCTAACCCACATTATTTACATATGCCCTTACAGATTTCAGTATCATACATATTCTTTTAAATGCCAATGTTTGGAGAACAAGAAAAAGGGAAAACAAGAAATGTAAAACAGGAGATAAGGACTGATAGGATGTGAAAATAAGGCCAGGGATAAGTGGAGACGATCCCTAGAAAGAAACAAATATGAACGAAAACGAGAGAAAACAATTTTTTGGAAAATTAGGAGTGTGATAGTTATTAAAATCTATTGGAAGTTTTGGCATCAACAGTTCTTAAGAACGCTGAACTTTTCAACACAAAGCAACAAAAGAATGCTTCATTTGCTGACCCTGTGAGTGTGAATTAATCAGGCATCCAGGCATTAGTTAATGTTCAATAAATTCTCTGAATTAACAGTTTAATGATAAAACTGTAACTAAAATATAACATGGCATGATGCCCAGCTGGTCAAGGTTAGAAAAAACATGTCAGGAGATGACAGAGTTGTTCATGTAGCAGTGCTTGAGGCCATAGAACAGTCTGATATCAATGCACCACTTATTCCTCCAACCAACGGAATGAAGTTTAACGTTTAGAGACAAACTGAGAACAGGAAGTAATAAAAATTCCAGTTGAACCAACAATTGGAAAATGTATACCATGCTGCAGATCGGAAAGAACAAGAAGAAAGTTAATGAAAAGATCAAGTAAATGGAAAGCACAATGAGTGCTCGAGTTTTCTCAAGTAAAATGACAAGCCATAAGAAGCAGATTAACAAATAAATAAATTCCAAAGGGATATTTTAAGTTAGAAGACTGTCAGGATATCTTGAAGAGAGTTTCTAATCTCCTCAAGTTCCTCCTCCTTGGTGTTGATATACTTTGTATTCTTGTTTATTTATATTCATAGACTTCAGTTTGGAATGCCTATTATCTTATTATCCTCTAGTCATGCCACCATTCCTGCTTACTTGGTCACATGCTAGTTACATAATGTTCCCAAGACTTAGATTTTTGCATGAGATGTGTTGGAAGAGAAAATTTTCAATCCTTCACCTTCCAAAGCGATGCAGTCTAGGCCATAAGATCAAGCAACCATTGTGACCACATCCAAGTCTTTACAAATTGCTGTTCTTCCAAATATCTACAAAATAGTTTACTCTGAAGATACAAATGAAAAAATAAAAGAGAACCATGCAATAAAATAATCATGGTCAATTTTTCTTATTAACAGAATTGTGTATAACAGCTGAGGAAGCACGGTTGAGCTTTGTCATGATGTCAGCAGTCAAGAATGAAAAAATTGTACAGCAATATATGGATATTTTAAAAAGGACTGATTCTTTTAGCCTAGGCTAATCTATATATTCTTTTATTTTTTCATAAATGTAAATTTATTCGTATACCGAAATTTTCAATTTTTAGATATGTACATATATTTTTTCTAAATTTCAAGAGAACAAAATTTTTCCCCCATCCAAACATTGTAAAATTTGATATCTAAATTAAATACACTTGGGCATATATTTTTATGAAAAAATCTGTTTCGGGGCTAACAAAAGCACATGTTAACCTGTCCTTACAAAATTAGGGCCCTTTTAGAAAGGATACCAAAACAGACATGCTCAAGGACAAGATGAAAAATCACCAGTAGAATATTGACCTTTCAACTTCGCTCATTTATACAGCCAAAGAGGGTACCTTGGAAAATGGATGGACGAACTCCTAAATTGCTCAAGATGATCATCCTAACATTCACTCATTTTTATCACCCAAGCTGAACTTCGTGATATACATTAAATTTCTGTTCAACATATACAACAAGAAAACTATGCTGTATATTTTGGAAGTGCAAGATTTATGTATGGTTCTCTCTGACCTTTTAGTTAAGCTCTAATTTCTAAAAATGCAACAATTTCACTTAATGAAGAAGGAAAGAATCATCTTCAAGCTAGCTTTGTGATTGAGGATATTTTAGTTTCTTAAACATTTGAAGATGCAGAATTTTTTATTACCTCTTAGCTATTATTTTTACATCTAAGCTAACAGACAGGCAACTTCATATAGCTCTCCAAAATTTTATGGGACACTGAATGATATGACTATGGATACTGTGATATAATTATCCTTGTAAAAAAAAAAAAAAAAAAAATCTAATGCCTACCGATGATTGCTAAGCAAAAGGTTAACAACTGAGAAGCCAAAGCAGTCAGATGAACATAGAATGTTGTTTGAATAGTAAGGCTTCCTGGCTGAATTGGAATCTGCTACATTGTTTGAGGTTCAGAATCGTGTTCTGTTTCTGCCATTCACAATAGGTACATGCTGGCTGTAAGCCAGGCCAGCGCACCAGATGAATGAGCATCAAGAAGCTCAAACTTGAATAAAGACTCAAGCCTGAACTGGCCCAATTCAACAAGGGCTCTTGCATATGCGTACTAAAGTAATACATGTAATTTTATATCAGTAACAGAGTCATTCTAAATGACCTGAACAAGAAAATCTAGCTCCACCAGCAAGACTCAAGCTTGAATTCCAATTTTGCAAGCAGAGTTAAGCAGGAGACGCCTCAGATACTGAAACGCTCCAACTAAGCAACTTTTAGAAAGTTATTCAGAATTCCAAAACATATTTGTATTCCCAAGGGAAGTATAAAATTGTTTGAAGTACACATGCCGCTTCAGCTAAAACAGTTCAGCAATATGCAAAAATCATGGAAGGAACTGAAAAGAGAAAAATCACAGCTTTAGATATCAACTGATACTATGCTTCCTATATCAAGCAGCATGAATAAGGATTGTTTGATTGTATCTGTTTCAGTTCAGAAAAGGATGCAGCGGAAATGGCACAGAATGTGATATAGGACAAGCTCTACTGGCTTTGGTCTACCAGTTAACCTCACATTGAACGACTCCTCGACAAACCCATGAGTGAAACACAAACCATGAAGAAATTGACAACTGAAACATGCGAGAAATTTCTACCTCTTTTACTTCTAATTCTTTTACAGAGACAAGCACAGAATTGTAACTCATGAATATAGTGCGCAAATATTGCTGCAAAGAACCTGCTTAATCATAGAAATCAGACAATTTGGATTTGATGAAAATTATGGACATTCTAGACAGAGGGCAGACCTGTTCAAAAGCTAGAGCATAAACAGAAGAATACTTAAAGTCTCTTTAACAATAGGACCACATCAGGATGATGAGGGAAGTTTACATGAGGGGCTTTGACACCATCAAGGGTATAAAAGTAACTCTTCCACTTTTTCTGCAGGAAGGTATCTAATTATCCTGGCCAATATTTCATCTCTTTCAACAACCACATGAAATAAGCTGCACATAACCAAATCAAAAAGAAGTGTCAGATTTTTTTTGAAAAAGAAAATGAAGTCGTCAAAGTCACATTAGCAGACTTGGGATCATAACTACACTTATTAGAGAACGAATAAAAAACCCTTGTAAGTGGCACTAGAAGAAACCCTCATACCTATTTCCAGCAGTAACCTGAACTGCTGTGAAAAGTCTATCTTCACAAGTAATTAACTCAAAAATTGGACCAAAAAACCCTCCCAATATTGTGTGCTCGGCAAATCTTTCGGACAGAATTCAATCCTCTTCTAATGTCTTGAGAGGAGTACAAAGAGACAGGTCAACAGCAATTGTAAAGAAAGTGAAATCCATTAAAGTTTCAATTTTCATCAGTTACCATATCACATCCTAATCACTAGCCGCACATTGTAATATTTAGATCATGTCGAGCAACTTCCGGTATGCCAAAACTAGCATGTCCTGGTACAACCAGTGTTACTAGTGATCGAACCATTCCATGTGTCAGTTTCGTTCAAACCACAATTTAAACCATAAACACCATTCTTTCTTACTTCTATTAAATAAATTTTCGATACTTCCCTGACAAAGATGGGTGGTGCATTCAATGAAGAGAAAGACTGACTTCCATGAGAAATGAAATCCCAATTACCTGCTTTATATGCATGTTGAAATCTCTCAGCAGCCCCGAATAATCAGCACCTGAACGAAATGCAAAGCAGAGAAGATTCGATCAAGGATTGAGATTGAAGAGAAACCCTAGAAAAAATGTAATTCTTGCTAATAGGGTTTTGCGAGCTGTGGTAATTCCAATCCTTAACGTCATTTGGTACCTTAACTACCATCCATCCTATTATTTCATGATGATTTACATTTCAAAATCTTTAATTAAAAAATCTACAAATTTTTTTCTTTATTTACTTTCCTTTTAATCATTATAATCTTACGCCAATTATAGGCTTTTTGTAACAAAAAGGTCCAAATTGCATATTTAAAAATTACCTTATCACCTTCCCGGGAATCCTAACAATATCAACTGCACCAATATTGGCCCCATCTGCTGCTACGATATTCTTAGTACTGAAAATCGTGACTCGCATGGATTTACCCAAAGGAATCGAAACAGAATGGCAGCAGCCGAAAAGCTTTTAAAGATCGAAAGGTTTCAAAGATCAACACCGAAAAAAATCTTCCCGACTGAAGTTTCAGCCGAGCATGTTAAAGAAAATCACGGGGGAAAGAAGTATATATGAGCTGACTACCAAAGAAGTCTGCATGCATCTTAATATCGTATAAGTACAGGTGCAATTTCAACAATTCTATTTTGAAGAAATCCCCGTAGACAAGCCCAAAACTAGAGGATGAGGTGGTTTCTATGCGGCGGAATGGTTTTCCGGCGAAGCTCCGTTGTCTGTGGGACGTGGTAAAAAAAATAAATAAAAGTGAAGGAAAAGTTTTATTGAAAATGGGATAGAATAACGTAACATGACTGGGAAATGAAGAAAATTTTGAAAGAAAAACTTGTAGAGGAAAAGTTTTTGAAATATAAAATAATGATATAATATGATAAAAGTAACAATAAAGAATAAAGAGTAAAAAAAAATTAAATAGATAATTATATAAAAATATAAAAAAGTAATTGAAAAACAGTATAGTCATGGAGGACAAAAAAAAAATTAGATAAAAAACTTTTCCTTGATGAATAGCACTCCTTAAAATCAATAAGAAAGTTGTATAAAAAATATAAAAAAAAAATAATTGAAAAAATAGAATGATTGTGTAGGAAATGTGAAAAAAATTAGAAAATAAGGTAAAAAAGAAGAGAGTTAGTGAAAAAACTTTTTTTTTTTAATTCCTGAACGTTCTATCCTCCTTGATGTGTCCAAAATATTGATGATGATGATGATTATCATTATTAATTTCTCAATAATATTTCTTTATTTCCTGTTTATGAATGCATTCACCACGATGTTGTCAGAACCGAACCGGTAATCAAACCGGTGAAGGAACTGGTCTGGTTCAAACCGGTTTAACCGGTTAGTGAACCGGTTTGAACCGATGATGTCAACATGACATATTTATTAGGTCATAAATATTTAATTATTTATCCATTTTAAGTAATTATATATTGATAAGTTTATATATTCATAAGTCTTAAATTT
>JAXCLR010000092.1:13983914-14009949 GCA_035584095.1 Annona squamosa | reverse complement strand
TTGCTCGGATCTCCTTATCCCTTCTTCCCCTCATTGAGCAAGGGAGCTGGGATAGAGTTTTCCTTATCAAAAAAAAAAAAAAAAAACAACAAGCAAGTAAGAAACCAAGGATTTACAAAATTAACATGGGATTCACGAATATTGATATTTTTTTTTCAAGAATAGCTTCGACATCATGATAAGAATAGAAGATAAATATCAGTATTGCAAATAGATTTAATATTTCTGAATTCTAAAGACTTTAAGATTTAAACAAATAAACTTTTTAAAGAATTAAATAGAGAAAGAATAACATATTCGCTGAGGAGAAAACGAATAAGTCATGAAAAAGTCATTGAACCAACATTCCAATAAGGAGGTTTTCTAAGTCATATAAGATTAATTTTTGAATTGAATCTGTATCATAATCTCCAAGATAGTTTTTCAATTCTAAAAATGGCTTTTTAATTTTACAATATAACTTTGCTTATTCTGAATACAATTTTACTCATTTCCGGTGTACATCATTACATTTTTATTTAAGATATAGATTCGATTTAAGAATCTTATATGATTTGGAACAAACCCTTAATCGATTTGAATTTTATAAGCAAAATAATAGAACCAGAACAGAGAATCATTGTTATCTGGCAGCAAAAGAACACACAAAGAACATGAGATGCTCTTGATAATTTGAACTGTATATTAATAAACTGCAAAGCCGTCGGAGCTAAGATTTGTAATGTGACGCACGCAACAGGCTTTTTATGAGTTGTGTGGGTTATTTATGTGTCGTGTGCTATTTTAATTGCTTTAGATACTGTTTGTCAATTCCAAGAAAACATGACTAAAATCATATCAACAAATTCAATGAACATTTCAAAGTTCAATATAGAAATAATTTAGTGCATTCTAATTGATGCATATTCTTAAGTTCAGGATCCAGCTAAGTGCCGTGTGAAGGGTCAATAATAATTACCTAACTTGGGCCGGAGTAATTTAAACAAAATGGATTTAATCTTGGCAGAACAATATATAAAATTACTAATTTTCTTTAGTCGTGATTCAATGCAATATGTTTGTTGAGCTTCAATAAACACTCTTTCATGAACATTCATTATTATTTTTTACAATACATGTAGGCCCAGTACATATTTTTCGAAGAGAAAATTTTTTGTTTTTTGATATTTTAAGTATTTCTTTTAAATTTCCAAAATAAAAAATGACTCTTTTCATATAAAAATACATGTTTGGGCTCACATATATGTGCTAAAAAAAACCAAAAAAAATTCATAGTTTACGCAAGCATGTGCACGTTTGCACTGAATAATCACTCAATTTTCACAATTCGAATCACTGTGACCGGCATTGTAAATTATTCGATTATACCACCCAAAAAAAAAAAAAACTAAAGAAGGCGAATTGAAAATTTTCTTGCAAGTGCTTGCTGTGCTAATAGAATTGCGATCTTCTGTGCACTTAGCTTTAGTGTACCCGGGTGCATTAATTTTTCTTTTATTTTTTTAAATTTTTTTATAAAAATGTTAATGTAAGTCTATTTAACATGTGTATCAACTTTTATCATTTTTGGAGTATTTTATATATTTATTTTTTAAAATGTTATTATTTTCAAAAATAAAAAATAAATATCTAAAATACTCCAAAATGGTAAAAATTACTACACATATTAAATATACTTAGATTAACACTAGTATAAAAAAAATTTTAAATTAAAAAAATAAGTTAATGCGCCGGGTGCACAGGATCATGATCCGTGCTAATAGGAGGGTTTCGATTGCTCACCAACTCACGTACTGTAATGGCAGTTGGCCGCATTCTTCGGCACGAAGAGGAAGAAGGATCGACCCAGCCCGTGAGAATCCAACCACAGAGCCTCCGCGGAATATAATGCTGTTATCTTCCTCTAAAAGGAATTTAATTGGTTAGGTATTAATTGAGACACAAATTAGTAGATTTTTACTGAAATTTTAACTAGGGGTGTGTTGGGAGGTGATAAATTTTCTAAATAAAAAATTTTTAGGATAAAAGTTTTTGAAAGAAAAGAAAATAATGTGATATAATATGAGTAATGATGATTATTAAAGAAAACAAAGTTAAAATAGATTGGTTAGTTTTATAAGGAGTTGTGAATTTACGTCATAAGTCTTTTAACTTTGTGCATTAGTATTTTAGACTCTAAAGTTTGCGTATTAGCATATGTATTTTAAACCTTCACCTCCTAAATGGTGTTAAAAACATCGTTAAACCTATGCGTGATGTCAAAAATATTCTTACATCTATATAAAAGTAAGACAACTATAACTAAAAACTAACATCATCTTCTTGAATGTCATCATCTTCTCAGAACCGTACGACTCTATTGCACAGATGATATTAGTTTTTGGTTATGACTATCTTGCTTTTTGTACAAACATAAGGGTATTTTGGATGTTAAATATGAGTTTAACGATATTTTTTAATGTTGCTAGAATAAGGGTTTAAAATACAAAAACTGAAACTTCACAATATCTTATATACTAATATGCAAATTTCGGAGTCCAAAACACTAATATGCAAAGTTACAATGTTTATGGTGCAAATTTCTTGTGAAATGGTTCAAAAGTAAGGTAGTTGTATATGGATATGTGAAGAAATAATTAAAAATAAGGTAGTTATAAGGATTAAAAAATTTTAGTTTGAAATTTTTTTTACATTGCCTAATATGCCCTAGATTAAAATTTGTAAGATTCTTTTGTATTTGTAATTAATTTATGATGTTTTCTAATTAGTTAATTATATGCAATTCTATTTAGAGAAATGTTTAAAATATCTGTTTACGATGTTAGATTCATAGGTAAATTAATAAAAATAAAATGAATTGAGCACAAATTATTTCAAATCATATTGATAATAAAAATTTCACGTGAATTCTAGTTAAAAGTACTACCAAATTAATGACACTTCACCGATTTGACATTTAAATTGATTTATTTAAATCTTAAAATGTCAATTAATTTAATTTTGTTCTACTTTTTCTAATAGGGTAAGTAATTAAGTATAAGTAACATAGAAAATTTATGAAACAGAATATTTTATTTAATAAAAAAACGTAAAAACAGATTATCCGAACTTGAATGAGTAAAAATTAATTTAGTCTATCCTCAATCAACATCAAGTTAATAAAAATTACTAAATTTGATAAATAACATAAGAACAGATTTTTCTTAACCTGAAAGAGTAAAATTAATTTAGGCTTTTCTCTAGTCAAAAATAAGTAAATAAAATTAATAATAAGTGGTTTAATTAGAATATTTAAACCAAATATTAAGAAAAATAAAACTTAGTTTAAACTTTAAACTTCTTTAAATTGAATAACAAATAAAAATAAAAATTCGACGTTCTCATCAACCGGTAATACAATCGAAGCTCTTAAATAATTCTTATAAAATTTTAAAGAAGACTACAAGGTCTAAAATATTAATATATAGAACCACGAGCTCTCGAATATGAACAAGAGAAGAATATAAACTCCCAAGTATCCATGACCGGGATTTCGAACTATACAGCGGCTACCAGCGACATCGATTAATGATGCAAGTAGTTTTTCTTTTATCATCCCTTTCGCCTTTCTAAGCTTTAGTGCCTGCATAAGCGCTTGTTTGGCCCACGTTTCGAAAGTAGAATGCGCCGTGCTATCCACTAGCAGTGCTTGTACCACTTGACTGTTCTGCCCCAATTTCTTCTTCTTCTTCGTCTTCTTTTTTTAAACAAAAATTTAAGAAAATCATCGAGGCACTGTAGGGTAAAAAAACCTTTAAAATGTCATCGGCATGTTTTACCGCTGACAAGGGTGCAACTTAAGTTGAGTTGATCTCGAATTCAGCTCACCGAACCTGATTTTGAATGTTGTTAGAATTTCTTTTTGGCAACCTGACCTTGATTTCCTATTTTATGTACACTGTTTAAATAATATTTCTTTATTATTTCATATTTTATGTTATTTATATCTATATTTGAATACATATTTAGTATATTGTAATTCTATTATAAATAAAGTATATTATTTACATTTATATTTATCTTTTATTTCTATCATTTACTTTTACATCTATTAATTTTCTTCTTTTATCTTGTTTTTGATGTTAAAGATTTTTTAGAAATATTCTTTATATTACTTTTTTTAAAAATATATAGTTTGATTATATATTATTATGTTTACTTATATGATTTGTTATTATTACTTATTCATATGAAATTCTAAACCTATTATTGAAATAAAATCTAAATTCATCAAAATAAATTCCAACCTGAAACTTAATTTGAATCTGATTTTCAAAAATAGGGATTGAGTTTGGGTTTTACAAATAGGGTTAGGATTAAGTTTGATGTTTTATAAGTAAAATTAGGGTTAGGGTTAGGTCAAGGTAAGCACGAGTTTCATGAGCCCTCAAAGTGAACCCAAGTTTCATGAGACCGGATTACACCCCTACCACTGCATATAAAAGTTTCAAAATTAATTTTTTAAAGCTTTTTATTCTTAGCGATTATTTTACTTTGTAATTATTTCTTTACATATTTTTATGCAACTAAGATACTTTTAAATTATTTCTATGCTACCATTATATAATTAATTTATCTATTTTAGATTTATTTGTTAATCTTCGTCATTACCTATATCATATTTACATTATATAATTTTTTTCTATTTCAAAACTTTTCATTTAAAAAATTTATCACTTCTCAAATACACCCACAATAAAAAATTAGAATTGTAACTTTTTTAAAACTGGAGCACTTCTATGAAATTCCCTTCATTTTTAATATCTAGATAGTTGACGGAAAATTCATTCTACCCATTGTATTTAGCATAATTTATATTATAATAGAAATCTTTTCATTTGTCTCATATTGTTGTATATGTGTTCCATCTGTGAACATGTAAAGTAAATATAATAAAATAATTTAATATTAAATATTGATTTTTAAGTAATATTTTTAACATTTAAACTATCTAAAATATCATAAATATGTGAATTAAAAATTGTATAAAGTATATTTATATTTTAATACATATGTGAATGAATCTTTTTTTTTTCTCATATGCACATGAATTAACCCATTTTTGAGCAAATGTGAATTGTATATCTATTGGGTTTTGATGAAACTAGGTCTTCTAGTTAAACAAATGATATTAAGTATAATAAATTGATTGAATTTTTCTTTAAATATCAAGATCTCAAAAATAGATGAGGTTATACGAAATTAGTTTTATGTAACACGATTACGTAGAAGCAGGTATGTTTCTAAAATCCACTATCATATGCTTTTTGCAAGGAAGGACAAAATTGAGCCTAATAAGGAAGCATCATGATTCTTAAATTTGTTTTGTATTGGGCTTTAATCGGAAAACACTTTTTTATATTCTTTGTGTGTTTGGAAATAAACTCTTGAAATAAAAATTTTTTAATCTAAATTTTTTTTACTTTCTGCAACTATCTTATTTTTAATGAATTTTACTTTTCAATTATTTATACATAATTATCTATTTTAACTTTATTATCATTACTTCTCATTATTATCTTTATTATATCATATTATTTTCTTCTAAAAATTTTATCATTTACCAAACATACTGTATTAGCTAATTATTTGTTTTGCAAATAAGTGAGCCCAATGAATTATTTTTGCATTATGAATTTTGATGTGGTAATATTATTGCGAAAAGTAATTCTCCAAGATCGGCATTTCTCAATGTATCGCTAAGGTTAATCTTCGGGATCTTCATTTAATGGACCTCATTAACTGCTATAACAAATGTTGATTTTTAACATACGAAAAATCCGCTCCATCTATTATGTTTAACATCACTTATATCATCATAAAACTTTTCATTTGTCTAATATCATTGTATATAGTTTCTATCTACAAATACGTAAAATTAATGTAATAAAATAATTTAATGCTAAATATCAACTTTTAAGGATTTCGATTCTATATAACCCGATTATATAGAAGTGGACCCATGTAACCCCTTCAAAATCTAAAATTTTGATCTTTTATGGAAAATCTAATCCATTCATTATATTTAACATCATTTGTTTATCAAAGGGATTAAGTTTCAACTTAATCAAGTATGTTTATGGGCTACATTTTTTTAGATAATGTATATATTTATGTGTAAATTATGAAAATGCTAAAATATCAATTTTAAAATAGTATTTTCGACATCTAAACTGTCCAAAATATCATTTCTATGTGAATAAATGATTTTATAAAGTATTATTACCTTCTAATACATATATAAATAGATTTAAGCATTTTTCATAATTTACACATAAATATATATTTTTAAACAAATATGTGGCCTGTAAACATACTTGATTGGGATGAAACTTGGTCTCCTAAATAAACAAATGATGTTAAATATAATGAATGGTTTGAATTTTTCATTAATGATCAAAATCTGAAGGGGTTGCATGGTTACATAGAAGTGAGAACGTTTAAATAATATTTTCAACATCTAAACTATCTAAAATATTATTACTATACCAATAAATGATTCTATAAAGTATTGTAATATTTTAATACTTATATGAATAAATCTAAGTATTTTTCCTAATTTATATACGAATGTATATATTTTTGAGCAAGTGCTACCTATGCGCATATTGGATTTTAATGAAATTTGGTCTTATAACAAAACGAATGATGTTAAATATAATCGCATATTGGATTTGAACGAAATTTGGTTTTATAATTAAACAAATAATGTTAAATATAGTCACATATTAGATTTGAATGAAATTTGGTCTTATAATTTAATAAATGATGTTAAATATAATAAATCGATTAAATTTTTCATCAAACATCAAAATTATGAGAAGTCACATGAAACTACTTTATGTAACCTGTTTACATAGAGACCCGCCCACAAAGAGGATTATCTAAAAAGGACCCAAATACACTGTCAGGCACGTTAGACCGTCATAATTGGTCATCATTATCATTATTAGTATTCTAAGTCATCTAAAAATTTATAGAAAGAAATACATTCTAAAGGGGGCATTTCTAGCGTCAAGACAGGAAAAGAATTATTAAAAACCCTCATGAGTTCCCTCTTGATCTATTTTCTGTCCCTCTTTTTCTGTTCTAAAAGATCGGATCATTCTCCCTAGTTATAAAGATGAACAACTTATACTTTTCTTCTTTTTTTTCTTTTTTTCTTTTTTTTTTTTTTTTTTATGGTAGGAACAACTTCAATCATTCTCCAAAAATCAAACCCTGTTTTTCTGGTATATCTTAAAACTACCAAACTTAATTCCTTTTCCCATAAAATTTTTGGTCTCCTAGTCCCTATCTCTCTTTAGGCCCCGATGACTAACCTCACAGCCTAGTGCTCCCGACATTTATGACCTCACCAAATACGCATGCGTAGAATTCTACGTTTATTAATAATATTATTGGATATATTCATTGAATATTTTTTTTATGGTAAATCAATTGAATAGTTATGTTATGCTTCTTAAATGCTTCACGTATTAGCATTATTTTCTCTCTAAATTTTTCTTTTTAAGCGGGGACAATCATATTTATAATTTAGAAGTTATTCGGACCTGGATTTTTTTTTTTTTTTCCGAATTTGAGGGCTGCAATTACCCAACCTCTGCTCCATATCAAATTATCAATCGGTCATTAGGTTCACTTGAAGATTTCTAAATCATAATATGTTTTGAAATTTAAACCATTTTGAATGCAATTTTCTAGTGCTTAGTTTTGATTTTCAAAATCACATATTCTGATAACTTTTGGCCATAAAAAGACGTTGCATTAATTGTACTCCAGACGAATTGCAACCTTATTGACGGTGCTGCACTGGTGCATTAATTGTGTATTATATGATAGAGCAATATGACGATTTCTTTGGAAGGCATGCATGGCTTAGGAAAACAAGGTCGCACAATGGACACCAAAGACTGTCTACCGTGAATCGGTGCGGAATGGCTGAAGACCGAAAGCTTGAAATGTGACTATTTTGAGTTTGCTCCTGCTCCCTGACGTTTCTGAAAAGTTTTACATACTCAGCAAAGTTTTTTGGATTTCGAAACAACCCATAAATCTTATAAATATGGATGCAAATTTCGCAAAACGTCATGACACGCTTACAATTTTGCTCAAACTTTACAAGTAGAGATTCAAAAATCCCTAATTAATATTCTAAATGTTTTAGATTAGATTGTAACAAAATATTTATAAAATAAAAGAAGCGATCAGGTTTATGATTAACTTTCTTAATTATTTTTAGTGCTGTTCATGATTCGCATAGGGTGTGGAATGAGATTAAAAGCGTTATGATGCATTAGTGATAAGAAAAACATTGAGTTCTAGTTTATTAATAATATTATTGGATATATTCGTTGAATAAATAGTTAAGTTATGCTTCTTAAATGCTTCACGTATTAGCATTATTTTCTCTCGAATTTTTTTATTTTAAGCGCGGACAATCATATTTATAATTTAGAAGTTATTTGGACTTCGAATGTTTTTTTCCGAATTTGAGGGGGGCAATTGCCCAACCTCTGCTCCGTATCAAATAATCAATCGGTCCTTAGGTTCACTTGAAGATTTCTAAATCATAATATCTTTTAAAATTTAAACCATTTTGAATGCAACTTTCTAGTGTTCAGTTTCGATTTTCAAAATCACATATTCTGATAACTTTTATATGAAATAAGTTTTTTTTTTTTTTTTGAAATTTTAACAGCTACATACTAACTCCCAAATGCAAGGTGTTTTAGGTATTTGAAAAAGCTTTTGAAAGAAAAGTTTTTGGAAGAATTTTTTTTTAAATGGAGCAAATGTGATAAGAGTAACAATGACGAGTAAATAAAATAAATTTTAAATAAATATGCTAGCTGGATGAAAAGTTATAAAAAATAATTTAAAAGTATGATAATAATATAAAAATATATGAAGAAATAATTGAAAAATAAGGAAGTTATGGAGAAAAAATTTGACATAGAAAATATATTTTGTGAATCAAACACACTAAATATTTTATAATTTTAACCATATAATTTATAAGAAAAATATTTGCATCATAAACAATATATTATTAATAGAAAATTTTGCATCCATACGTATAAGCTTTGCGAAAATTTTACATAAATATTTGCATACACACTTATATGGTTTGCGCAAAATTATCAAAATATTTGCATACATGCTTATAAGGTTTGCCCAAAATTTCCGGCACACGTATACTCACTAAAACCTTCTTAAAATGGACAAAAATATTTTTGTCAATAGTAAAAAAATATAAAAAACATTCAAAGTACCAAAATATTTAAAAAATATTCTTTATCAAAAAATTTTATTTTTCAAAAATATTTCTTACATTTAATGGATCTATTTAAAGTGAGGAGCATTCATAAAAATACATTTCGCCATTTTTAAAGCATTTGATTATATTTTTATTTGAATTATTTTTTACAAATACTTCTAACATTAAACAGCTTTATTTTTTTGAATAATTTAAACATATTTATTTAATGCGAGAAATATTCTTTAAAAATATTTTCCTATATTTTTATTTATAGTTTGCAGTACTATTTTCATCATTTTAAAAGAGTTTATGATTTGTAGATATGCCCCCAATTTCGATTAAATCTTATAAGCATGGATGCAAATTTTGCAAAACGTCACGACACGCTTAGGAATTTGCTCAAACTTTATAAGTAGAGATGCAAGAATGAATAATTAATATTCTAAATGTTTTAGATTAGATTGTAACATAATATTTATAAAATATAAAAACTGATCAGGTGTTTGATTGGCTTTCTTAATGATTTTTAGGGTTGTTCATGATTCACGTAGGATGTGGAATGAGATTAAAAGTGCTATGATGCATTAGTAATAAGTTAAATTATTAAAATATTATTGATTTTTAAAAATTCGAAAAAATATTTAAAATTTTTCAAAAATGATAAAAATTGATACATATGTTCAATACACTTAGATTAAATTTTTGTAAAAAAAATTTCAAAAAAAACAAAAATATATGCACCGAAGTGCATTGAGGTTCAATACTTCCCGGAGCATAGACCGTGTTCCGTAAAAAGGCTTTGATAACAAAAATTACTTTTCATCCTCGTCTGACTCCTATCCTTTGTCCTCACCACCTATCAACCGGCTCATTGTCTATTTCTGTTATCTTATGGAAACCTTCACCTGACCACGGCTTTCGAAGTCACGCGTAGCTACCAATCAGAAAATCCAAAGTTCCAAGGCCTTGACCGGCACTTTCGAGTTTCGCCCTTATAAAAAATAGCCCCCGGCATTTCCTCGTATTTCAATTTACAAACTCAACACCTCCTCCTCCTCCTCCCTCTCTCTCTCTCTCTCTCTCTCTCTCTCTCTCATGGGTAACTGCGCAAACACCCAGGCCGGACGGCGCAGGAGAAGCTCGCGATGCTCGCCTGCGCCCGCCAGGGTCATCCACATGGACGGCACCCTGCGGGAGTTTGATAAGCCAATCAAGGCCCGCCACGTCACGTCCGACCACCACAACTGCTTCGTCTGCGATGCGGAGTCCATGCGGGTAGGCTCGCAGGTGCCGCAGATGGAAGACGACGAGAACCTGCAGCCTGGACGTATCTACTTCTTCCTCCCGGCGGCGCTATTCCGGGACGAGCTCTCCCTTCAACAGCTGTGCGAGCTAGCCGTCAAGGCCGGCGCTGCCCTCGGAAAGAGCACACGCGCGGATGACCTCCCCAGGACCGATTCGTCTGCCCGGCGCCTCTGGCGTCTAACCCCGGGGAGTTTCACCGCCGTGGCGTAGGATTGCGATCGCAGCGGAGCAGCTGCACCTGGTGGTCCTTACTAACCAGGGCTCTTGAATTTCTCTCTTTTTTTGAATTATTATAACTTTTTTTTTTTTTTGATAAATAACTTTTTCATTTTTGGGTGTGAAAAGGATGATGTTTTGTATTGTAAGCAGTCACGAGAACGCGACTCAAACTGTGGAATAGAAAAGTATCTGTTTTGACTATTTTCCGATAATTTATTTTGGAACGAAAGAATATGTCATTTGCTTAGCTTCGACGAACTAAATTGGGCTTAACTCTTTAGTTCGGAATCACATTTTTATTTAGAATTACATTTTATTGTAAATTATCACGCCGTTGGTGAATTATTTAATTACTTTATGGTCTTTATAATAATTCGAAAGAATAATACTAAGAACCGAAAAAATGAATTGATATAAAATATTATTAATGCTGAGGTAATTAAGTGTACCTAGAAATTTAGAAAGTTCATTTTTTAAATAAAATATTTTTCTATGATAAAAATATTAATAAGAGTAAATTCCAAATATTCTCATAAGCGTTGCTCCTAATTTCAAATATATTCATGATGCTTCAATAATTTTAAATAAGGGATTGGTATGGGAGAAGCTTCTGGCACTGTCAAGTTTTCTTCTAAGGATTCTTTGAGAAACGATATAGGCAAGGAGAAGTGAAGATCTAAGCTAAGAAAAGAGCTCTTAGGTGTCATTGAAGAGTTTTATGTTTCTTTTCCTTCACTTACCATCTGTAAGTTCTTTTGTCCTTTAAGCGGTGAAGCAATTTAGGGCATATCATATATATGATGTCGTATAAAGAAGAGGACCTACTAATCGACGAGCTACAAACGCTGGAGATATCGGATGGAATGATCAAGAATCTAGTTTCAAACAACACGTATTCAGCGATTTGCATTGTATGGTCCAAGAAGCCTTATAACAGGGAGGCATTTAAAGCCATGTTAAGACGTGTATGGAGGATGAAGGGTAAACATGATATCCTAGATGTAGAGGAGAATTTATATATTATATCCTTTGAGAAGGAAGAGGATTTGTAGAGAATTATGAAGGGGAGACCATGGATATTTGATTGACAGCTAGTACTAGTGGAAAAATTAGAATCTTCCCTAAATCCAAAGGAGGTACAGTTACACAATACACCAATATCATTGCATTTGGAGACATTCCTGCTTTGTATGATAAGGAAGCCATTGGAAAACTAGTAGCTAACACT
Source organism: Annona squamosa (assembly GCA_035584095.1). Lineage (NCBI taxonomy): Eukaryota > Viridiplantae > Streptophyta > Magnoliopsida > Magnoliales > Annonaceae > Annona > Annona squamosa. The sequence goes on along the minus strand of JAXCLR010000092.1, from coordinate 13,997,896 downwards.
TTTGGTAAGCTATACAAGCTGAAAAGTGAAGGAAAGAGAGACAAAATACAGGTGGAGATGGATGTAAGACAACCCCTTAGGTATGGGGTTTTTGTGCAGTACTCCCATTTGATGAAAAGGTGGCTAAAATTTCAGCATGAGAGGCTTCCAATATTTTGTTTTGCATGTGGAAAAATGGGTCATGCTCTAAAGGAATGCAATTTTGTAAAGCAAGAAGTTAAAGAGAAATAGGAATCAAACCTACCTTATGGGAATTATCCTCGAATTCGAGTCGAAAATAAAAGATTAGAAAAGGACAGAGATAATAGAAACAAGATATTCCTGTGTCCATATTCGAGGGAGATAGAAGACAAGAATGGGAGGAGATAGGGGACATAAACATACCAATTGGAAGGGGGTAAATAAAGAAGGAGATGTAACTAGGGTAGGTGTGGTAGCATTAAGAGGGGAAAAAGTGTAGTTATTAATGTCGAAGGAAGTTATGGGCAGACTGTCAACAATAAGGAGGAAGAAACACAGAGGGCAACTTTAATGACACTAAAAATCCAAAATAATAAAAAAGAAGAGGGACCTCAAAATATACAAAAGGAGAATATGGAAGTTTTCCCTTTTTAGAAGATGGGTGAATTGCTGGAGGAATTGGAAGACATGGAGTTCTCAGAGGAGTTCATCAAGCAAGACAGGACACAAACCATGAATGACACAAATGATATAATGATTTCCAATCATTGCAAAAAGTCAATTGATTAGCCAAATATAATGAATGTGCAGATAGTTGGTACACTTAAGGAAGATGGAAAAGAAAAGCAAGAAATATGGGAAGGAGTGAAAATGATAGGAATATTTTAAATACTGAAAAAGATGGGAATTTAAAGAGAGCTTTATAAATATTGAAATAGAATCCAACAACTTGGTTATTATACTAAAGAAGTGGAAAGTCATGGAGGAGGAATGTTCTACTAAAGATATTGTAAAGGTGGAGGCTGAGTTGAAATCTCAGCCCCACCAAAACTAGATGGCCATCCTTGTCTGGGATTGTCATGGGTTTGAGAACCCACATACAATTTGAAACCTTCTTGACTTGGTTAAGAGAAAAGCTCCTGTTTTGATCTTTCTATCAGAAACAAAGTGCAGAACCAAGGAGATGGAATTGATTAGAAGAAGAGCAAATTTTGATAATCGTTTTATGGTTGATTGTATTGCAAGAAGAGGATGTGGAAGAAGGACCAGCAAATAAATATCATTTCCTACTCTCTAAACCATATTGATGCAGAAATCAGGATAGTTGGAGGAAGATTATGGGGGTTTATTGGATTTTATGGGAATCCAGAAGCTTAAGAAGGAATCATGGCATCTTCTTCATCAACTTAGTCAACAATGTGCTCTTCCTTGGCTTATTTATGGGGATTTTAACGAAGCATTAGATACTTCTGAATTTTACAGCATTAGCTTGAGAGTTGATTTTCAAATGACCTAATTTAGGGAGGTAATTGATGACTATGGTCTGAAAGATTTGGGTTATATTAGTTCCTCATTCACCCGGCAGAACAATAGAAGTGGTGTGGGGAGAGTGAAGCCCAGGCTAGATAAGACAATGACATCCATTGATTGGTGAGATACATTTCTGTTTGCCAAAAATTTTCATTTAGCTGCCTCATGCTTAGACCATTACCTCATTTTCATTGATTTCAATCTAAGTTCAAGCAGGTTGAAGCCCCCTAAAATTTTCAGATAGGACATGTTTTGGGGCAAAGATGATAGAGCGCTTAAATTAATTCAAGATGAATGGCAACTTGGTGCATCTATTCATGAACAATCATAATAGTCTTTGAAGAAGGTGATTAATAGGTGTAGCATAAAACTAATGAGATGGAATTTAATCATTAGGGGAAGTATTCCAAAAGAAATAAAAAACAATAGGAAATGTTAGTCTAACTCAATTGTCTTCGACCTTTAGATGCAAAGGACAAACAAATTAAAGCTTAGTGTGACAATATCAACAATTTGTTAGAAGATGAGGAACTTTTGTGGTAGTAAAGATCAAGGATCAATTGGTTAAATTATGGAGATAAGAACACTAAATACTTTCATAAGTTTGCATTTAAGAGGAGACAAAGGAACCATATCTCCTTCCTCCTTAATGAAGCGGGACATCCTGTATATAATTATAAAGGAATTAAGCAGTTGGCTATTAGCTATTTTAAATGCATATTTAAATATGTGGTGTCTTTAATGTGGACGGAATTACAAATCTAATACAAAAAAAATCTTCCAAGCTAATAACTAAGTCTTAACAGCCCCATTGTCAAGAGATGAATTTGCAAGAGCTCTAAAATCAATATTTCTTAGGAAGGCACTTGGACCAAACGACTTTCCTATTAGCTTCTATCAACATCAGTGGGATAAGGTTGGGGATTGGATCTTCCATGCATATTAGAATTTCTTTGATTCCAAGTCTCAAGCTAACCTTTGCAGTCAGATGAGTCATGTTAATCACACAAACATCGTATTAATCTCAAAGATAGAAGGTGCAGAATGTATGCCAAATTTTCGCCCTATTAGCTTATGCAATGTAAGCTACAAACTTATTACTAAAGTTCTAACTAATAGATCAAATGGTTTCTTATCAAAGATTATCTTAGATAACCAGAGTGCCTTTATCCCTGGAAGATTGATATTGGATAATATGTTAATTGCATACGAGGCACTTCATACACCAGGGAAAAAGAGGTGAGGAGGAAAAGAAGAGGTGGACATAAAGCTGGATATATCTAAAGCATATGATAGGGTTGAATAAAACTACCTATGTCAGATTATGCACAAGTTGGGGTTTCGCGATGTGTGGATTAGTTGGATATTTGCTTGTATATCTACCACCACTTTTCGAGTAATAATCAATGGCTTCACGTTGGAATGTTTCAAAGCTAGTATAGGCCTTTCACAGGGAAACCACTCTCACAATATCTATTTCTTTTATGTACTGAGGGTCTCTCCTCTCTGTTAATTGAAGCACAATCCATTCATAGATTAAGCAGTATGAAAGTAGCGAGGAGAAGCCCATGAGTAACTCATCTACTATTCGTGGTCAAAGCTCTCATATTCACAAAGGCATCCATGGAAGAAATTAGCTACCTGATGAGTGTGCCGAAGATTTATGGGGAGTGCAAAGGTCGGACAATAAACTGAGACAAAACAACATTATATTTAAACAAGAATGTGAGAAGGGAAGTGAGGGCAGAGATTGAACAATTTTTTGGTAATAGTGGCAAAGAGATTGAACAATCTGAGATTGCCTGCTTAGATTAGTAAGGCCAAAGCTAGAGTATTTCAATGCTTAAAGGAGAGAATTTAGAAGAAGATCCAAGGTTAGCAGTTCAAACTTCTCTCTTGGGGTGGAAAAGATGTATTGATCAAAGCTGTAGCTCAAGCCATTCCCACTTATGCTATATGTATTTTCCAAGTGCTCAAAAGTTTTTGCGACGCACTTAATTCTATGATTAGTAGATTACGATAGGGAGACAAGAATGGGAACAGAAAAATCAGTTAGGTGGCCTGGAAAACTATGTGTAGACCCAAGGCTAGCGGCAGAATGGATTTTAGAGATTTTAATGCTTTCAATCAAGCTATACTTGCTAAGCAGGTATAGAGACTATTGTCAAATCAAAACCCCCTGTGCTACCAAATTTTGAAAGGTAAGTATTTTCCTAATGGTACTTTTTAGTCATTTTAACTTACTTCTAATGCCTCTTTTCTTTGCAGATGCGTAATGTTGGCGTGAGATTTCCTGAAGAAACATTGTCAATGGAGATTAGGTGACAGGAGGAAATATCACTATTATCAGATTCTTGGACGTCCGCTCCTTTCCAAAAAGTAGGGCCTCTCCTGCAATCAATTCTTGATAATGTCAAGGTAAACTTCTTTATCGATGGGGAATTCGAGGGTTGGAAGGAGGAATTGATTCAATCTGTGGTTGGTGGGGTAGGATAAGAGATCATCCAATCTATTTCCATTCCTTCATATTAGCAAGAAGATAATATTTCTAGCCATATGAAGTAGATGGAATATATAGAGTGAAATCAGGGTATAAGATGGTGATTAAAGCTAAGAATCAGGCTGAGGAATAGGAAGGCAGTGTAGTTAATCCTCAAAATTGGGACGTAATGCGAGCTGTGTGGTCACTGAGGCTTCCTTCAAAAATCAAGATATTTGGGTGGAGAGTTGTGATGGATGCTTTACCAACAAAGACCAATTTACAAAAAAGAGGTATATCTATAAACCCAACATACTCTTTCTGCAAGGGATAAGAGGAAAATATAGCTCATCTTTTTTGGAATTGCCCTCATTTCATTATGCCATTGATCCTTCTATCAATAGTTACACTAATAGTTACATATTTGGAAGTATTGTAGAGGTGATAAGAATGCTGATTAACCATGGATATATGAATTTGTTACCCATTTTGTTTGTGTCGTAATCGTTCATTTGACGCTATAGAAACTCATATCGGGAAATAGGTGAATAACCTAGATTTAGGGACATCCCAGATAAACATATTGAATTTCTGAAACAGTTTGAGCTCCCTAAGATGTGCCCTGTTGAATGTTGGCTAAAGATGGAAGCAAGTTTCAAATGAAGGCCTCCTTTATTTGCACATGTTAAGATTAACATCAATGTTGTATATAAATGACAGAAGAAACTTATAGGTGTTGTGGCTATTGTTAGACATTAGAATGGATGTTTTTTAGGTGCTGCCTATTAGTCTTGGAAAGACATTGAGGAACCTTTATGGATAGAGGCAAATGGAGTTTTGTTAAGAATGAAATGGGCTCTCGATCATCAATTTCACAAAGCCATTTTTTAGACCGATTCTCTAATTTTATTCAATTTTTTAACTAACAAATGTGAAATTAGATCACTTGTCAAATATTTGGTTGATGATATTATGGAGTATAGTAGAAAATTTATAAGTTCTAAATTTTCTCATGTATCTAGAGCTGGCAACACTATTGCTCACTCACTTGCTGAGTATAACATGGAGCAGGATCTAGCCAAATGTGTTTAGTTAGACATGTCTCCAATTTGCATATCTAGTGTCATGTACAATGATTTTTGTGAAGCTATGTCAATTGAAGTTTCTATCCTAGCTTCTCGGGTCTAATTGCTAGTTGAGTATGGGCTAGAATCTTCTTTCTTTCATTAAAAAAAAAAGGGATCACTCCTATATAACCAAGTTACATAAAAGAAATTCCCTATAACCCCTTTAAATTTTAATATTTTGATATTTGGTGAAAAATTCAATCAATTCATTATATTTAACATCATTTGTTTAACTATGAGACTTAATTTCATCTAGATCTAATATGCGCATAGGCCACATTTGCTCAAAAATATTTACATTCATGTGTAAATTAAGGAAAATACTTAGATCTATTCACATATATATTAGAATGTGGTAATATTTTATAGAATTATTTATCTATGTAGTAATGATATTTTAGATGGTTTAGATGTTGAAAATACTACTTTAAAATTAATATTTAGCATTAAATTATTTTATTATATTGATCTTGTATGCGTGTATATGAGACCCATATATAGTGATATTAGACAAATAAGTTTTTTTTATTATAACATAAATGATGTTAAATACATTAGATGGAGTGTATTTTTCATTAGCTATCTAGATTTTAAAAATAGAAAGGCTAACATAGAATGGGGTTTTATAGAAGCATCTCCATTCTAAATATAAGCAGTTAGCATGCTTCAAATTCCATTCATATTCATGCCACTTTATTAAATGACAAATATGCTGGCCCTTCAAAATGATATGCCGTAGTTGTAGAAGTACTAAAAGTTTACACTAAAATGTTATTTTGGTTGTGAATTTTTAACTCTAAAGTCATGATTAGGACTTGGACAATGTGCGCCAACAAAATTAAATTATTAAATCATTGTGGGTATATTTAGAAATACAAGCATAACTTGTTGATATATTTGGAATTTGACCCGTTAATAATGATGAGAAAATTAAATTGATGTTCTAGAAGTAAATGAGAGATTAGGCAAAAACGATAAGGATGAAAATACATGAGCTCCGCTTTTGTGTAATCTTTTTCATTTTTAATATCTTAATAATTAATAAAAAATTTATTTCATCTATTATATTTAACATCATTTATATTATTATGAAAATCTTTTTATTTGTTTAATATACTATATATAAATTCCATCTATAAATGTGTAAAATAATATAATAATTAATACTAAATATCAATTTTAAAGTAGTATTTGTAGCATTTAAAGCATTTAAAATATTACTATTATATGGAAAAATAATCTTATAAAGTATCTTTACATTCTAATACGTATGGGAATGAATTTAAACATTTTTCTAATTTATATATGAATGTGTCTATTTTCAATTAAATATGGCTATGCACATGTTTTATTTCAATAGAACTTAGTCTACTAACTAGATAAATAATGTTAAATATAATAAATTAGATTAAATTTTACATCCATTATTAACATCTAAAAAATAAAGGGATACATAGAATAGGAGCATAGCCCATGATGGACTACGCTTTCTTATCAACTCACATTTAGAAATAGCGTTCTGTGACGAGGTTGGATTTGGGGAAGTGTATTTTTGGCCAGGCTGCCCTCAATTGTTGACTTCCAACAACTTTTCTGTGGTAGTTGGTTAGCTTTTTCTCTGTTTTTGACATCAGATTTCCCGTTGTCAAGCATTAGAAATAATAATACTCTTTGAATTTGATCAAAGTAAGGTTTTTTAATTGTTACTCTTCAAAGAAAGGTTTTTAAATTGTTACTCTTCAAGTGACTACCGTGGGTATATTTCTTTAGTTTCTGATGTGCGGTGAATTAATAGAATTATTTATAAAAATTTCGAGCGTACAGATTTTTTGAATGAAAGAAAATTATGTGATATGATAGAGGTGAGAAGTAAATTGAATAAAGTTAAAAAAAATAGGTTAGATATATAGGTAGTCGTGTAAAAATAATTGAAAAGTAGTGGAATTGTGTAGTAAAAATTGAAGAAATAATTTAAAAAAAAAGTAATTTTGGAGAGATTAAAAATTTTAATTTGAAAAGCTTCTAGGGATGATGACACCTCTTAAATTTTCTAACTTCTCGGGGAGGTTACTTCTACTTCGATGAAATTAAAAGATTCTGATGCAGAATCTAGCTTGCTAATTCTATCTCCGTCCAATTGCAGAGTAAGCTTATATTATACTGGGAGCTGTCCGGGTTACACCACTTACAGTCCAGTGTTTTGTTGTTTTTTTTTTTTTTTTTGATTTTTTAAAAATCCAAGTTATGCAATATATTCCTTTCCTTTAATATTTAATAATATCAAAAATCATTCTAATCAAATTTGTATATATTCACAGCAAATGCAAAATGCGTGAGGTTACTTAAGATCATACTTTTAATGTAATATAGATCATGAAAATTTTAATCAAGTTTATTTTTATATTTAATCTAAATAAATAATTTTAAATAAATGTATAAAACCATAAATCTGTATGGTCCGGAAGGCCAACTCTATGTATTAAGGAAATGCTACATTCTCAGTTAAATGAACGAAGTTAGGGTCCACTTTTTTCTATCTCTAGCCCTCCAAGTGGAGTGTGTGAGATGATTTTTTTTTTAATGAGACGCTTTTTCATAAAAAAATTTAAATAAGATGAATGACATAGATTTAAATAAAATATTAAAAATACAAAATCCAAATGAGTACATCGTGCAACCAAGATTACACAAGCATTTTCTTTATATTCATTGGATAAAAATGAATTTTCGTCCCATGCTATCATAATTTTTTACTCTTAGCAATTGTTACTCATGTTTTTAATTTTTTCCTAAAAAAGTTTATACATTTTTATTTATTTTATTGCTACCCAAAATTATTATTATATGCGTGTTCTTGAAAAAAATAAAAAATTTTCAATCCAAAACTTTTTATGTTAAAATTGTTTAATTTTCACAGCTACCATATCTTTTAATTTTTTTTAAGTAGTTCGGTGCAACTACAAAACTTTTAAATTATTTCTACACAATTACTCATACAATTAACCTATCTATTTTAACTTTTTTCTTTATTTATCATCATTATTCCTATTATATTACATATTTTCTAGTAATTCAAAAACTTTTACATAAAAATTTTTCATCAAATTTTATTACTACAAAGACACATCGTATACTTAAAAGGTCCGGAAGAGTTGACTCGCTAATTTAAAAGGTCAGGAAGAGTTGACTCGCTAATTGAAGAAGTATTTAGTTTGAGAATATCGGTGTTGGAATGAATATAAGATATTTTAAAATTATTGAAATAAATGCAAAAAATAAACAATAGTTTTTTTTTTTTTGATGATATTACAGCATCTCAAGTGGTAATACAATCAAGCTCTGAGATATTCTAACAATTATCTAACTAAGAATCTAATATTTGTAACAATAAATCTTAAACTACTCACTTAGTGGATGCTCCCACAGAAAATTCGGGAAGACTAAACGCCACTACTAAATTCTTCTGAAAATGTGTCTGCCAAGTTTCGAACCAAGGACGCCAACATCATTGGGCAAAGTCCTTGACCACTGAGCCAAGGTCGCCAACATCATTGGGCAAAGTCCTTGACCACTAAGGTATCAGTGCCAAAAAGAAATAAACAATAGTTGATCCTACAAATGTGCGTATTTTACTTTTCGAGTTGGCGCTGGCCGAAGTAAATAACCTTAAATCCGAACATGCTCAACTAATAAATTGAACGGCTGAGATCATATTAATGACCTAAATTAGGAACCATTGAATGCTCTCTTAGTTTTCTATTTTTTCGAGCCCACACCAGCTCATTAATCTCGTAAAAGCAAATCACACGGACACTCCTCGTTTCATGAAATGCACCTTCCACGCCCACAAAAACTATCCATCCTTAAAATAAATCCACTCGTTGGTTGGATTTTTTTTTTTTTTTTTTATCAAATGGGTTAGATTTTTAAATGAGAACTGTGCATTTGAATAATGACACACTCTAATAATCTCTATATGTATTTGAGAAATGATAAAACTTTTGGAATAAAACTTTTGATATAAAAATTTTTGAAATAAGAAAAAATAATGTGACATAATATGAATAACAATGAGAAGTAAAAATAATAAAATTAAAATAGAGAGATTAATTGTATGAGTATTTGAGTAAAAATGATTATAAAATAAGATAGTTGCATAGGAAAATGAAGAGAAATAATTAAAAATAGGATAGCTGTGAAGAATAAAAGTTTTAAATGAAAAAATTTTTTTGTTTAAAAAGTTTTAAATGTGTCGAAACATGCTTTTAATAAAAATTTATGTAAACACTATAAAAATACATTTTTGGTTGGTCTTATTAACAAAAAATGATAATAATAATAATGCATCCATAGGAAAGAAAATACATTTTTAGCCCGTCTTTTTAACAAAAAAATGCTTATAATGATGCTTCTATAGGAAGGAAAAACTTTATTACTTATAATAATTCTTTCTTAGACAAGGAAAATATCCTTGCCTATAATAATAAATTGGCAATCTAAACAGAAAATATATGAGTTACACAATAATCAAATTTCTTCATAGTGATTGCTACAGTAAGCATAAACACCAAAATTAAGTATATCCGAATATTTTTCATAAAAAATCCGAATATTTTGTAAGAATTTTAGTTATCAAAAATCAAAACTTTTTAGTGAAATCATAAAGCATGAAAATTTGGATAGAAAATATTCAATATTAATTATGGTGTATCCAAAACATAAACATTATTACTGACTTATACTCCAAATTTACCGTCTTGATATTAAAAAATACCGAATATACCCTTTAAGCAATATAAAATACCGACTGCACCGATTTCACCAGGAATTAACTTATAAACGATGATTTCTTCATCTTAGATTTAATATTTTAAAAATTCCAAAATAATCCTTGCATCAGCTTCTATCACCATAGCTAAAAACTTATCAATGGGATTAGAATGTTTCATGATGACGAAGGTCAGGCTGATAACTGGGGCGAAACTCCAGCACCAACCGACACAGTGTCTTTGCCCCTTCAAATTTGTTTACTACTAAGGTGTCTTCTTCGTTATGTAATGCAAACACTTCTAACTTTCATCATTGCCATTCTTAAATTCTGGGTGGTGTTTATTTCTTCTTCAACACTGATTTTTCAGATTTTACCTCGAAATTGAAAGTTGCATCAGATTCCGACAATGATGTCATTGACGACAAAACTGGCAACCGCGAAGATGAACTGTAGGATATAACATAAGAGAGATTGATCTGGATTTGCTGATAACTAATACCAGCCTCCAGATGAAAGATAGATTTGTTCCAGAAGCCGGTCTCCGTCAATTTTGGGGCTTTTGAGGAGTTCGTGACACTATTTGCTAGAGGCCATATTTAGATAGGGAAATGATGAAATGATGCAGCAAGTAAGCACAATTGCGCAAACAAAGGCTAGAATTTCTGCTTGGTTGTTTAAATCATCATGCCATTTGGTCGCTTATGAACCTTTCTGCTTAACTTTCTGATCACTTTTAGAATTTATTCCCTAGGCGTTCTGGATCATTAAAAAAAAAGCTATATCATTAGAAGATTGGCAATGGTAGCCGAATTTTTGCCTAATGGAGTGGCCTAGGCCAACTTGAGGTGATCGAATGACCATATCGTAGTGTTGCTCCTTGGAATGCTGATTAACAAATAAAATTTGGGGGATCGCACTGATGGCTATAGGATGAACGGCTGAAATGCATAGTTTTTTTTTTTTTTTTTTCATGGCAAGTGTACGACAATGGGGCTGGATCCAAAGGAGACAATCTCAGCAACGACAATGGGTTTTCCACTGACTAATAAAGAGGCTACGTTTGTTGGCACTAGAAAAGAATTATGGTATCCAAGATGAGTAGATTGAACTACTAGATCGTAGCGGGCTCTATTGGCTATTGGTTGAATGAACAAGACCTGGTAGGGTGCAATGATGGTTGCAAGATTAGATGACCGAGATATGTAGATCTAGTAGTCAAATCTAATGGGTTTAGTAGTGGGTGTTCGATGAGCGACAACGTGGAGACCAGATGGCAACTCGAAGATTAGTGACAAGGGTTTGTCGGTGCAAAAGAAGAAGAAGAAGACGAAAGCAACCACAACGAGCAGACATTGGATTTTTGTCAGATCGGGATGGAGATTGGCAGCAGTTGATTTCTGTCCTGAAGAAGGAAGATGACAATGAAAACCATTACCGTGGAAGGGGCCTATGAGGAGCTGGTGCTACTAAATTTAGCATAAGGACGAAAAATTGCAAACAGTACTTTTCACCATTTTTTCTCCTAAATTTAAATTTGGTTGCATATTACTTATCTATTTTCTCGAACTAAAAATTCTAATATTACTTGCAGTCGAATGTAAATAACGGTATGAAGTATTATTTTTTGTTGCCTAAAATGTAGAAATTAGTTGCATTCGAGCACACGTCACAACTCTATGGTATTTGTGGATTTATAGCTAAATATGCATATGTAACTAAATTAATTTATATGTAGCCAATACTATGTTATACACAATAAAAAGTTTAGCTACTTGTGCTCGCATTTGTTGCAGTGATATACACATAAAGCTAAAATTAATTAGACCTTACAAATATGTTTTAATTTTATGGGTCTTAAACCATGTCGGTTATGATAATTACGGTACAAACCTTTCCACATAAACAAGAACTTTAGACTATACCATATTTGACTTTTAACGTATCATCTTGCATTGATTCAACAAAAAAAAAATTAATGGAGACGTTGGAGTATGCTCCTACATGAAGTGCGTACTTCTAGGAAAGATTGGCCTTAATTTAAAGGAGACATGCACCGACCCATCAATACGTTTACTTTTTCAGACGCCTTCCTAGAACTCTAACCAATTCGATGGGATCAAAATCCGCCCCCACAAAATTACAAAATGTCCTTCTCTGCAAATCCCCATGATCACATGCTACTCTAGATTTGACCTATTAAAAAAATGAGACATTTGATTTAAAAAAATTTAAACAGCTTCTAGATGCATGTAGGAGGTTCTTTGACTATATGGTTTTGGGTGGCTTAAGCGGTAAAAGAAATAAAGGGATAAAAACCAAAAAACAAAAAAAGAAGAAGAAGAAGAAAAAGACTCTATCATGATATTGTAATATTGCATAGCGTTTGAAGGCTCAAACCAGTAAGGCCATTTTCAGCACAACCCCGACGCCAGAATCATTTTGAAAATGATTCCTGGTATGGTGAACTTACTTGGATATGGACATCTCAGTACGTAATTTAGTTTAATAGAATATAGAAATTGCAAAGGAAATTCTATTATTTAATCACTGTCACATCAACTAAACCATCTCCAGATCCAATATCTCCATCATGCCTATATATAACGTATTGGAATAGTTACCATCTCCACTTCCACTTGCCTTATACCTCCTGAAAGCACCTCAAATGGCCTTCTCCAAGCAGCTCAAGCCAGCCGGACTCATGGTGGCATGCGTGTTCCTAGCCACATTCTTCGGTTTAGCTTATGGCTCAGGGCCGGGCCAGCGAAACGAGGCCAATGCTACCACCATCTTCCTATCGGCTCACAACCGGTATCGATCGATAGTCCACGTCGCACCATTGAAATGGAGTCCAAGGCTCGCCGCGAAGGCGAGGTGGATCGTGGAGGAGCAGAAGAAAAAGCAGAGCTGCAGATTTGCCAACATGTCGGCAAGCGAGTACGGAGCGAACCAGGCCTTCGGCGGACTCGCCATGGGGCCCCAGCAAGCTGTGGACTTGTGGGGCAGCCGGGGGAAGTTCTACAACCATGCCAACAACACGTGTGAGCCAGGGCACGAGTGCCGTGTGTATACTCAGATTGTGTGGAAGAAGACAGTGAAGGTGGGCTGTGCGCAAGCATGGTGTTACAAACAGGGTACAGAACTCGCTCTATGCTTGTATTTCCCGCCGGGGAATGTGATGGGAGAAAAACCTTACTAGATAGAGAGTAGAGAGAGAGAGTTGCGTGTCATTCTTGGTTTTTATTCTCCTTTTTTTTTTTAACGGTTTATGACAATCCAGATTCCAGGCCTTTGAAATTGCTATCTAGTAGTGGATAGAGGATACGCACAAAAATTACATTATGAGTCCACAATCTTTCTCCACTCAGTAGTTTTCGTCATGTCATCATATAAACAGTTTGGCAAAATATTGATCTTCGAGATGTTAACGTGAAATTAAGTTTCAATATGCAGTATCACATACCTTGGCAATGCCGATTGTCACCGTATTAGTAGGTAATATCAACAAGTAACTCATTTTGATTAAAAAAGTAACTTATCACAAATGCGTCAATTCTTGCTAATACTAGCCTTTTTTAGGAGATGTCTTACTTGTGTATGCTCAAGAAACACTCTTAAAATCTTAGAAAATATTAGTGACCTCATGTAACACACAACTATACAAACCCTAAATATTAGTGACGTCATGTAACACACAACTATACAAACCCTAAAGATATATATATATATATATATATATAAACACACAAATATTCAGGCATAGCTTCACTGCACCATAATTACGGTGCAGTTACTTCAAATGGGTCTCACGTGACCATAAAATTATAATCTACTGCACCTATTGTATTTAAAATTATGTATTTTAATACCATACCAATTGTCATCCTAATTGGATATGTGTACGAACCATCTAAAAATGGTACAAATTCAATGTAATAAAATAGTTTCATGTAAATAATAACCTTAAAGTTATTTTTTCATTATGTAAACTATCTGCTATAAAATTTATATATAGATAAATAATTGTATAAAGTATCAATACATTTAAGTACATGTAAAACCTATTTTGGGTCAAATGCACCGTTAATTATGATATGACTTCAATGCATAGAAA
>JAXCLR010000092.1:13933006-13960510 GCA_035584095.1 Annona squamosa | reverse complement strand
GGAAGACCAAACAGGGACCTTGTTTCTTGACCAAGTCAAGAAGACTGCGAATTGCACGCGGGTTCCCAAGCCCACGGCAATTCCAAGCTAGTAGGGCCATTTTAGTTGAGGTGGAGCTGTGGGCTCGCCACAGCCTCCACCTCCTCCATATCAATCACTTTCACACCCTTCATTCGCTTATGACTCCCTATAGAGTCTTGTGAGAGTTCAGACGAAGATCTCTTTTGATTCTGCCCCCGATAGCATGGTACCTGCCCATCCGTCAGCTTGTCGCTCACCAATCTCGCTTTTCTCTTCCACCTTCTCATCCCATTTCCGCCTTGCAGACCATTCCACTTGGTTCTGTCAGTCCCGAAGTCGTTATCTTCGCTTTGGACAATCTTAATATCCACCAACATATTTGATTTATCTCCCGCTTCCATCATGGAATCTTCCGCGCTGCAGTCCCGGGTCTGTTTCATCATTGTAGTCCCTCCCGACTCCTTAACCAGAAAAACATCCCGCCCACCTGCCATGGTGCTGCACATTTTCCCCCTTCTGCAACTAGCTTGACCAGTCTCCATTGGATTGCACTCCTTTCCTTCATGTTGCTTACCCAACTTGCTAATCCGCTCCATCTGCATTTTGGTGTGACAATGATCACAGTACCAGTCCTCATGTTCCCTATCTGCACTGGATAGATCAACCTGTGAGATACAGCAACACAGATTGGAAGATGGTAATGTAATAGTTCCCGGGATCCGTCCATCCGCCGCTGTGATTGCATTGTTCAGCTCCCCTCCGTATCCTCCTCCCAACACAATCGGTTTTGGTGACACCTTAGATTACTGATTACATTGCTCCCCTGAACAGCAAATCATTCTCACCAAATTGCATTGGAGATCCCCTTTGCACAGCTTCTGAGTTTGAGGATTCGGTCCATCCGGCTGGTAAGATGGAGATCCCATATCTTGCTGTCCGACCATGGGGTTGTGCTCTTGCTGTCCATCCATTGGGTTAGGTGGAAACAGGGCCGGGATGGGTTGCTGAGATGGCGACACCCCATCAGCCATCTGGGAGTTAGAAGTCCCTTTCGTTGACTGTCCTTCCATAGGCCTGAGTGGGGTCCGGTTTGTGATGTCCTCCCCTGCCTGGATTCGTTTCAGTTCAGCCGCATCTGTCCCATGTCCCTGTATGAACACATTGTCTTCCTGTACTCCTCGATTCCTCTCTCCCGAACAGCCAGACCCTTCAGCCATATCCTCCCTCTGCACGCCTGTGTTCATCCCCAGATATTTGATTGGCACTGCCCTGTTGCCGTTGATCTCCCCATTTCGAAGTTGCATCGGTTTAATCCCATATCTCATCCAATTCCCATATGGCAGATCCGCTTCATGAATCTGTTTGGGTTGCCTGCAAACATTAGGACAATCCCTATAGGCATGTCCCATTCTGCCGCAAAGGTAGCAGAAGATAGGCAACTTTTCATATTGAAAAGTTAGCCATTTGCGTTGTTGATTTCCCACTTGGATAAACATCCCCCGCCAGAGGGGTTCCCTGCAGTCCAGGACCACCTTTAGCTTGAATTCGGACTCAGATATAACCATATCTGTCATTTCTTCAAAGGATTCTCCATGCTCTGGCCCAGGCGGCCTTTGTCAACTATGATCGGCGTACCTGACAGATGTACCCACATTGGCGTTTTGACAAGCACAATGTGGGCGATATCTGTTTCGTCTTTTAGATCCATAAGCAACACCAAGCTCCGTTCGAAAGTCCAGGGGCGCGCACTGAAGATGCGGTCCTTCTCTTCCTTCTCAGAGAATGTTATTTGGTATAGGTTCTCTCCAAGCTCGGTGAAGAAAGTTGCACTCTTTGATCTCCATAATCGTTTCATCATTGTCTTGAAGAGGTCTTTATTGTACGATTTCGACGTCCATACGGAACAAATTGATGTTTGTTCATTGCTCGGTTTTAACTTCTGGATTGCATCCTCTGATATGGCCATGGTTTGCAATTCAGCCCCCAGCAGCTCTCCAATATTTTGGTTCATTTTCGGTGCTGAGTTTCTGTAGTTTCTGTTGAGAACTGCACTGGAATCGCCTCTGTTCCGATGCCGGAGTCCCCCCCAGAATTACCACGGCTAGCTGGGATACTTCCCCCTCCCACCCTCACCCCCACCCGAGTGTGACAACCTCGCCTGTCGGGCACCTTTGGAGGGAAGAGAATTCAGAACTCCCAAAGAAAGTTCAACGCTCTCGGAGGAGGTCCTCAACGATCTCAATGCATTTGATTTGGAGTTGGACACTCTTGATTCTCTGCTTTGACTTTAATTAAACGAAAAATAGTAAAATGCAGATTGTAAAAAGGGAAGAAAGGTAACTTCATGTGATTAGACGTAAATTAAGGAATTCGAATAGCCCAAAATGTTCAACGGCCACGCCGTATTTGTTTGCAGTGGCTAGCACCCAAATCTTTGATTAATTCTCTTAGCCTTGAGAGTGGGTTCACCAGCCTAGATTTGCTGCGGATTCACAAGTCTGCCCATTTCCTAAATCCATCAAAACAAGTCATTAATTAGTCTTAATATTAACAGGAATCTCATTAGAGCTATGCTCAAACTCCAAAAGATTAAACAACAATACCATTCCGTCGGGCGATAGTTAAGGTAAATTAGATAGTATTTAATGTAATTTGGAAATTTGCATATGGAGAAAAAGGAAAGCAGAAAGGAGGAAACGATGTGATGTTATAGGGATTAATTATCATAAATTAATTAGCCACTCAAGAAAAAAGTAAGAATCTTACGAGTCTTTGGAATGATTATAGTTGCTGCTGAAACTAATTTTTTTTATCGCTTCCTTTGGCTCACCATCACAAAGACTATCATTGCATGGGGCTTGAGCTAGCTTTGGACTCTTTTCGACAGGAAGGTCCGATTCTCTAACGAAGGAGAAGTGGAGAATATCTTCGCTGCCGGTGGAACAAAAGCAACTGTCCAAATCCATAGCTGTTCCACCAAGAATAGAGTTAGGTTGGGTAAAAACTCTTCATGTTGCCCGTGTGTAACACCCCTACATGATGGACTGTCCCGAGGTGAACGGTGTTGTCATCCGCACGATGACGAGTGATGTTTACAGGGCGCAAAGCTCACGTGAGTCGTTCTAAGCATAGAACGAGTGACGGTTCCAAGGCGGGATCGTGGATGCTTAGCATCGTGACGGTGCTACAACATTGGGGACATCTAATGGTGATCGAGGGAACATGTCAACGTGGAATAGGTACAGAGTACCGGAACATTTACATGTGTGCAGGGACGTATAGGCGCCTGTAGTCAAGCATCCATGGCCATTGAAGTTGAAAGAGTAGAGATTGAGACGCTCATGATAACCCGTGTTTGCATGCGATCTTGCTAATGGCTAAAATATCAAAAATATATATACATATCCAAAATTAATAAAACTTAATTTATATATTAAATGCATCTATATTAACAAGTTTATAAGAGAAAAGCAAAAAAATAACTATTTTCATCAAATTTTTTTAGGTCGATCAAGTAAATCATCTACTTAGTCCGAGCTAAGTCAGCCATTTATCGTTATTAAAAATTAGAGTATCAGCCTTTGAAATTTTCAATCCCAACTTTTCACACACACAAACAAACTCGGAGAGGGTGTTTGATTTACCCGAACGTAAGAGAACATTTAAATTTTATTATTTTATTTTATTTTTTTTTTTTACTCACAAGGCCCGCCCGAAAAAAATCAGCATTAGAAGTTCCTTTTAAAACCCGAACCCAACACTCATTTGTACATAGTGATAGTTTTGGCAAATAAACATTCAACTGGAAAGCGTCTAAATAAGACAAATTATGATTATAAGTTTATAAATAGAGAAGTTAACCACTTCCTAAAAGTGGTTAAATTAAAAATAGAGAAGTCAACCACTGGAAGGCGTCTAAATAAGACAAATTACGATTAAAAATTGACAACCTTTAACAATTCAAAACACATTTTTATGCTATTTAAGAAGACCACTTCCTAAAAGTTAAAAGAGAGGTTAACAGGAGCGGCTAGGCACATGGGGGCCGGATTATGATTAAAAATTGATAACCTTTAACAAATTAAAAATACATTTTTATGCCATTTAAGAAAACCACTCCCTAAAGTTAAAAGAGGGATGATCAGGTACGGCCAAGCATATGGAGGCAGCCACGTGTCCGACCATGGGATCCAAATTTTTTTTTTTTTTTTATGAATATGTAGCGCTAGGTGTATTTTACCTATAAACTAATTTTTATCATTTTTTATGCTTTTTAAGTTTTTTTTATTTTTAAACATAACTCAGAAATTACGAAAATACCATAGTGTTTAAAAATTAAAAAATATTTAAAAGTATCAAAAAATGGTAAAACTTATTTTATATGTTAAATACACCCAGCTCTACATGTTTATTTTAAAAGATTAAAAAAAATATTTTAGGGGGAGTCCCATGGCCGGATGCATAGAGGGTCCATGCGCCCGGACACATGGGATCACCCCTCAAAGTTAAAAACTATACCAGTTCATCAAACAACTATACCAGAGTTAACCAAACATGAATAATCAACTTTCCTAGAGATTATACCAACCATGAATAGCCCTAGTAACGGACAGCTCAAATAGCAACAGCAGGGAAAAAAGGGGAAATGTCTTGCAGTTGCAGCACAGCCAAACGCTCTACAATCCAGTCAATCATGCATCATAACCACCTACAGCCTGTGTGTGAAATTGAAGCTAGAAAGCATGCAGAAAACAAGCAAAAGAATAAAATAAATTTGCAAACTGAATAAAAGCTAAGATTGCTCCAATGGCACCAAGAAATTCCAGACAGAAGGTCAGAGAATGGCAGACCTACCGAAACACTGTGGAATGAGAAAGGGAAAATTTTGAAGGGGATATTGGGATAATTTACAGAAGAAGATGTGCACAGCGTACAGCACATTTCATCCACACCCATAGCTCACGTCTGGTGTTGTTATGATGGGCTCAAATGGAATTTCAACTCTTTCTTTCACAAGGCACCTAGGTTTTCCATCCTCCACAACCAGAACCCTTCCAGGTGGACATTGGATTCCAACCCCTCCAGCCTCCTCAGCTAGTGGCTTTTGGACAAACTCCGGAACCTTGAACTGGAGACTTCCTTTCCTCAGCTTTGGTTCAAAGCCAGCCAAGCTTAGAACAGAGATCACACTCACTAGGGCAAACACCGTTTTAGCAGCCAAGCCAAACACAAACTGTAGTCTGCCTGCACGAGAATTTTTCCTTGCATGTTGAGTTTGTTGCGGATGTAATTCCTCTTCCTTTCCTTTCTTCGTTTCATGCCTTGTGTCACCAGGAACTCCATTTTGTACAGGCTTGCTGTGGATGGGAGGTAAATGTGATGGATAGCCTTCATCTGAGATCAATGAGTCTGGCAATCGGCTTGGATAAGGAGGAAGAAGAAGGTCATCATCATGATCAACAGTCTCACCAGCAAAGGCAGTGGCTTCCCTAATCACTTCCAGGTCCTCCCCTTTGTACTCCTTGAGTTTCTTGAGCAAAATCTTGCGGCTGCAATCAATCTCATATAGACTCGCTTCCCTAAAATATCTCTGTTTTTGTAGCAGATCCTGAACAACGGGGAGGGATGGATAATCAGTATTCATGATAAGAGGACAGGGTAATACTGATAGATTGTAGTTTCCTAAAACAGGTGCATGCTGCATTTGCAGGCCAGTTAGAATGTGGAGTATCATGTTGAAATGTTGACAACATTGTTGACTCCCTTGACGGACAATTCTATCAAGAACTGCCATGAGCAATTTAGAATGTTACATTAAAGAAGATGACTGGTCCCAAATCAGGTGTCATGCCCTGAATCAGCTGTCAACTACATACAACACAGTTGTAAATTTCAAATTATCACCTAGGCTCCAAAGAAAGATGTTTCCATAAGAAATTTGTCTGTGTAAAGAAGGACACAACAGCTTCAAATTAAGATGAATAAGTGAGTTCGAATTCATGGCTGTAAAAGACTGAAAGGAGCAGGGGTATTATAACAAGAAAAAGAATTGAGAATGTACAGTGTCCTCTTCTCAATGATTAGTTCTGATCTGAAAAGGAAGATCAAGAGTCATGTACCTGACCAGCCTAATTAGTTAGGGATTCCGATGTAAATTGAGTTATTGGTACCCACTCAATGAAATGTTACTAGCAGTTTTTTGGCTGTTAACTCCCTTATGCAATCAAGCAATACATCACAGACCGCATTCTAATCCACTTTGATATTTCATTAAATTTTCAACTGCAACTAAACCAGTCAAAATATTTGCCATCTTACAAAATCACTGCAGATGAAACATGCTTATTAAAAATCAACAATTCTTAAAAAAATAAAAATAAAAATAAAAATAAATAGAAGCAAATGGAGAACTAGTTTCAAATGCATGAAGTAGCCAAGGCACCCTCCTTGACAGTATAAATTTCCATATGAAATATTTCTCTCAGTGATAATTAATATAAGAGAGTGCATAAATGGCACTTTTTTTTTCTCAGCTTTGATGCCAGCAGCTTGTTTTCTTCAATCATTTGCAACACTGTTATGGCAGGGGCAATCTACCTTCTGGTCGTGCAATGGGTAGAAACATGCTCTATTTTCTGATTTTGAACCCAGACCAGCGAATTAACTTTATCCATTAAATACAAGATTGGAACAACATTCATTACTTAAACGTATTCCATATATTATTCTTCTTGTTTTTTTTGGGCTGAGTCATGTCTTTATGGAATTTGCATAGATGGTGGTTCCCTAATGATAGTTTATATTTTAAACTTCGCCTCAGCAAATGGAACTTGAAAACTTCAAAAATGTAACACAGGCTCAGATTCTACATTGTCAGTGGTTGATCCCAAACCATGGTTAAACAGATACTAGACCACTTCAGTTAAGCGGAATGAGGAATCAATGCACAGCAAGATGCTTCAGAACACACAGTACAGTAAGGGTAGAAGCACACTTGTGATTCTAATATAAGAAGGATAAATTCCATGTGCAAAACTCACATAAGAAATGATCATCAGTGATATAAATTATTATTTTAAACCTCATTTACACTGCTTCTAATTAAAGAATAATAGCACAAACTCCCCCTGTGTCTGCATAAAAAAAATTTCACTAAATAATGATAACGGTAAGATTTTATAGTCACTGTCACAATTTTGGTAAGCCAAAATTAGGATCTGGAATGCAAAGGGACAAGGACGCCAATCTAACAAAAACCCATGACACAAAACTAACGCAGGTCCCATATTCTCAGCAATCTTGTTGCATAATCTGAAACAACGACTCAAAGAAATGGAAGTGAATAAAAGTAATAAAAAAAATTTTCTCCTTCCCACACATCTTTTAATACAATTTAACATCTTTTTTCTAGTTCTTACAATTTAACATCTTAATTTCCGATGTACCCTACATTTTCTATTATTACCTCTCCATGTTAATCATTTTTTTTACATCCTTCCATAAAATAACCCTAATTTATTATCTTTACTCGAAATTATTACCTCTATTTCAGTACATCTCTCACACTCTTTTAAAATTTTTGCCAATTCCCAATCCCACTTTTACTTTTACAACTTGACAGATAAACCCTTAGAACAAGCAAAACTAGTGACCACTAAAATCAAACCTCATACGTAAGAAAATCAGCCAAAATGATGGCTGAAAAATATAAAGCGTCCAAATTCGACTGGCAGCAACTTGATTTGCCCCCAGTACAATGATTATGATTACATAGTGGTAATGCTAATAGACCATCAATGAAATGTTCTGCGGCCATCTTAGGCATGCTTGACGAGAACGTCTGATATGGTGGAGCCTATCAACCTATTAAAAAGAGCGAATGATGGCTGTGACCAGTCCCTGCCCACCTATTCAAGCAAGGTCGTCCACGAATTCCATCTCTAAGATAAGGGAGCCAAAGTTACGATCATGTTAGGGTTTTTCTCAGAACTCGCCTTTCTAAACCCAGAATGGCAGCAGCATACAGAAGGCTTCATTCGCAATAGCAGAATAACTACTTGTTCCCCTTCTACCACCATCCTACCCCAAAGAACCCTAAGAAAATCAATTCCTCTAACAAGAAACCGACCTGCAGCGAGCCCAGCTGCTCCTCGAGCGTCTCCAGGGCGTCGCGGATGCTGAAAAGGCTGTCAGACTCTTCGTCGTCAGTGTCACCGCCATCCACCAGCCCGCCTCGATAGGGAAGCCCAAAATCTCCGCCTGCTTGCGACGACGATGATGCTCCTCTGTCGATGCAGGCGTTGATTTTGGATCGAAGCTCGGAAGCTCGAGCAAGCACGAGCCCAATTCGGTCCGCTTCCATCTCTTCCTCCACCAGCAGAGCGAGAGAAACAGGGAATAGATTTCCACGGGAATTTCGATATTCAAAAATTCGCCATTTTCCCCTGTCTATTTTACTTCCTGCGCTTCCGGGTGAGCTGCCAGACACATTGGAAAAGGCTATCTCGAAAATGCTCCCATCCAACCGTTGGATGACAAATTTCCCTCCAACCTGACTTCTGACTTCTGAGCGTGGCACATCGATTTATGCATTTATTTGCTACATGCAACTACCAAATATATCACTTGGGCATAGTTCTTCATTTGGACCGTTCAATTGGTAGACCGTTTTCCAAATAGATAAAAATGGCCCGTAAACATGAGGGTTTTTGCAAAATAAGTCCTATCACTAATGCAAACCATTCAAATAATAATGTAATTATTCGATCGTGAAAATATATGGTTGATCAACATATTTAGGTGTAGCCAAATTCACCTTTGAAAAAATAAAAAAATAAAAAAATGAAGAAGAAACACCCGTCTCTTTTTGTCCCAGTCGTTTTCTGTAGTTTGATTCGTCCCTATATCTTTTATGTCGCGAAATATGGCGCATGAAGGCAGGCTGGGCGTAGCAGGAAACCGCCGAAAGGTCTCCTGATCAGTTCTTCTCACGTGAGTCGCGGAATACACTGAAGGAATTCGGCGTCTCGAGATCTAATTACGGGGCTAATTTGCATATTTTTCACTTTAACGAAGTTATGTGACTCGTAAAAAGATTTTGCTTTATTAATGCAATCCCAAGCCCCCAGTATGCCGTCTTATTGAATCATGTCCCTGTTTTTCTTAATTATTTCTCACTATTTTTTCAACCGTCTCTTAATTTTTCTATTAATTTTTACTAGAGATTTTTAAATATTTTTTTGGATTTTTAAAAAATAATTATATTTTTAAATTTTCAAAAATCCGAAAAAAATTTAAAAATCTTTTAAAAAGGTAAATAATAAAAAATATATTAAATACATTTAAATTAAGAGTTATGTTAAAAAAACAATTTTTAAAAATAAATATTTAGACCCAGGTCACTCAAGAGCATACAACCGGGCTCGGGTCGGCACATGATTAGCGCCAAAAAAGGAGAAGAATGGGTAGTAATATGGCAGTTCGGGGGCAACTTGCGTCCAGTCGGAGTTACTAGGGTTGATCGTCGGCCAACCTATACTGCTCTCATGCATGAATACAAGATTTTATAATTTCCGGTAAATGCCAAGAAATAAA
The DNA here is from genome assembly GCA_035584095.1 of Annona squamosa. Lineage (NCBI taxonomy): Eukaryota > Viridiplantae > Streptophyta > Magnoliopsida > Magnoliales > Annonaceae > Annona > Annona squamosa. The sequence continues at coordinate 13,950,895 of JAXCLR010000092.1, read as the reverse complement.
AACCTTGATGTGATTTGGATTAAGTAGGTCTCACTACCAGATCAATTCAATCTAATATGAGTTACGATCTTGTTAGACAGGACTAACATAAAGTTTAAACCCGACCTGGATACGCCTCGACTAGGCCATTGCTAATTGGTATACTGTCTTATCTACTTTCATGTTATCATTATTACAACTTTACTTTTCGCCAACACATTTCCTCGTTTTATATAAACGAACGGTGTATTTGTACAAAGAGTGGATTTGGAACATTTGGTATATATTAGTCTCTTTTCTTTCTCAAGATTTCCTCAAATATGTCCGGAAAGTTTGAACAATATTGCATCAATGATTCTAGATTTACTAAAATTGTAATAATATGTATAAAATTTAAATAATATTATAAGCATATCTCTTCTGTTAGGATACCATTAAAATTTTTGCAAAATATCAAAAATGCCCTGCATACCAAGCTATGCACTTGCAATGTTTTTGCAAATATTATAAATATTTACTATTTCATTGTTTTATATATTTTCACGTATATTATTATTTTAGATTTTTTTGTAAACATGTTTACTATATTTTCAAAAATTACAAGTGTATCTCTTAACTTAAAAAACATTATCGTCATTTTATAATAATTTTTAATAGCATCTCAACCGAAGGAACATACTTGTAATTTTATATAAACTTTTTGAACATATTTATAACTTTAGTAAACTAAGGAACACGGATGCAATATTAGTCAAACCTTGTAAACATAGTTACAAAAATCCCTTCTTTCTTTGATATAGCATCATAGCTCTTTTCAAGAGCCTTATTCTCCTTACCGTTAACTATAATTAAAGAATTTATTTTGTTCATTGTTTTCTATTTTATCACTCTCCTTACTAAATATGTCCGCAAATACCTTCTTTTAAAATAGTTCTAATTACATGTCTTTTTTCTTTTTTTTTATAATGAATTACATGTCTTTTTTTCATGCATAATTAGCATCTCATCACCATTCACCAGCTGTTGTACAACTGATGTTACATCTCATCTAACCCAAATTAAACAATTTTATGAGCATTTTCTAGAAGCAGAAAATGCACAGGCCAAGTGATCATTAACAGAAGTTGGAAGCACATTCATGAAAATGGAAACTAGATATTTTTCATATTAAAGATTGAAGATTACATGATACAGCTTGTGGTAGTCAACCTTATATCCTAATCACTTTTTCCCACTCTTTTATACACAAAAGAAATAACAAAAAATTGAAAATTGACACAGAAGCTTGCCTAACCCAAAACCAAGCCACACTTTTTTTTTTTTTTTTTCTGTTGTTCATGCGACCACCATTCTTCAATAGGGGGCACTCATTTTAGCATTTCTTTCGGTAGCAAGTAGCGAAAGGAGAAATTATGTGGCACCCACTCTATGTTTTTCCTTAGCTTCCCCTGTGATTGTTGCAGGGCTTTTCGCTGCCTCTCAGGGAGGTAGTACTGGACCATGTCCACAAGTTCTGATGAACTCAAACCAGAATCTTTGGCATAGGCCTCTACAATCTTGGGAAGGACGAGCTTTTGTTCCTTGCGCGTGCCTATGGTTGCCTGGATGAACTCCTCTTTTGCAGCATCCAGCTCCTGGAATACTCTCTTGGCAGTGTACACACGAACCTATGATAGTAAAAGGGCATAGTAGACATTATAAGACTATAATCTTTCAAACTCAGTGCAGTGAATATATATATAGTGCACTGAATATATATATATATATAAAGCTACTAATCATTTGTATGACTCAGGGGTGAATGGTGCCATATCAGCATGAATTAAATACTTTTATCAGCTGCTGATTTGGTAGTATCAAACTTCACAAATAACTTACTGCAACTGGCGCATATTACCCGTGAATTTCTTGGGTTGATGAAAGGCTATCTTTATATGATTAGCAGCCCAGCTCTTTTGCCAACCTTTGGAAGGTGAAATGGCGAATGGCTGGGCTGTCCTGGCATGCTCCTGGATTCAAGCAATGATAATAATGACACATTTAAAAACTGTTTAACCAGCATCTGTGCTTTTCAAGCTCAAGAATTTGAGCCCCAAAGGAAATACGAAAAGGTACCGACATATCTACAATTTGGCTGTGCAACTCAGTTGCAGCATTCAATTAATATCCCTATTTATGGGTTACAGGAGATGAGATTTCCAATCAAACAAAGGAAGAAAATGGCACATGCATAGGAGTTAGATGCATACTGCAGGATCAGAGTAGTTTCCTGAACAAAGTGCAAAATGTAGAAGAGGCTCAGATTGGTCAATTGCGTATGATTGTCGCTCATCTCCAGATTTGAACTTCATCCTTGGGTAGAGGAATGTGCGAAGCCACTGCAAATGCAACAGGAACTATCAGGTAATAAATAAATTCGTTTTTGGTAGGCAACTGCTACACCCTCGCATTTTAGTAACATCCGCATATTGAGAAAGCATATTGGTGCATCATATTTCTTTCTCAAGAGGAATATAGATCAACACAAATCTGTTCAATGTACTAAAAAATTCCTTCTACATGGACTATATTGAAGAAGATCAAGCTTTCAGGCGAAATTAAAAATTAGGGAAAAAAAAAATTGAAGTATGAAATCAGCTCTGGCTTACAACACAAGTTCATCCAAATCAACAGGTTTAAGATTCCATTAGCCTGGCAAATACAGAATCCTAGTGATATGAAACTGGTGTTTGGGAACAGGTAAAAATGGGAAGGTGGGAATGGGAAAAATATTGAAATGAGAGAAATAATGATACGATAGATGTAATGATGAGGAATAAAGAGAAAAAAATTAAAATGTACAGAATAGTTGTATGGAAAAATGTGAAAAGATTATTAAAATGTAGAGACAATTATTTTGTTAAAAAAGTAAGTTAATTGGGTAATTAAAATGTCAATTTGTATTAAAATGCGTGCGGGGAGAAATGGGCGAAAAAATATTACCCCTTTAAACTGTTCCCAAAAGAACCCTCAACTCATTTTGAGTGGGGTTCTAACCAATGAATGAATAAAAACTCACAAAGGTCTTCCCTGCTAAAAGATTTTCCTGGGTTCAAATAATCTTTGCTAATGATATATTTACTCTTTAGATGCATGGGTGCACACCTGTCCAGGACGCTGTGTCCGACATCCCAAAATAGAACTCTGGATCGCATCTGCACTGATGGTTTGGCCACCAATGTTATATGCAGCCTAAAAAAAAGGCATCAAAACGAAAAGAATCAAGTCTCCCTTACATAAAAATTAGTAGTCATTTGGAAAGAGAAAGGGAGTATTTTACACACCTTGACTAGTAATGATGCTCTTTTTAGGCTGCTTTGAGGGATTCCATATGCTAAATATGCCTGGATATAATATATTGAAAGACTTTTAACATCAGCAAATTGAGACAAGAAAATAGTAAGAATTGTGTCCAAAATATTCATATCAAAAGAACGTGTGAAATAGTCATTTCATACATGCATCACCAATGTGTTGTGTATGTTAATCCAGAAAGCGAGCTTCTCATCATGCTTCAACCTTCTTGGATCTACCTTTTCCAATCTATGAACAAGTGACCTGCAATATAATTTCTGGACAGTAAGCAATTGAAATGGTTCAATATCAGCTCTTTACAGCTGCACGGAATGCCACGCTGACATATTCCACGCTTCCTCAAAATGTTTTCCATGGATGAGCTTGAACAAGCAAAGAGATCCACATATCTACTGCAACATAAAATATATTCCCATAGATTTCACATTGATTATTTGTACTGTATTGGTGGGACCCACTGCCACACAGAGTAGGAAAATGTACTAGACAGGGAGCCTACATAGTTTGGCCTGACACCAGAGCTTGCCTGTAGGAGTGCAATTATTATTTTATTTTTTTTTTGCATCCGTCAATGCTAATTGAAAAAATAAAAAGACTATAATAGATGAAAAAATTTGCACGTATCTAATAGCAGTCCAAAATCCTGAATTTTGAAATACTTGCCTAAAATTCTTGAGCATGGGTTCAGCATCTTCCAGCCTCTGACCATCTCCACAGATCCAAGGCACTTCAACCATGGAGGTGTAAAGCCCAGTATACTGTTTTGATCCATCTAACTGTATGTCAAAAGAAGAGTCTTCGCAGTGAGGACTCCATCTATCACACTGATTCTGAGGAGAGAATGCACTCATGGATGAGAAGGATGAAGGAGAAGATGAAATGACATGGTGCACAATTGGGGGTTCAGAAAGCTTGCAATATATAGCCCCCATGCACCTGATCACATCTTCTGAAAGTCCATTGGATGTTTCTGGAACATGATCTGAAATGCGTGTGCCAAGATGCTCAGCCAAGCTGACCAAGTTTGTGGTAGAATTCTCTGCTTGTGGCTGTAAGCAAGACATCAGATGGAGGTTAAAAGAAACCATCAAAAGTATATTTTAGACTTATTTCTGGACTAAATATGGAGAAACTGTGTAAACTTGGTCCAAGGAAGTGCACAGTAAATAGCATCAATAGTTTTTTTTTTTTTTTTCCGATAGACAGCATCAATAGTGTTTAATATGGACACAAATTTTGGTGATCAAAATCATTTGTCTGGTCAACCTTAACGAAGGCGGTCCCTTAAAATAAAAATCTTCTGTGATGGAAGAAACAGTCTATCAAATATATGGACTTAAATCTTTCAATGTCACCCTGATACTCTCCACCAGGATAATAAATTAAGCAACAGTCAACAGATCCTCCGATGTGGAGAAAATTTGATTTAGCTCTTGCTGAAACAGGGCACCACTCCAAGAACCTCAAGGAAAACAATTATACATATAGAAACAGACTGTGGATGATAACATCAGCCCCATCTTCCCACAAACGATCATGAGATCAGATAAAATGTAGTTACCTCCAGAAAAGACAGAGGTTGTGAATGACAAGTTCTCAATGCTTTGGCAACACTATCCATGGGTAGAGATGTCCTTGTTAAACAAACAGCTCGTTGCGATAGCTCAGAATGGCTGCGCTGAACTCCAGGGTCTTTTAGCTCATCAAAGGCCCTAATATTTTTCAATTCCTTTGTTGAACTGGTAACTGGATTCCTAGGAAGCATGGGCTGACCAGATTTATCTCCTGCCCTTTCCCTCTTTTGTAGAACATGGTGTTGAGCTACATCTGGGAATGGAGCTGACTTGGGGATCAAAGGGCATTCATGATATGTTGATGGGGATAAAGAAGAAATCTGTTGGCTGAATGCTTTTCGATACAGTGACAGAAGATGTTGTTCCAAATACATCACTTCCAGCTCTAAAACAGCGATCTCCTTAACCAGTTCCTTGGTAGGCTGAAACAAAATAAAACCAGCACCAAAACTAATGCATTAGAGACCATCAAAAGAATAAACCCGGAAAAGAAAAATTAACAGGAGCAATTGATAATCAGAGAAGAATAAACCATATGAGTTTGTGAATTCCATCCTCAACACAATATCGAAAATAACAAAGAAAGATCATCTTTTAAGGCATAACTCCCTTTCCATAGATTAAGCAAACTATTTTGTGAGCACCCCCACCTGACAGCATCTCAACAGATGTTGATTTGAGACTGTATGCAACAGAAGAAGCGACATAGGGAATTAGTACCTTGGGCATTGAATTCTCATTTGAAGCAACATGGGAAGAAGAGGTATATCCCAATGCCTTTTCTAGAGTTTGGCGAACAGTAAATTGATCCTGTAGGTGTCTTTCAAGCTGCAGAATCTGCAAAAGGATCCACCAATGGTGAAACATAGTGACAAATAATCATTTGAAAGAAAAAAATCAGGAAAAGGTTAGACAGGTTAGTAAGCCTAAGGACCATGCTATAGGGATGCAAGTGGGTTGAACCCAACCCTAACACATTGAATCTACCCATTTAAAACTGTTTTAGGATTTTATCATTTGGAAATTAAGATAGAAATTTGAAGGTGGGTTGAGTTAGGATTACAAAGCCAAGCCAACCCACGAAACCGAGTTAAGATGGACTCCAACCTGACCCAGTTGTAACCCTGATCAGTACAGTTCTTTTCCCTGGAATTTTTAATTGCAGGTAGCATCTTCTTCAACTCTTGGTTTTGTTGCAGAGGTACATACATGGCATGTTCAAGCCCTCCTAGTGAATAAAATCAGCAAAAGGAAATCTAGAATGAACAATGAAAATGGCAGTAACCTCAGTGGGTCTTGATCGGATGCAGGTATTAAAAAAACCAAAAAAGGAATAATTCAATCTAGTAACTATTCCAGAGTTCCACATCGGATAGCAAATTTCAATTATATACCTCTTGCTTCAAAGAACTATGATGCCTTGTGACTGGGGACTGTTTCTTCTTGACGTCAATGCATTCCTTCACCTCTCCCATATCCTGGAAAGTAAATAAACCCAAAATCAAACAACTCGATGACTACAGCAAAGAAGAATTTCAAAGGAATTTCTTCCAAGTAAATAAGATTTTACCGACTGGAGACCAAGAAACGAGCGAGGAGGAGAAATGCCCAAATCGTCGTTCTCGACTCCCTTGTCAGGGTAACTGCCAATGCAAACAAAATACCATCCATCTCAGTACGAAATATATATAACAGAACAGAATTTTGCAAAGCTGCTGCTTCTGAACTACGTAAAAAAAAATGGAGGAAGAAAACATAAAACAGAGTATCTATGAACTGCGGCGATTTAATAGCGAATTTCTATTTCCCGAATTGATAATACCAGCCCCGAAATCCGCTTTTATCGACCAAAGAGAAGATTTCTGAGAAGAGATCATCTTTTTCTATGTATCCATTAAAGCTGCTTCCAAGGCATGATCAGCATTTCTCCATAGACTCATTTCACACTTCTGTTTATCGACAATAGACTAGAAGGGGGAAAAAAGCAGAAAGCGAGAAATTGAAACGGCCATTGAAAGGAGAGTTCTTCCAATCCACCAATTTTTTTATTCTTTCTGAAGGAGCAAAAAACCTCAACAGCATCCGAAAGCTCTGATTTACCGTTTCCCACGAACCCATTCATATAAGGAAGCGTAACAGCACAGTAGCAGAAAGGAAAAACTTCCAACCCAATCAACTACCTCAAAGACCGCTTGTGCCTTGAGCAAGCATCCTTAGAACTCAATGCCTTCAAACACGGCTCTTGAAACTTCCCACCCTTACTACCATGAGTCGACTCCAACACCATTGCTCCAAATCCTCCCAAAGAGCTGAAATTTTCGTCAAGCTTTCCATCAGAAAAACAAGAACGAGAATAAAGAAAGAAAACACCTAAAATGAAAACTTTCCAGCACAAAGCAGATCGCCGAACCTTTTGAAGGAGAGAGAAATGCCAGTCAGCCAAGTGGGGGAAATCAACCAAACCCACAAATCCGCTCCCAAACCGTTCCAGATCCCATCAAAATCCGGTGTTTTTTAGTTAGTTCCTCTAACGAATCCGTATTCTCAAGTGGGGTAGCTGCGAAGATCAAGCTCTCTCTAGTCTCTCCTCCCTATGACCACCGTCTGAAAGTCTGGGAGAACAGCTGAAAAGGCTGGAAGTCTACAATATTTATATAAGCAAAATATTATTTAAAGCACCCCTCATTATAAAATAAATTAAGAATATCATTAATACTCGAGTCTGCATTCCATGCACGTGCTCCTAATTCTGTCAGCTGGCCTTTAATTTCAGGCTATCAGACCATGATCATGTTTTATGATTTTATCCCATTGGTGGACGGTTGCGAGAGACATGAACTGCCACTGCAATGATATCTAGTCTCATTTATTCCCGCCCGCAAACGCATGGCGGGTAGAGAAACAGACGGATTATTTAGTTAGCGGCTGTTTGAGCTTCGAATACGCCAATTAAAATTTTTTAAAATAACAAAACTTATTGTTTACTCATTTTTAATTAATTTATTTTACTGTGATTGAATTTTTCATATCATATTTAGACCATAGTAAAGAATAGCAAAAATAAAATATAAAAGCTGGCAATACTCTACCTTTTTTTATGAAATGCAATACTCTACTTAAAAGTTAAAACATAATGAATTTCTTGTAAAATATTGTAGAAAATAGGATATATATATGTATATGTGTGTAATATATATATGAAGAATATAATATTTCGCTCAGTTTGGAGTCGGCGTGCATAGAAAAAGCCCACAAAGGTGTCTTAATTATCTTTCATATAATTTTCAAATTAGCATGATATTTTTAATATTTAATTTATTACTATTATTTATATATTCAATATTTTTTGCTTACTTTACCGTCTCCCATTACAATAAAAGACATGGGGTCTTCTTCATAAAAAAAACAGACATCGTGTCTAATTACAATTAACGTCTACTAATCAAAATCTTGCCTTTCTAATCCATTATACTACTCTTTGATACTCATATAGAAACAAAACCCGTTTAGCTAATACTAGTCACAAAGTAACAATAATAAAATTAATAAATAATTAAGATAAAATAAAAAGTAATAATTAAGTATAATTAAAAATGCATGCAATTATTTTCAAAATAACTGAACATAGTCATAGATCACCTGCAAACAAAAGGAAAGTTTCTATGGCTTCCTACACTATCTACAAGCAAAAATCAATCCCGGCCATTGGAAGGGATGTGACCAAAGGTTTGGATGCATTAATTTTGTGGGGACCCACGTGATGTCACTGTTTGAAGAGTGGTTAGAGAGGTGCAAGAGCAAGAGGAAGGACTTAGGAGGGCATGGGGAGAGCTCTCAGATTGACTGTGACCTATGGGAATAGTTTCTTTTATAAAGCCTTGGACTTTCTTCAATAGGAAAATAAAATAATGTTCGCTTCCTCCAGCCATCACCGCTCTCCGGAAAAGCCACTTGCGAGTTGCGACATGCGAGTAGGATATACACAAGTCCTAAGATCGGGCCGAATTTTGACTGAGTTGAACCGTTAACAAACCGGCTTAACCGTTTACTCAAACCGCTTTGAACCATTGAAATAACTCTTATATAATTATTTTGATATACATCATATAAGGTTTAACGATTTTAATTCCAAATCATTCTGAACTTAATAGATGGATTGAAAAGTTTCGTTTTACTTTAAAGTATATCAAGTTTTCCGCAAGTGTATGCAAGATTTCATGCTTTACAATCTATCATAATACCATTATAAATCTTATGGGTATCCCTGGTGATAATCATATCAAACTTGGCAACATTCCCAATTGAATGAGTCAGATTGACAGATCCAATCGAATTCTAACGCAGCAAGGAAAGCCTAAAAACAAAACTAGCACAAAACTGTACCTTCGAGATAGATAATCAAGCTTCAACACGGAAACTCAAACCAAAATATAAAAAAAAATAAAAATCTCTTGAATATTATTCAAGTTATCACTAAAAATAAAAGAAGTTATGATTATAAAAAGAAAAAAATTCCTACGCTGATTGCTTACACTTACGTTCATACACACATAAAGTACTAACTATCCATATTTTACATGTTTTATTAAAAATAGTAAAACACGCAATTTACTATCAATAGTAAATAAATTGTGTTTGGAAAGTGATAAAATTTTTGTATGAAAATTTTATAATGTTAAAATTTTTAATTGATAGCAAATAATGTGATATGGTAGGAGTAATAATGAGTAAAGAAAATAAAGTTAAAATAAATAAGTTAGTAATATAAGTAATTGTATAAAAATGATTGAAAAGTATGATAGTTGTATAGCAAAATATAAAAAAAAAATAATTAGAAAATAGGTAGTTACGGAGATTGAAAATTTTGGTTAAAAAAGCTTCTATTCACTAAACATGCTTAAAATCATATAAATTTTCAAAGGTTGTGATTCATATGGAAATGGTGGATTTAGACATCAAAAGTGTGTTCAACCAGTTTCACTTAGTTGTCATGTCGATGGTTTTGAAAATATTTTCATTAATATGTTGTGGTACCCATAACTCTTTTTCGGATCGAAAGTTATGATCAATTGAAGTTGGTGCGCTGGTTTATTACTTTCAGCCTCTTTGCACTTTTTTATTGCTTTCAAACCCTTTGCAATGATTCACTCGCTCCGCCGAATATTCGGCAATGTCATGTAACAACAACTTTAGCATGAGTTGGATACAAGTCCTGATAAGGGTTACATTACGTTACAAAGGTGTTCATCGTCACTTTTGATGTCGATCACATATGCCTATTGAATAATGAGTCAAAATGAGATTTGTTGAAATTATATTAAGACTAAGATTCCTATACACCCATAATGAAATTTGTACTCTTACTTGCACTAGGAAATGCAACCCACTTAGATATATAACATATAAAAGTATACCTGGAGTGTGATAGCTACTGCGTATTCTCTCTATCTGGTTATAAATATAGAAACACACATTTAAGCATATATGAAAAATTCTAGAAGAGTTACATGGAACCCTTTCTAAAGATTAGTGACATTTAGATTGTGACAATACGTTCGGTTTCCGATCATTCCGATACTTTCACCTCCGCTTCCGCTAAATAAGGTATATGGAAAATTCTTAATTTTCCGACATTGGTATCAAAGTAATACCTACATCTTCGCTTAGTTGCTTGGTTGTGATCGTATACATGCCTTTTTTTTTAAAAATTCATTCCATTAAATTTTTTTTTTCAGCATTTATATACACGTTACAATGTGAAAACCGGATCACGCGGACAACTAAATAAGAATCCGAACTTGTAGCTTGAATTTTTTTTCAAGTAGGAATTTATTAAGTTGCTAGATTTTATCATTGTGATACTTTAAATATATGCAAATGGGATGTTGTGTTAAAGGTTGGAATTTTGTGGAGAAGATGATCAGATTAGATTATTGAAAATCCAACTCAAATAATCACTACGATTGATTTAATGCGGCGTACTTATTAGCTTTTTTTTTTCGTGCCACATCTTCGGGCCACAAGATTGATGGATAAAATGTAAAGGGATTAAAAAAAATCATTATATAATCATGCCATCAAGCCAATCTCATTCGATCAAGTATATAAAGATTGAGCAATAGATTAGAACCCACCCTCCATCTCCTCCAGATGAGGAGGAGAAGCAGCAAAATTCTAAGGCAATGCATTTAACATCAAAAGATCATAACGAAGTGCTTCAGAAATCCATTCAGGTGGGGAGTCCCGCCATACAACTGATGCATCTACATTTGTGCAAGCAAAATCAACTAGGAAGTCAGCACTCTTATTCACTTTCCTTAGGATGTTAGAACATAATCATGTTTAAAATGAGGTCATAAGCTGCTTGATTCTGTTAGTGATGCATCCCAAGTAGAGTTTCATACGTGTTGTGTCATTTATGAGTTTAATTACTAGGAGGGAATTATGGGTGTAAATTGGATTTGGTTGACTCAACTTGAGATAAACACAATCATAACTTATCTTATAAAATTTCAATTCAACCTTATTTGTAACTGTATTTTTCACGCCTTAACTCAATCCTATTTTAATCTTATAGAAATCAATTCAGTTCAGGTTAGAAATCAGGTTTATAAATATATAATATTTAAATAGATTTTGCTTAATTAAATCTATTGTAAAATATAATTTATATGAAAAAGTAAAAATTAATCCTTTTTATAGAAATACTTTCCAATTATGACTTATATAATAAAATAATTGCTAAATAATCTTATTTCAAATCAATATAGTTAATTCTTATGTATTATGTGCTAATGTATAACTATTTTTTAATAATCTATTATATTTTATATTAATATATGAAATCAGGTCGGGTCAGGTCGACAATCATCCGACACAAACCAACTAACTTTTGAAATCAGATTAGTGAAATTCAAGTTATAAAACTTATTTTTTCCAAAATGCTTAACCCAAACCTATAATAAATCAGATTTGGGTTAAGACTAAAAATATTTAAACCCCTAGAGGGAATCACTTGCCACTTGAATCTATTGCTGATATAATTCAGACAACCATTCCAAGTCTAATAAAAAAGCTTGAAAACTGGATTTATGCACTTGAATGCACTTAGCTTCAGTGCATCTGGGTAGATCTAACCTATTTTTTATATTTAAAAAAACTTACAAGATTGTTAATCTAAATGTTTTTTAACATGTGAATTAATTTTTACCATTTTTGAAGATTTTTAAATTTTTATTTTTATTTTTTAAAATCAATGACATTTTCAGTAAATACACTTATATTAACAATCTTGTAAAAAAAATCAAAAAAAATATTTAAAAAGGAGTATTTGCACTGAGGTGCATGAAATCAACTTCCAAAAAGATTTGGCCTCCATTGGAGAAGGGTCGATTATCCTTGTTGAATCAGTGTAGCCAAAATAGAAAATTCTAAAACCATGCCATATATAGTATTGCCGCCACACTATCCATGAAGTCATTGTCACCCTATTTTCATTCAGTAATTTTAATGAAAGTTGGTCACATGTACACTTTATTTTATTGCAGTAGAGATGTCATCAATTCGGCGCCATGTGAGAAGTAGATACACCAAAAGAGGAAAAAAAATCCACTCATCATTCAATCATTTGTCTACTGAAATGTTTAATGGATCATTCACGTCCCGATCAAATAATCAAAAACTGAAGGTTGGTCATGAAATCCAATTATGTGAAGAGCCTGAAACATTTAAGCGAAACATAAATTTGAGACTGCAGTAAAATTAAAATCATCTTGGCTTGCAAATACAAAATATAATTATCTTAACGAGCCTACTTTCTTATTTGTGTCTCACTTCAACGTAACACCAAATTTTACAAAACTTTGTTGGAACTTCTTAAATGGGCTCTATTATAGATTAAAAGGGGTTTATTTATATATAACTATGATTAAGAGTGCAACTCAGGTCAGATTATACCAGATGAAGGTAAATTTGAACCCTAATCTTATTGGATTTAAGTGAACATTAACTTTAATTTTAATCATAAAATCCGGGATTGGAATGGATTGACATAGGTTTTAAGTTCAAAATTTGTCTTACTCTTCGATAAAATTTAGCAAAATACTAATAAAATATATATTTACTTGCTTTAGAATTTGCAAAGAAAGGAGACAGCTGCACATTTGGGTAAAGAATACCGAGCTACAGAAACTGCATATTTCAATACGGCTAGGTGTCCATCTACAATGATCTAACTAACTCTCAACAAAGGCTCAAATAATTTCCATTCAATCGCTTCTAACATTGAAATAAAAGTAAGTTCCAACAAATACTAGACACAGATTTAGAATACTCTAAAGCATATAAGGTTGGTACAGCTGAATGTTTACTCTAAAACATACAGTGTTGTCATATTCGACAATTGAATTTTTAGTATAAAACATACAGGGCAGAAACAAAAATACATATTTATATTTTATATGAGGGACATCAGGTTATGATTGGATCGAGTTTTAGTTTGAGTTAATGTAAGCTAAGTATTGTTTCAATTTATGTCACATCAGGTTAAAACCGAGTTTCATTTGAAAAATTCCTCAAAAACGAAAGGCAAATCTCGTTTTTTTCCGGGTTGGGTTAGGCGAATTTGGATCAACTCAGTTCCAAATTGCATCCCTAACTGAATTATATAGAAGTGGTTTCGTATAACCCCTTCATTCTTAGTACATTAATTATTGATGCAAAATTCAATTTATTCTTTATATTTAAAATCATTTGTTTTGTCAAAAGACCAAATTTCGTTCAAATCAAATATGTGCATGACCCACATTTGCTTAAAAATAGAAATATTTATGCAAAAATTAGGAAAATTATTTAAATCTATTCATATATATATATATATTAGAATATAATAATACTTTATAAAATTATTTATTCACATAGTAGTTTTGCTTTACATAGTGTAAGTGTTGAAATATTACTTTAAAATTGATATTTAGCATTAAACTATTTTATTACATTAATTTTACATATTTGTAGTTATAGTGACAATGAGCATTGATATTAGACAAATGAAAGAATTTTCGTGATAATATAAATTATGTTAAATGTAATACATGAAATAAATTTTTATTAATCAACAAGATATTAAAAGCGAAGAAAATTATGTAGAAGAGGGTTTTCATATAACCATTTTTAAAATTAAAATTCTCCACTATTCATGTTGTTTACATTATTTTCTATCACATTACAAGACAACATTTCTACTGAAGTATTGGGTGTATTGTACTTGCTTAAAAAATTAATCCATATAAGTTATTAAAAGCACTAATTCCTACTTCCGGATGCTTTAAAATGTTATAATAAGTATCTAATTATTTTCCCACAAAGAAAGAATATTTTAGATAATTTGAATTTTGAACTAATAGCTTTTAAATTGATGCATAAATTAAATAATTTTATTAGTTAATTTTGCACATTTATTGAATGGAGATTATATACATCTTCCATTCGAATGAAATTTAATTGTTGGTTAAACAAATAATTTTAAAGGTAATTGATGAAGTAGATTTTACATCGTCATTTTTTTTTTTGTTTCTAATTGATGAAGTAGACTTCACATCGTCATCTTTTTTATCTCAACTAAAGGGGACAACTTTAGAAGAAAGAAAATGAGGAAAATGCATTCGCTTCTACTTAACTTTCAACTCTAAATTTTTTATCCTACAACCGTTAATTCATTTACGTAAATACTTAGTCATCCAAGTTATGAAGATTGTACATCATCATTAAAGTAGGTTATATTTGAACCGTTGACAAATGTTAGAACCGCACTCTCTTACTTTTCCTCAAACTGTGTGAGTTAATTATTTAAATTTTTCAAATTGTGTGAGTTAGTTATTTGAATTTTCCAAATATTTTACTATGCAAAAATTATTTTGTATTTATTACCTCTATGGTTGACAATACCATAAAGTTAGTTGTTATCTTTAACTTAATAAAACTGAAAAATTCATTTCATACTCATAACATTTGCTAATAATTTTTTTTTATATCGGCAATATTTCATAAATTACTCTCGTACTCATAATCTTTTATTCTAAATTTTTTCCGTACTTATACTGTTAACAAAACCATTATTTGCCCTAATGAAAAGATAATTTTGCTCATTTGAAATTTCTTTATTTATACAATTCAACCCCAATGTGACTCAATTAAGATAATCGATTATTAATATTATATATTAAATGATTCAAAAGTCATATTAAAGTTGAATCATTTTAATTAAAAAATTTAAAGGGACAAATCATCTTTTTAATGGATAAACAACGATAATATTAATGACGTGAATGTCATGAGAATGTAGGGTCAAATGTTATAAGCATAAGAAGAATTAATGAAGCATTATAATATATTAAGAGTTAAGTACAGATGTTGTAGTTATAAAAGAAATTTTTTCAAATAAAATCGATTTCAACTAACTCCTCGTTTAATAATATTTACTTCATCAACATATCTAAAATCAAGATGATAAAAATCCACAACTATCTAATTCGAAGTATTTTTATGTACAAAAGTTTACGAAAATTAGTACAATGGAAAACTCGAATTTTGTGAAATTTTTAATGACAGGATGCGAAAAATTCAGAATAAAATTAGTTTCACTGAAGTAAAAAAAAAAAAAAAAAGTTCTCGTGCAAAACATCTGAGTTTTTTCCCCCATTTTAACAGGTGCAGGTTGCGCACGCGGGAGTAGCTTTAACCGCGAGTAACAAATTGGCCATGAATGTCAGTGACCCGGAGCGGACAAAAAT
The DNA here is from genome assembly GCA_035584095.1 of Annona squamosa. NCBI lineage: Eukaryota > Viridiplantae > Streptophyta > Magnoliopsida > Magnoliales > Annonaceae > Annona > Annona squamosa. Next base: position 13,935,198 of record JAXCLR010000092.1, on the reverse strand, counting down.
CAGCATCAGCCCAGATTCAACGCAACAGATTGGGATAAAAACAGTTCCTCATTGCATGCATCCATCATCATTCAATCTATTCTCCCCATTCTTGTTTTTTTCCGAACCCGATCAACGCACTCGCGAACATATGGAAGATGATCATCCCCACGTGTCATTGTTACCCGTGCGTCCTCTATTGACTCCATCAAGTTCGTTAATTCGCCGAAACCCAAACTTCGGATATTCAAGTTATGATGATTATGTGAATTTATATAGAGTGTGTCTGCTAATAAGCACAAAGGTCAAATTATAATTTTTTAATTTAAAATTTTTTATTTTCCATGACTAGATTATGATTTAAATATTTGTTCATATTTTTTTACATAACCGTTTTATTTTTCAATCATTTCTACACAGTTATTCACACGATTAATTAATGAATCTTAATTTTATTTTTTTATTCTTCATTGTTGTCCAAGTCATATCATATCATTCTTTTCTACTTAAAACTTTTTATACTAAAAATTTTTCATCCAAATATTTTTATCATTTTCTTTAATAAAAAATTACAGTAGTGAAATTAGCTAAATATTTTTGGAGGTATAGGCCTGCCACACGTATGGCTTTGATTTTAGAGAGGGAGGGAGGTGGTCGTCTTACTAGCTAAGGTCGTCTTCCTGCAACTGTTAGCTCCTTGATCCTTTGCAGTCTAGCCCAAGATTCTTTAGGCATGCCAGAATTGCATCTAGATAATGTCATGCTTAAATTGGGTACACTCTCAGAATCAGATCTAACTACTTTAAGTGGTTGACATCAGTATTCCAAGTTGGACAGAAATATTTACTTCATTTTTTTTCCTTGAAATTATACTCTTGGTCATCTAAAGTAGATAACTAAAAATTGCGTAAAACCTATAGCACGGTGAAAATGAAAATTAAAAATTAGAAAATAGAGATTGAAATATTGAATGAGGATAAAATAGATGAAAATATTAAATAAATAAATAAAACCATAAAACGTATTTCAATAGGTAAAATGCGATAATGATATTCGAAAAGTCATATTCACAAAAAAGAAAACCTTCACGTCTCTTAGCTTTTATCCAATGAATCTAGCTGCATCCAATTTCAAAATTGAACAGTTTTTTTTTTTTTTTTTGAAAAACTCCTCAAATTATATCCACAACCATTGTCATTAATTTCTAACATACCTATAATATTTTGGAAACTCCTATTTTACCCCCAAAATTTATCCGAAATCTCTCTCGTACTCATTATCTATCTGATTAAAAGACTTTTTTGCCCATCTAAATTTCATTTGTTTACCCCGAATCGTTGATGCTTGTAAGAATTCAATGCCTGAAATTACTTGCTAATTGAAAAAAGGATTCTAACAGGTCGTCTACAAATTAGGGTTAGATCATTTCAATTTTAATTACTCAACTTAGAATGCACAACAAAATACAAGTAATTTTTTCCGGTGCCCATCAGTCGTCCGTATAAGGGGAAATCTCAGCCATGCCCAAGATCAGAAACTGAGTTTTTGAGGGTTGTGATTTCTATTTTGCGTGAATCATGCTCGTGCATTAGAGTCAACTATTTCCCAAACATGCACGTTGCAATCGGTCCCCCAGATCCTAACCTTTTTTTGGTACGTGTCATCTTTCCTGACAGGTGGGCGCATATTGCGTCAAAATTGCACGTGATCGGACGGTGGTGGTGAGTGCTGCAACCCCGGAGTCAACCGCGTGGGCCCCGCATCTCACCTAATCTAGCTTAATACTCGGCCTTGCTGCCTATCCCTACACGTCTCTATTTTTATTATTTCTATGATTTTGAAGTAATGGCTTTTTGCAAAGGGAGGAATGTCAAGAGCAAAGCAGAAAACGGCCTCAAAAGGGCTGAAAGCTTAGGGGAAGCCATGGAAGGAGCATTGGATGCTTCGTGGAAATGGGTTTTGTAGGCTGCTTTTGGCTCGTAAAGTAGGGGTAGCAATTATCATGCCAAATAAATACTCGAGTGGGATAAAGTAGACTGACATGAAAAACTGCAGATTGCTTCTTGAATTTCTAAGTCCACATCAAACATTGTGGACTTTTTTAGATTACATGCATGATTTGGAGGAAGATATTAGATATGTGTTTTTTTTGTGTATTTTCACCGCTTCATATTTATTAAGGTTTGCCGGTTAACGTAATGAGAGAAGTGGAA
>JAXCLR010000092.1:13909783-13930646 GCA_035584095.1 Annona squamosa | reverse complement strand
TCCACAAGTTTAAAAATATAAAATAAACATATACATATTTTCAAAATTAGTAAAATTTAGTTTATAGATAATATATATCTAGATAACCATTTTATAAAAAAGTTTTTTTAAAAAAATTTAATGGGTTTTAGACCGGTCTGTGAAAAGGTCGGCCTTCATCGTATAGGTTGCAAATTGCTCTAATATTTCTTAAATCAATCCTTGCCTGGTACGGTAAGAGAATTGATTTTTGGCTATTCTTATTAGCAAAAAAGAAAAACTTTATTAACAAAGGAAAATATAAATTAATTTATGATGATACTTTTACTTTTGATGATACTCTTGTAGGCAAAGATATATATATATGTGTGTAGGTATGTATGTATCTATGTATCTATGTATGTATTTATGGCAATGTTGTTGTAACCAAAATAAAACTTAGTTGTCTAAAAATAAAAATTATAAATTATTAGCAACTAAATTTCTTCTTAATGGATGTTATATGGCATATATTACCAATATTGGCAAACCAAAATTTTTTTAACAAATAAATTTTAACTTTTTTTAAGAAAATTTTGATTGCAAAAAATTAAAATTCTTGTAGTGTGATCTTTATGATATGCGTGTTACCCAATACAAGAATAATTGTCCTATATTGAGGGTGCTCTTGCAAACGAAGTTTAAAACTTATCGAAATTGTAAGCTTATTACAAACTTTTCGAAAATTGTATCCGTGCCGCCAAGATTTGCCTACAATTGCAGTCGTATCTACAGACTCTGAACCTTTAGAAAAATTGACAAAAATACTTCCGGAAATAAATATATCTAGAAAATGCAAGGAAATATCTTATAATATAAAATAATTTATTTTCAAAAATTTTAAAATATAATTTTTATATTTTAAAGATATTTTCTTTTATTTTATAAATTTATTTATTTACATATGTCTTTTCATCATTCTTTAAAAATTTTGCAGCCAATCTCAAGCAAACCTTAAACGTACGAATGAAATTCTGCAAAAATCGCAATACACGTGCAATTCCGACTGAACCTTACCAACGGTTGTAAAAAATCCCATATTTTTTATTACCAATTTTACTTTTTCATCTAAACGATTTATTTTAATTTTAATTTACTTAATGTTCGATTCATCCCAATTGCGAACAATATTACGATATTTGTACTCCATTTCTTTTAATTACCATAATCTAAATGTACATCCCCATTGTTTTCACCACCAAGAAATTAATCAGATCAGTTTATACAGTTAAAGAGATGGTAACCATTGCTCACTTGTTGACCACACTCCGTCCTGTATATATATGTAAATGTCATCTAATTATAATTAGCAGTTTCTTCAAAATTAAATCATAATAGCCATCTAAGTTGGCGATCCATACCAAAATTCAACCATAATCAAAATCTTTTCTGTCCTTTATCTAGCATGCTTAAAAATGAAAATTTCAATTTTCCACAATACGCATGCTCCATGTCATACGAAGTGAATGAAGAAGCTGGATTAATTTCCCGCCGGTGTTCATGATTGGTGGGGACAATTAGGGCTCTTTGGTTAGGTAACAAATGGTTGAAAATGAGGGATATATAGTAGATAAATGTTAGTGGGTTGTCTTGTATGGCCAAATGACTAATGCTTGTCTCCAAGAATCCATCAAATAAAATAAAGGGGCGGTTAGACCTTTGGCAACATCGATGTTGAAAAGAAAAGAGATTGTGGGTATGTGGGTCAGATAGGCAGCTGCATGCCCTTTTCTCTTTCTCTGTTATTGAGATGTGCTTTGAAAAGTCCACCTTTCCCGCAAGAGGAGAGGAGGGAAGGTACTAATTAATAAAGCTCCGTTGGAGAATGCATGAGACAAGACCCCTGTCACATTCGGATTAGGATTGTGGTATCTCTCACTAGCTAGCTACTTTCTTTTTAATTTAATTAATCAATTACCATGCACAAAATCCACAACCCCATGTGGCCCCACTCTGTAAATTAATCCAAGCCATCCATCAGGACTGATATTCAAGATGAGTAATATAATGCCCGCATTAGCTTTTCGGGCCCATCGTTGTATTTATTTTTTTTGTAACTCTTTTTTTAATAAATTTAACTTTGTTATTTTAATAGATAGATAGGTGGAAAAAAACACTATAATTTTCAGCTGTTGACACAAGCTAGAATTTGAATTTTAGAAAAGTATGATTTTAAATGATTTATTAGGAGATATGAATAGGAGAAATTTTATAGGAAATAAAAATTTTATATTGAAATCTGAAATTCTGAATCATGTAAACAGAGGGCCCTATGAAAAGTATTCAAGATAAATGTATTATGAATTGGGATAAAATTTTCCATTAGAACTTTTTACCAAATCATTATCGCTTTTTTTATCTTTAGTATACATTATTATATTCTCATCCTATTTCTTAATCACAATAAAGCCCCTTGTGTATATATCCTAGCAGCCCTTATGCGCATCCCGCTGCCCTTGACCGCGCTTTCCTATGGGAACTCAGAAAAATAGTTAAGAAGACAAAAGCGAAGAATTTGGAGTTGTAAAATAATGTGGTAAAGTAAAATTATAGGATATTTAGAAGGTAAATAGCAAAATAAAATAAACAGAGATACAAGATACATGTTTCTTTTTTATTTCATATATGTTGTATCATCTCAACTGTTATTACAACAGAACTTTAGACATTCCTACATAAACTTGAAAAGAACAAATGCTATCACTAAATTCACCTTCATATGCAAAAAAACAAGCTTTGAACTAGAGACTCCTAAGCGATAGGGTAGATCTTCGACCACACTGGTAGATACATACTTCTTTTGTTAAGTATAAGCGGCAAGGAAGATAATATGATTTTCATTGAAAACAAGAAGTAACAAATAAAATAAAAAATAGAAATAGAAATAGAATTATTAAGATAATTATATATTAGATTAATTAAAAATGTTAAAAATAAAAATATCTATGGCTAGTCGTTATCAATTTATTTATAAATTATGACCAATTATATTATAGATTTTAAACCAAACTGTCTAAATTTTAATTAAATTTGGAACCCACAAAATACAAATGTGGAATGCAAGCCAATGTGGTGATACATCTAATTAATGCCCGGTGTACAGTTTTACGAAAAAATGAAAGCTGCCAAAGTGGTGGGTGTTGTACGGTTTTCTTTCTATAACTGCCGTTCAAAATTCTAAAGAAGTGTAGATAATCAAAAGATTCTATTGTAGCGGCAAACCGGCAGTGCCCGGCTGGTAACGCTGCATGGCTGTCCTGAAGCCGGCTACCGTCTGAATGGTGGAAGGTGCAATCTCTCTTGGGAGTTTTGTTTTTTGATTTGTTAGGTGAGAGCTTGTGGCATGATATTCTCTCTCTTAAAAAAAAAAATATTGTAAAAATATTTGGAAGTGAATTGTAATATAAATTGACATGTACATAAAATATATATTAATAAAAAAATCTAAAGCACTAGCCAAGTATTTTGGCAATAGTCCCCTAAATTTGCAAAAATTATTTTAATTTTTAAAATTTAAAAATACTCAATGAAACTATCTTGTATACAAAACTTATATTTATAGCGTTTAAAGAGCCCCTCTTGTATATAATTAGTTTACCTAGAGATGATTACATATAACCTTACAAATTTTTTTACCTTGATTATTAATGAAAATATACTTTGTATATTGTATTCAATATTATTTGTTTAGGTATAAGACTAAGTTTCATTCAAAGTAAAGATATAGATAGCCACATTTACTTTAATATATATATACACACAAATGTGTAAATTCTATTTAGATATAGATTAGAATATAATAATATTTTGTAGAATTATTTATCGAGAATAATGATGTCTTGAATAATTTAGATGTTGAAAATTGACATTTAATATCAAAACATTTTATTCTATTGATTTTACTCATTTTTAGATAAGGCTTAAGCATAATAATAATAATAATAATAATAATAATAATAATAATAATAATAATAATAATACACAATGCAAATTATGAGATTTTCATGAAAGTATAAACAAAGCTGAATATAATTGATGAAGCAAATTTTTTTTTATCAATCATCAAGGAGGAAAAAATAAATGAAATAACATAAAAGCAGGGTTTTATGGGAGCATAACTTTAAATAGTCTAGATTCTTGGTTATAGTCAACGATAGTTAATGGAAGAAAACGTGAAATTTTTTTAGCCAAATTAGCAAAACATAATAAAGATGAAGTATTTAGAGTTTTTAAATAAAAAGAAATTAAGAAGTGATAGATGAGGAAATTTGTTATGGTGATCGGCAACAAAGCACATGAGATGGCTCTTCAATCATCTGCAGGCAAAGGAACCGACATGACACAGCTGGAAAGGGGAGAATCCATTTATGTTCACCCCCTTTCACATGTGAGACGGATATCAGCCTTTGGGTTTGGCTTAGGTCTAATGAAAACTAATCAATTGATTTCTTCTCCCATCAGAATCTCTGAATTTTAAAACGGATGTGCGACTGTGACGCAATGAAATGTTCCCCACAAAATTCTTAAACCCTGCCTTTTTGTTTCGGTGTTTCTATAATTATAGGTATTTATAATCATTTTAACTGATATTTCAATCTAACAATTTTCATATAATATTCTCATAAACTGCTAATAATATTCTTACAACATTCCGTTATTTTCCTACCTTTGGTGGACACTCACCTGTAACAGTGAGAGGGATGCCACCACTAGCTCCAGCGTCCGCAGGACGGCTGCCTTTTGTTTCTGTGCTTAATTTTCTTTTCTTCATGAAAGTCAAGTCCACCCTCATTTTATCATCAGTAAAATATTATCCCTGTAAAAACTAGGTGACGAACTACAAATACGACGAATCTAAGGGCAAAACTATTGAATAATGAGTAATGATTCCATATATATATATATACCAGGCTACATGGAACTTTCATGCAGTCCATTTTTTTTTTTTTTTAATTTTCAGATATTTTAAATCAAAACTAGTTATCACAGCTAACACATCTGGTTTTTATCAGTTTCAAAAAATATTTTTCATCGGAAATTTATATTTTAAAAAAATACCTTTGAGAGTGAACATGTAGATATTAAAAATTTTGAAATATATATAGTATGTAAAAGTTAAATATATAATTTTTAACATCTTAAAAAATGCACATGGAAAAACATGATAAATAGTTTAAACTTCGAAATTATTTAAACATTAAAAATAAGAGGTTACCACATGGTACGGGAAGTTGCATGGAGCCTCAATGTAGCTATTTATTTTTTAATTTTAAAATATTTGTTGGAGTCCAAACCATTTATCATGTTTAATGTATCTTATTTTATAACCATATCTACTAGTTTTGATTGAAAACATATTTTTTAAAAATAATATCTTTTTTGGTGACTAATAAAATTTTTAACAAATGTATAGTACATATAATATAGAAAAGTTTACAGTACTTTTTTTTTTAGGGAAGTTTACAATACATTCAATAGGTTGAATTATATATAAAGTAATTCATTTGGATAAATGCAGTAAATATTTTAAATAAATACACATGGATAAATACGACAGATGTTTAAAATTTTAAAATATATCTTAAACTTAAAAAACAACAGCTCCATGCAGCCCTGATATATGAATCATTACTGGAATAATAGTATATATTCATAAACATCAATCGGATTTTTTCTTCCTTGTGAGGCTTATATCGTCAAAAATATCTACGTCTTTGAAAGTATTTTTTTGTCGTATGGGTAAATCAAAATTTTATATATTTTATTATTCATTTGAATCCGCATCTAAACAGTTTTATATTTTAGATGTGGAATTGGTTGGTTTTCACCTCAACATCGTTTTCTGTAATCCAACTTATTCGTTATGTCCCTTAATAATCTTTAGTTAATACATGAAAAATCATTATTATTGGATAGATTGGTGGGCTACATTTGAATATAAATTCACGAAATTGCTTCAAAATCACTAAAAATTTTGTTTTTCACAAATGTTACTCACATTAAATGTATCCATTTAATGTGAGACATATTTTTAAAACAAAATTTTTTTGATATTCTATATACATTTTCTTATACTTTCAATTATATTGTTTAAGTGAGTATTTTCATCCACTTTTAAAAAAGAGTTTGAAAGTTTGTAAGCCGGTTTACAATTTGAGACAAACCTTGGAGGCATGCATACAAACTTTATAAAAATGATTTCATGCATACAATTTTGCCTAAACCTTATAGGTACGAATGCTTAGGCTACCACACGTAATTAATGATGGAACCAATTCAATGCACCCGAGTGCAGTGCAAAATTCAATTTTTTTGAAAATTTCTATAAAAATGTTAATCCTGTTATATTTAACATATGCATTAAATTTTACTTTTTAAAGATGCCAATATGTATTTTTTTATTTTTAAAAAAGAGAGGGATTTATGACTAAAATATTCTTATTTTTAAAAATCAAAAATTTATATCTTCAAAAATAGTAAAACTTATTTTATAAACTAAAAAATACTTAAATCGAAGGTTTTATAAAAAGAAAAATTTTAAAAACTTTTTTTTGATTGGTATATATTTACATACATCTCAACATATATTAAATTGAAGATCTGAGACATTCTTATAAATCTGGGGATACACACAACTCTCTTAAAGAATTCTAGAAACACAGCTACACTACAGAATTAGGAAGACGCAGCTTCTAACAACCCACTGGAAGACCACTGCTCCCATTACCCTTTTTTTTTTTTTTTTGCTGAAATTCGGAAACGGGATTCTAACACAACACTGGAGCTTGCAAATGCTTCTGACAGGCAGTGGGTGACCAGCCAAGCACAGCTCCTTTGGTAATTTAAAAACTTTTTAAAAAGTGAGTTTTACGTAGACGATGGCATTGGCAATACTTAAAAGAACATGCATATTCGGTAAAAAGTTACATCGTATGCTTCCGTCTAAAGCACTGCGCGGTCAGGCGTGTGGAGTCATGTTGCCATCAGCTAAATAGGGCCACATGCCACTTAGAACTATCTTTGGAGCTGATTGTTGGAATATTGGTGGCTAACCCCAGGCTATTGATTTGATGGTGTGGACCAACTGATCAGCGGAATGGCTTGATTTTCTTCCCATGATCATCAAACTTGCTAGCGAGGGGCCCACCATTTCCACCAAACTGATGTCCTGAAAAAGAGGAACCTTAGTATGTATAGTGCGTGCCACAAGCTGCAGCACTGCCATTTGCATTATTCATCCCACGTCGAGCTGACGAGATGTGAACGTCCACTGCCTTTAATTTCTTTAAATGACTGTAGAACCTTATTAGTTTGGAATTCAATAAGAGACAGATAAGAGTAAAAAATATTTTTTGATAAAAAAAAAATTTTGGGGAGCGTTTTGGTAATGGTGCATTTGTTGAAATGGAAAGAAATGAATTTTGAAAAGTGCTAAGTGAGAATAGCTTGTTAGTGGTTGGTAAGATATTTAAAATGTTAAATCATAAAAAAAAATTAAAGAGAAAAAATAAAAAATGCGCATTGCATTGCATTCCCGCTGATCCCCCAAATGCCAAATGCTTGGATGTGATGAGGATAAAAAAAAATGTCGTTATAAATTAAGAATGAGTAAAATTATAAGAAATTGAGAAAAATTAAAAAAAGTATTTTTGAGAAATAAAAGATTTCATCCTCTTCTGATTTCTTCCCAATATGAACAAGGGCACGATGTGATAGAATAATATCGAGTTAGGGTGAATAAAATTTTTGATGAAAAATTTTTTAGAGTAAAAGTTGTCAAATGATGTAATATGACAGGAGTAATGAAGAGGAGTAAATATGATAAAATTAAAATAAATAGGTTAATTGTGTGGTTAGTTGTGTAGAAATGATTAAAAAGTAGGGTAGTTGTATGGAAAAACGTCAAAAAATAATTAAAAAATATTATAATGGTAGAGAGTGAAAAATTTTAGATTAAAAAGTTTTAAGTGACATTTTTTCTTCCTTACCAAACGCACCCTTAATAAGCAAATCCAAAATAGCATGAAAGAATTACTTACAAAGATAAAATAGACAAATTTTTGCACGAGAGAGTGGAGCAATTACTAGCAGTATAAAGTATCAGCAGGAAAAATCACATCGATTCTCTTTATTACGGAGAAAAGGCATTCTCTTGTGGTGGATTTCGACACCAAAGTCAAGAAGTGTTGACTGCATAGGATTGTTGGCTTCCCACACACGCTCCCTTTTATGTGGTGCACGTATGAAGATGATGAAATTAGGGCCCCACCATCATGATATAAAAGGAATTTTTTAGAGAAAATGTAGGCGATATAAACTGTCTACGATTATCTGGTTTATGGAAGTAGGCAACCTAATGTTTGAAACCCTTTGATTATGACTAGAACCTCCGACCATGTAATGTGGAATCTGCTTGGCATTGATCACATTATCATTTGTGTGGCATTTTACTCCTGCAACGGAATCTCTGCAATCAAACTCCTCTCAGCTGTCCATACCCAAACCAGCCAAACCATGACTGATTGATACATGTGGTTCACGGATTTAATTTCTGACACATGTTCTTCCCTCCTGATCGCATGAATTTGTATATCAAAGCCCGAAATTCCATCAGACCAACAGTCATTTTTATCCTAGTTTTTGTGTTTGTGCATTAATGAAATTGCATTCACGGGCAGGGAAGACAAGAAGCTGGAGTTTTCTTCAATGGCCAAACTAATAAACATTTATTTACTTTTTGTCATTTCCTAAGGACCCAAAAGCTTATTATTTAAAAGGAAATGACAGACATGCCTGTGTTCACATGAACAAATCCACGCCTTGCTGATGGCGCTCATTTTAAAATGGCTACATATGACTTCCACAATAGGATGATATTTTTTATATGTTGTTAGACATTGGGTACACACACCATTAAATTACAAGAGATGCTCATGTCTTGTATGGTTTTAAAAAGTATTTGGCTTCTTAAAATACAATCTATTTTTGGTTAGCTGGGAGGGAGTCAAAGGCAATAAATGCTGGTGATATTTAATAAGCTGATGATCGGGTTTGTCAATGTTTCTTGTTTTATGTAGTTTTAGTGGAGCACTTTGCTAGGGGGTGATGAAGCTCGTTCTTAACAATCCGTAAAATTGAGCATCTCTTCGAGTTCGTTTGTTTAATTGTGATTTTTTTTTTTTTGGCACATATAAGCGGAAAAGTGTTTCTTTTATATAGAATACAATATCAAAATTTGGGATTTTAAACCTCATATATTAAATGCGATGTAATGAAAGAAAATATTAACATATCATGCTATATATGTTTATTCTTAAAAATCATAATTTTTATTACTAATAATTATATTTTTTCGCCATAAAAAACTAATATTTTTTATATATGTCAAAATTGTGCACGATTTAGAAATTTTTTTGTTATAGTTATCATATTCTTTTCTAATTAAACGCGAGTTTTGATCTAATGCAGCCTAAGTGCGCAGACATGTCCACGAATCTCATTTATTTTTATTATAATTTTTTTGAAAAATCTAAACTATTTATTATTTTTATTGATAAATATTTATTTATATTGTCAAATTTTGCTTTGATTAGAAATATATATGCTTTAAAATTTTAAATCTATTGTGAGTAAATATATAACAAATTGCTTTTATTAGAAATTTATATGTTTTAAATATTTTAAACCTATTGTGGTTACATATAGAACTATTAAAATTAAAATGTTAATATATATTATAAATTTTTTAAGTTATTTGATTTTTGGAATGATAAACAATCAAATATAGATGAACACTATAAATAGTTTAAGTCTTTAAAAAATTAATTAAAAATCAACAAGGTGGGTCGTATATTTGAATTAGATCAGTTCCCATTAAAATGTTGCAAATGAGAAACAACCCATGAACTCATCACTAAGGGGCATAACTTGAGTAGAATATTCATAGGTAAACTCATTGGAAACCTTAAAATAGGGAGAATAGATTTTTATTTTTATATCCGTAACATTGGCTAGGTTCAATGTAAAAAAAAAATTTGGCTTCTTTAAGATAGTGTAAGTTTCAATGTAAAGTACACAGAAACAAGTCAAATTATTAGTATATGTTCAATATACATTTTATAAAATATATTTTATATTAAAGATATATATATATTCTTTTAATGTACAGAAACTTACTTAATTTATACGTTATTTAGTAGATTTAATAAATTTATCTCAAAAGGTATATTATTATTCTTATAAAAAAGGTATATTATTATTATCTTGATTATAGGTTTTTAAGTAAGATTTATAATGAATTATAATGTTTGAATATCGTTTTAGAGAATTAAAATCAGAATTGAGATTTATAATGAGATTATAATGTTTGAATATAATATAAATATCATTTTAGAGAATTAAAATCAGAATTGAACTAACCTTAAAAAATAGAGTATAATAAATTTGGAATTTACATGACTTAAAATGGAGTAAGAAGTTTTCGAAAATAAAGTAAAAGTAGGGTCAACCTCCAACCAAATTGATGCAATCTAAATTACACCTCTTGCTACCCATTTGGAGCATTGAACATGATTATGATTACGCCAAGTAGACCGCTAGCTACTTAATTTCCATACAAAATTACTGTTGAGAAAATTTTCAAGATTTTCCCATAATCTCTTAGATAATCATTATAATTAGTCACTTTGTATTTATAAGTGTCCAATTTAGCAGAGATGAAAGCAAGAAATGAATAGTCACCAATAAGAAAAGCAAAAGTATTGAAATCAAATCGGATGATTGCTCATTTCCTTTCCTTAATTGATACATAGGATTACCCTCAAGGGATTTAGGATCACCTATGAGTTATGACTCTAGGTATCTAGGCGAGATTCTAGTCATCATCTCGTTCGCTCGGTTCAACTACAACTGCATGAGTCATGGGTGATGCAGGTGGCTTCTTTTGGACAATTGTCATCTTCTAACTCATCTATTTGTAGCTTAGCAAATCTATCTACCACAATATTAAACAAAGTAATTAATGGTTACCTATCTAGCTACCACAGTAATTATCGTGGCATGTAACTATTAAAGCTTGATTTTCCATTCTACATTGAAAAAAACTGCACATGAACATCGGAGATTGGAGAAAACAACATTAGGCAGAAATATCAAACGATGCTTTTCTGATTACAATATCCATTTCCAAGAACACAGTCTGAAGAGAGAGAGAGAGAGAGAGTCGGCTGAAAGCCGAAACCAAAATCGATGGCCAAATATTGACATCTAGATATATAAATTGGATTATTTGCAATATGTTGTGTTCAGCTGTCCATATTCCACATATAAAATAAGGCATTAATAGGAGTTTGGGGGGACGGGGAGCATATACACATGCTCTGATCTACTTTTCTTATTTAATTGATGGAAATATAATTCCATTTTTCCTTGTTTAATTAATTACGAGTATCCAACAATAAGTCCAAAACCTGGCCGGTTCGGATTCAGTTGCAAAGAGAGCCAAATGTGCAATCCTGAGCTACAGCCACTATAGCAGTAGGAGCCAAAGGCAGATTGTAGTTTTGCGGTCTCAAGAATCTTCTATCCCTTGGCAAATCCCTTCTTCTTGTTTCTTGCTGTAGGCCTTCAGTGAGAAAGGAATACTTGGTGATCCTCACTATCTGATGCACAACAATGGTATGATCCACGCCATCAATCAAATACTTTTACACTCGTTACATTACAAAATGATGTCTACGAATACTTTAATTAGGATGAATCCCATATTTGTTACATTACAAAATCAATCAAATAGAAGAATCGGATGCAAGAAGGGTGAATATTATCACACTTGAAATCATCTCACAATATTAAGAGGGACCCAGTTCATGTAACTGATAAGTATATAATCCAAGTAGTCAAATAAATATGCTTTATATAATTTAATAAACAAAATAAGATTTCTAGTCAAGTGAGGATGGGCGATATATATGATGGTTTTTTGAATTTAAAGTGTCTACTTCTGCAGATTTAAAAACACAAATATTTAGTTTTTCAGCAAATGGATTTACCATAAAATATCGGTAGACTCCCATTGCCCATTTTGTCTTAGACCAACATAGGCCATCAATCCAACGCTTCTATTAATTCATCCGAAACAGATAATTCTTTTTTGGGATTCCATCAACTAATGAAATAAACCTACTGACGGTTCTGATCGATCTCATCAACTTGCACCGAATTTGCAAATAAAAAAAAATCACAACGGTTGCTGTTTCCCATGCATTTAGCTTGTAGCTACCACATGCAGAAATCAATATTCGGGGAAAACGTCTGTTGCAGGCTTGCAGCGTAGGCTTCGCCCAAGCCGGAGAGAACTCGCTTCTCGAAGCCGGTGCACACGTTTACATGGGACAGTCGCGGTTACCAAAAGAAAAAGACAGGGAAGCGAACTTTCCAAATGCATTTAGACAACCGAGTCAATGCCAATGATATACTCGCTCTCTTTCTCTCGTAACCCAAAGATAAAGCATCAAAAACCCACACTCCACCACCTTGAGATGCTCATCCAAATCATGTATTTAATATGTTTGTTGGAAAGTTTGTTTGCAGGACACATTTAATGCTGTGAAAATTTAACATCATCCCATGAATAAAAATTTACTTTAAAGAAGCAAGTGATTTTGAATGTTCTCGCGAACCCACTCTAGAAGAATAGAAATCTAACCTTGGATACATGTTAGATGAGTTAGAAGATGTGAACAAGGGATTAAATGGTTTGACCCATTTGACATCAAGTTGTTTGAGGTCATCTGATTATCCAATTAGATTGAGTATTCTTATTAATTCCCTGAGACTGCAGCCTAATATTTTCATTATCCAAGAAACTTACAAATGTGATTTTGATATTACAGTTTTACTTTTACATATTTTCTTCATACTTCAAATGCATAATTGCACTTAAAAGGAGTATACACATACCATACAAAAAAAAATTGTTCAATATTCTATGCTTGGTTAGTTAAAAAGCTATCATACGTATCCTTATTCCCTATTGAAGATGTATTTGCAGTTACTAGATTATTAACCATCCATGATCGAATGTGACAGACACTAGTTAATGTAGAGAGAGATGATGGTGACGACGACTAGAGGTTCCCCTAGCCGGTATTATCTTTAAATATGATCGCTAGTACATGGACTATCAGTGGTAGACACATTATACATTTGGACCCCTAAACTCTGTCAGCACAGTTCCCAAGCTGGCTGCAAACAGCCACAGGAGCACTATGATGCATTACGCAAAAGTTTTCTTTTCTTTTGTTTCTTTTATCCCATGATTGTTTTTCCCTCCCACTTTACAAGCTGCACTAATTCATGGCGTGCATAGATCCTCTCGCACCCTTGTATCATCAGAAGAGACAAGGAAGAAAGTGTCATAAATATACCACCCCCGTCTTTTATACCCCTGTAATGTCTCATGTTTGGACGTGGGGTTTTCAAAAGATGTGCCATTAATTGCTTGAATCTACTCATAAGCCGGGCCAGACCTGTTTGGATGTGCAACAAAGCAGCGCATTGGTGAAAAGAGGAGGCTGTATATCTGCATGTGGTAGTCAAACGCAAGCATTCAGTCATTCACTCAATATATTATTTGATACTGACAATTGGCAAACACAAGAAAAAGGGCCTTTTCTTTAGGCAAGTGGAGTCAACAAATCTCCATCAGTCTTTGGTTGAGGTGATATGTAGGAAAAATAAAGAGGAAAGGTGGTGGGTCTTGCGGATTGTGGCCCATGTACAAATTTCTATTATTTGGGCTGTCTAATGCTGGTTATATGCACTAATTGCAAAATGGAGACGTGTTCCCATCCAAATAAAATAGTATTGATTTTCACCTTTGTAATTTACTAGGATGAATTAGTTCTGATGCATATATGGTCGAAGACTCCTACGATGTTTGTTTCTCTTGATGCATGGATGTGGGACCCTTGCAGCGCTAACTAATTATCCTAGTGTAGTTGTCTTTATTAGATCTCATACAAGCATAAGCCTACTTATATTCATAGTAATTGAATTCATATTAAAAATAGAATTCACAGGAGTGAGGAGACCATATAAGTGCAGGTGACTCCTATTTAAAAGTATTTCCACTTTACTTATGGACATGTCTTTATGTCACTCAACTACTCTAGATTAAATTGAAAGACCATGTAAAAGTGTTGTCTCTTACCGCTGCCCCTGTGGGTATTATTTATCCACTGAGCAAAAATTTAGTCAAATTAGTAGGAATCATTTTTTTTGAATTAAGGAATCATTGATTATATTGTAAGAAAAAAATCTAGTAAAGTACCATTCTAAGATAGAAAAATAAAAAAAGGAACATTTTATTTTGGCACTTTCATCTTATCTTATCAGAATTGTGGACATATTTTTATGCCAGTGAATTTCTTTAACTTAAACTCGAAAGTTCTTTTTATTTTATGTCACCTTATGGATGAATTCTAACAATCATCCCAAACAAGGGTGTTTGATCATATTATTTTTATGAATGTTTAGAAACTATATCATAATTATCACCGTTGCTTCCGTAAGCTACATGAGATCGAGTACGGTATACATTCAGACAGCTGACCAGAGTATTGCATGGGGTGTGATTTATAATGGCTTCAGACAAGATTTCCAATGATTTCTATGATTCATGCACAGCTTGCCACATTTTTTTTTATCATCCACATTCAACTAATTAAGCATTTCCTAAAAGAGTATCCACCACACCTTATATTTTAATATGAGCCATTCAGATCAAGACAAGAATGCCACTAGCTCATTGTCTATTAAGATGCCTCATGCAAATATCATTGGGGTCAAATCGAACTGAAAATAAAATAAAATGAATTCACGTATCCAGGTTTTGGCAAAAAGTGATGCCCATGCATGAAGGATGTGCGGCCCACTCATAAAAGCAGACTATTTCCATGTAAGTCATGGAATCACCACTTTTGTTGCATATTGCTTTCGTCTCTTTTTAAGTTGATCAGCTGCGGATTTTCTCCCAACGTAGGGATAGCCTTTCCACCTCTCTTCCATCTTCGATAGCGCAAAAAACCTTCACTTTGCCAAAAGGAGGAGAATCTAACCTCCAATTGCATGCCCTCTCCCTTGCCTTTTGTCAAAATGTTTGGACGCCATGAATGATAGTTTTAATGGATTCTCTGTATGCTTGATCTTGGGTTTTATATTCACATTGTCTCCCAAACGAAAAGGATGTGACAATTTGCACTTTAAACTGGGAATATTCTTGTAAAACTTTACTTTTCTAACCGTGGTGGGTAATTGCGAAGTCCGCAGATTCCAGCCACGCTGGGTTGCATCGAATATTCATTCACCTCAGACACTCTCCCAACTACTCGATCCATACTATTGAAGTGACGTGACATTCATGAGTGATTGTATTTTATGAAAATCACCTTCCCAAAAAAATATTATACAGTCAAATCAAGCACACAAAAGGGAAAAGAAATACTTGTGGAATTTTCTTCATGTTCATGCCGCATCAACCTGCTACCTGAATACTAGTAGAAGCTATATAAAATAATATATGCAGAATAGAACTACCAAACCCATGAAAGCAGCATAAATTGAGAGATGAAGGAAAATGTACGCTTCGCTACATTGAAATCTGAAGAAGAAAATGCTATCACGTGTACTCCCGTGCATTTTGGGCAAAAGGTTGAGGAAGCCATTCCAGCCTCTGATGTGAATGTTCTAACACTGCTATTAAGGCCAGGTCCAAGTCTGGGCCTGAATTGCGCACAAATTTCCGTCGCGCACGTACCCCAATCAGATCTTAGCATTAGGCTTCCATATGTCACTTGCGTCAGCCGCCCGACCTGCTAATATCCAAGTTCTAACTCAAGGTTGCTTCATCTCATCTTGGCAAGGACTGTTAATCATGCTTGGAGAACATAATCTTGTTTGATAAGAAAATGTTTATAATATCCAATGAACCCGAGTGCACTCAGCTTCCACATACCCAAGTGCATTAACCTTTGTTTTGGATGTTTCGGAATTCATGTATATGCACGAGTATGCAGTTTAAATATGTAGTTTTTATAATTTCTTTTTTTTTTTTTTTTTTTTTTACAATTTCAAGAATCCAAAAACGTGAAAGCGGGCTTTTTTTATTTTCAAAAATTTGGGGGGGTGGAGGGGTTGTGAAGCACTTGGGTGCACTGGATCGTATTCATTGAAGAAAACATGAAAGATTCAAAATACGAGACTTCAGCTTGAATTTGTCCCTGATGTCAGTTCCTTGATGGAGCTATAAACTAAACGCATAAAATGAGAAACAGGGTCTTCTTTGCTTCTCTTGAAGTAGCATTGCCAAAGTACGGTTTCTTTATTTATTTATCAACACTTCCCATGAAAATTTGAAAGCCTAAAAGAGAAGCAAGCTTCTGTAGGGAAAATGCCATTCAAGAACACAGATGAACATTCAGCACATGTGATGGACCATGAAATATTCGTGTTTCGCTTCTCCGTTATCCACACATACAGGATTTCCAGATGTCCATGGAAGAAGTTAAAGAAGTCAAATTCAATGGTCAAAGTGCAAAGCTGCCTGACATGATTTTCTCTTCGGGTGCAGTCCCAAAATGAGATTCATCATCTCAAAGAAAAGAAACTTCAGAGGAAAAGAAAAGATGTTCTATCTCAGATAAAGGCAATGCAAACGGAGAGCCCAAAAAATGGGACCAAATTAACAACACGGCCATGTCCAAAAAACAAGGCACAAAGGTGAATCGATATGTCTCAAATGATCATAGGCTTGACTGCTCAATTGTGGCTCATACTGTTTACTAGGGGTGTGTTTGGTAATGAATAAAACTTTTGATGAAAACTTTCGAAGAATAAAAGTTGTCAAATGATGTGATATTTTAAGGGTAATAATGAGGAGTAAAAAGAATAAATTTAAAATAAATAAGTTAGTTGTATTGGTAGTTGTATAGAAATGATTGAAAAGTAGGATTGTTGTATAGAAAGATGTGTAAAAAATAATTAAAAAAAGAGTAGTGTGTTTGTTTTAACTTAACAACTTTTGCAAATTGCCAAACACACCCTAGATCTTTGCACGTAAGAACTATCTTTCCCACATGTTCCAGTTGCCTTTGGACATGGAAAACTGATCGCATTGCCAACATCTTTCACAGACTCAAAGCTGAAGTTGCTTTTCCTTCCAATATAACTTGAAATCAATCCTTTGAAACTTGAAGCCCAGTTCTCAACAAGCAATGCCTTAAATTCTCTGTCAGATATGCGACATACTGTTTTATCTTTACAAACCTCTAGAAAAGGCTGATATACAATATTAAGAAAATCAGAAATATAAAAAATAGGCTTTCTTTGTAGTAGCAGCATCAATGAACCAATATATTGTAAACAGTCCAAGCATCAAGGATTCAGTGAATTTAGAAAATATGGTGCAATTAGTAGTTAGCAGAAATCCTGCCACGAGTAAATTTAGAAGACGAAGCATACAAGTATACTTTCTTGCCGATAGACCTCTTGTCAAAACACCCCAGGGTAAAGACTGAAAAATCAACGGCACTCGTATAGTTATACTTCTTGTGAAATCACTTAGTTACATTGTACACCAAACAGGGTCCTCAAAAACCCAGTGGGTCTGTACAAAACAGTCATCATCTCTAAGTCTGTTAAAACAGTCAGTTCTCCACAGATTCCCCTTTCCTTTCTACCTCAACTTGACATTACCACAAGTCTTAATAAAAGCAAGAAGAAGCATAAATTTTCAATTTCTAGGTAGTAAATGCCCCAAACATGTTGCTGCATTGACAAAGCATTGCGAATATGCAATTTGTAAAGCACAGAGCACCAGTACGCCCCTTTCCTTCCAATGGAATAAAGTAAAGGCTTGTAAAAGATCTTATAGGGATAAGGGCTGGCGCATGACCTCCTTCTCTGAGATAAACTTCCTCTTATCCAACCTTATTGGCTTAGCCTGGAGTTAGCTAATGTTGATCGGTACTGTCAAAGAGGCATTCTTAATATAAAAAAAAAAAGGAGGCTGATAACATGCAATATATCCCATGTCAGCCCCTATACATTATATACTTCTTTATTTTTTTATTTTTGTTATAAATATGTTTTACTAGGTGTATTTAACCCATGTACCATGTTTTACCATTTTTATTGTCATAAAAATGTTTTACCATTTTACAATATTCTTATATATTTCTTTTGATTTTTAAAAATCATCAACTTTAAGGGTATTTAAGTTAATTTCACCCTTAAAAACCTTGATTTTTAAAATAAAAAAAATAAACATATAGAAATGTTGTAAAATGTTAAAACTTGGTATATGGGTTAAACACACCTAGGAAGACATGTTTATAAAAAAAAAAATTTAACTTTTAAAAATCCAAAAATATATATAGGGGCTGACATATGATACATCGCATGTTATAAGCCCCCATACAAAAAAAGCTGGCAAAGGGTACTGGAAGAGGCATTTCCATTCTCATTGCGCCAAAATTGTTATAATCAATGATCATTATTTCACCCAACACATCAACAAGAAACAATAGAAAATAGATATAATAAATAACTGCAACCTTTTGTTACGGTAGGGATTTTCTCTTTTTACTGTTGATCCAACAAAGTAAAATATCTAATGGTAAAAATTCACCAATCACCAATCTTACGGTTTTCATGGATCCTCTTTCCCTCTGCTTTGTGTGACTTGACCATTTCCTCTACTATGTAAATTGACCATGTGAAATGCCACATAAAAAACCTGGACCTCAATCATTAAGTAGTTGTAAAACACATATCGCTGTATGAAAGCCACTGAAGTATTGGAGAATCTTACATAGTAATTGTTTTATCTTTCTAAATGATCCTCCATCATATTAATCGAGCAGATATGAGTCATCTTTTCACCACCAAATGAATACGCAGAAACGGAAGCTTTGGAAGTATACATGCAGCTTTGTCTTTGCTTTAATTTAAACCCTCCCTTGGATGGTAGAAACCACAATGCGCTACAGTAATCTCCTTCACCTGAGAAAGGGAAGTTATCAGCATCCTGACATAATAAACTAAACGAATTGAAAAATAATGCCAGCTATTAGGGAAAAATCATGATAATCTGAGAATAAATATAGGAAAAATAGAGACATAGAAGTTAGTGATTCATGTGCTCAAAAAAAGTTACACTTCATTTCTACGTTAAATGATATCAACTTGCTTAGTTCTCCAAGATCCAAGGCAAACAAATTACGTCCGATAGATTCCACATACCATCCTGAGAATTCATTATTTCCTCCAATGTGATATTAACAGTAACCGTACATCACTATTCTATCTGGAGAATCATAATCTTTTTTTTTTTTTTTTGAGGATGGAGAATTATAAGGTATGTTTGGCAATGGTTAAAAAGTATCAAGTTAAAACTTTTCAATCTAAAACTTTTCACTCTCCACAACCATCATATTTTTTAATTATTTTTTCACATTTTCCTATACAATTACTCTACTTTTCAATTATTTCTACACAACTAACTTATTTGCTTTAACTTTATCATCTTTACTACTTATTACTACCCTTATCATATCACATCATTTGACAACTTTTATTCTTCAAAAGTTTTACTCATTCCCAAACACACCCATAATCTTGATCTACAGGGAAATTAAATGTTGGATTTCTTAAGCAAGTTTATTTTTTTTTTAAAAATGCTACCCAAAAAAAAGATAGAGGGAGAGGTGTTAAATTCAGGAATTCTAGGAATCATTTGAACATACAAGAAGCAGCCTAAATTTTCAGAAAATATTATTACCAATAAAAAAATACAACATCTTTGAGATCTTGAACCATCTATAAACCTTCCAAAATGTTCGATTAAAAATTAAAGCAAAAATCTGCCAGCATTCCCCTGCAATGTATGCCCATTTATTATTCTGGATTTCATCATCATCTACAACTTCTCCCAGTTGATTCCCTGCTTTGAAATTTTCCTTCTAAACATTTGTTTGCTACCACTCAAATGACTCTCCGTTATAACAAACTTAATCCTAATCATGTGCAATTTTAAACGTCTTTTTTCCTTCTTCCTTATGTACCCTCGATAAATAAGTCAGATGCTGGTCTAAATCAACCCCGACATCAACAAAACTCAACATGTTTTGCAATCAAACACGGAACCACAAAATGTTTATTTGCATTTAAGACAAGAAATCAGCTTGGTAAATTTACCCATCTTTTGTGAGCTGGTCCATGGTTGCTGCTTGTCTCATCTATGGAAAAGGGGGGGAAAATATACTATATGGTCAGTCACTTTGGGCTACTGATAAATCTATCGATAAAAACTTTAAAATATTGAACTTCCAGTTTTTAAAAGATGGAAAGTATATAAAATAAAGTGTTTATGAAACTACAGGACAAGCAATTCTCTAAAAGATGAACAAAGTAAATAGCTATCTCACAAAACGGTTCCCCTTTAATTCCATCTATAGTTGATAATCACACAAAAAAGTAGAAGATTTCTAGTTCATCCACCAAGCCCAATTTCCCCAAACAACATCTCTCTCTCTCTCTCTCTCTCTCTCTCTCTCTCTCATCCTTAGATTTTTTTTCCTGTATAAAAAAGGATCCTTATGTGTTAAAAACAGCAGAAAACCCAGAAAACCCTATTATTGAAAGGTAGTAATGAGTATGGAAAAAATTCTGAAATAAAATAAGGTGCTAGAAAATAATAAATATTCATCAGCATGGAATAGAAAAGATTTTTTTTTTTTATGAAAAAAAAAAAAAAAAAAAAAAAAAAAAAAAAAACTCTTCAGTT
>JAXCLR010000092.1:13878452-13898513 GCA_035584095.1 Annona squamosa | reverse complement strand
AAATATAACTAGATTAACATGTTTATAAAATTATTTTTCAAAAAAAATAAAAAAAATATATATTTTTTGACCGGTCGTAAATGATCAGTCGTCCTGAGTGGTAGACATGTATCTTGCAGCTAGCGTAGCTTGCAATGGTGGCGCATTGTGCGCTTTCAGGCCTTGGCGTTGAGATGAGAAGAGATAGAAGTGTCACGATTCCGCAGGTCGATAAGCCGTATCAGATCTATTTATGCAACAACTTAGCAAAATTTTATTTGCTACATATGACAGCATAAGCAGTAATAATTTGAAGCATAGTTGCTCGTTCTAATACTTAAATGCTACAAAAAAACTATTCGCTGCATAAAAAAAGCATATGCTACTAACCGTAAATATAATTTTAGCTAAAAAAAATTGTTTGTAGCATTTGATAATACGCAGTAGTGCATATGCAGCAGGCTAGAAGAAAATTAAATGTTGTAGCAAATTCATTGCTAAGGAACATTAAAAAAAAATCATCGCTAAATGCAACAGATCCTTTTTCTACAAAAATTAACTTTTTTTTGTAGTAATATAAAATATATAATTGCTAAGTAATTAACGTGCACTCAAATCACTACAAAAGTAACAAAGAACATAGTTGAAAATTGGGGAAAAACTTTTCTTCTACTTCCCTCATTAATAACCACAAATTAAAGTTAATCAAGGCATAGCCTTTGATATGACATTGTATGTGCATGGTTAGAATCCTAACATCAGTCTGGAGGAGAGCACGAAGTCTCAACGTCGAGTCTCCATGGGAACGTGGAGTTTTGACATTGAGTCAGACTCGGAATATTGCCTCTTTGTAATGATGTAATGTAAAAATAATCACAAATTGAAGGCCCTAAAGATTATTATTATTATTACAACTATTATTGTTGTTGTCGTTTTTATTCATGTTTTAATCATCACTTGTTATTGGAAAAATTAAGAATAATTTGTAAATATACCAATATAATTTGTCTATAATTATAAATACACATACCTAGGACCGTTTGGTTAATAGTATAACTCAAGAGACGAGTATAAAACTTTTCAATGTAAGGGACTTTTAGGGTGTGTTTGGTTATGAGTAAAAATTGTCGAGTTAAAACTTTTCAATTTAAAATTTTTCACTTTCTATAACTATTTTATTTTTTAATTATTTCTTCACATTTTTTTATATAACTACTATACTTTTCAATCATTTCTACATAACTACCAATACCACTAACTTATCTTTTTCAACTTTATCCTATTTACTCATCATCATTACTCCTATCATATCACATCTTTTACTCTCTACAACTTTTTATCAAAAATTTTATTCATTCCTAAATTGGCAATTGATAGAAAATGTCAAGTTAAAACTTTTCAATCTAAAACTTTTTACTTTTTACAACTACTATATTTTTTAATCATTTTTAACATTTTCCTATACAATTACCCTACTTTTCGATCATTTTTACATAACTATCCGCATAACTAACCTATCTATTTTAATTATATCCTCTTTACTACTCATTATTACTCTTATCATATCACATTATTTGACAACTTTTACTCCATAAAATTTTTTATCAAAAATTGTATTCACTATTAAACACATCCTTAGTAAAAAACCTATCAAATCAAGGAGTGTAGTTGTGAAAGGGTATGCCAAAGGAGCGCCGAAGACCAAGCATGTTGACGAAGAAATGCAATGTCGATATATCCTTTACACACGTACAGTAGATTTTATGTTGCACGATAGGAGGTCCATTAAATGACCCCAGCTGCTATTGACTCCCTGTATGATGTTGTCAGCCAATAGCAAATTTTCGCTATATAAAAAGTCCAAGAATTTTTCGTCTTTTCCAAATAAACTCATAGTTTCAAAAATTGTAAATAATTTTATATAATTTGACCATAATTACAAATATACTCATATAATTAATGTTACTGTGTGTATATACTTACAAAGATGTATAAACCATGTAGATATATTTATAATTTTAGAAGTTACATGTTTGCAAATATACTTATTTAATTTATATTATTTTTGCAAATACACCTATGCTATGATGATGTGGTAATGACATAATAACAACGTGAATATATTTGCAATTATGGTCAAACTATCTGAAAATTATTTATAATTTTTAAAATTATATGGATATATTTGTAAGTATGGTAAAATTATATAAGTATATTTGCAAATTATCTAAAATTTTAATTATGTTGCATTTATTTGCATGTGTCCTAAATTCTTACTCATTTTATGTAATTAAGACGACAAAAATAAAAACCTAGGCTTAGGCTGCACTTTAATATCATAGTAAAATATTTTAATTTTATCTCAAAATGATTGACCAAGTAATAAAAGGCTATTCCAATTTTAGACACTTTGAATTACCAAGTAATATGTTGTAACGTGTTTCTTTTATGTTTTTTCTGAAGCATTAGTTTATCTTATGATATTGTAAAAACACTCTTACAAAGTCCTACTCAAATGAATTAGGTATAAGGCTTATCATACACAAACGTATATCAGAAGTATCCCAATAGTTTCGTAACACCGAATCGCAACAGTGACATATTTGATGATCAATTTGATTTTCTTCAATTCGAATTCTAATCAAAAGGGATCTAAGTTAGAAATTTAGCAATTTTTCTTTTTTTTTAGAAATAAGAAATTAAGAAGTTGAATTCAATACTTCAAAATTTTTAAAAGGAGTTATTTAATTTGTAGAATCAACTCGCTTTATTAATTGCGAGAAAATGTGATCTACTTTACGGCCTTTTACAAAACATCAATTTTGGCCGTTGTATTCATGGAGCTTTATTTTAGGGAACCGAAAAGATATAAGGTTGTCTTATCGGTTTAACCAAATCAATAAAAACAACATAGAAAGAAATTATATTTATTCCTTTGATAGACTGATATGTGTACCCTAATAGGAGGAAACATACATGCGAACTTTTAACACCATATATGAGTTATATCAAGATAGGAATTTGATTCTTGCATATGCCTTCCCAAGTTTTCATAAATTTGTAATTTATCTCGTAATTATTGATTTTTTTTGAGAACTTTAATTTACTTTGGCAAAACGTTGTGTGATATTCATTTTTCACCAAATTTTGTGACACGTTTAAACATGAAACATGGCCATATAATGATATACTTGGAGCATGCCTGCTTTTGGTAGCTTACGTGACCCTATTTTTTTTATAGCTTGCATGTCACTATTTTTAACAAACTTTAATAGTTATGCGTACAAATTATA
Organism: Annona squamosa; assembly: GCA_035584095.1. Classification (NCBI taxonomy): domain Eukaryota; kingdom Viridiplantae; phylum Streptophyta; class Magnoliopsida; order Magnoliales; family Annonaceae; genus Annona; species Annona squamosa. The sequence continues at coordinate 13,895,241 of JAXCLR010000092.1, read as the reverse complement.
TTATAAAAAAAAGAAGAGTCAAAAGCGACAAAAGATTAGATACTATTAATTTGAAATTTTTTTTGCATGTATAAATTTACTATTAAATTAAATATTATTTTAGTAGTAGAATTTTTTACTAGTACATTTCAATTTATATTGCAATTAAGTCTTATCGGCCCGAACAGAGCCTAACCCTTTGACCATCCAAGCAAGTGGTTATTTTAGTAGTAGAATTTTAACTGTAATAAAATATTAAATTTTAATGTGAAGAACATAATATAGTCTTCATCTGCATTTGGTACAATTTCATTTAAAGCATGATAACAATTTCTTACAACCTCAAAACAGTTTTAATCATTTAATTTTCATTACTCGAAAATAATATAAGGTAATGATGAATAATTGTTGTAAGCACGACGACTCTACACTTACTCTTGGTTTTTTAATTCTATTTTTAAAATCTAATATACTTGTCATATTTAACGCATTGTTTTATTATTCTATCAAAAATAATTTTCGTTAAAAATTTATATCTTGTAAACAATAGCATCAGAATGAATATCAAATTATAAATTAGTATATACAAGTAATTTTTGGAATTATAAATAAATATGATAAATAGTTTCATTTAAAAAATAATATTAGCTATTGGGCACTTGATCTAGTAGTAATTCTTGAGACTGGCAAGGCAGCAAATTGGGGTTCGACTCTCTTTTCTTACTCGAAGGAGATTTTACATTATAATATGAGTTAAGAGGGGTTTGACTCTCCTCTTTTAGTAGGAGGAGATTTTAGAATATAATTTTCTGATTTTAGGAGTTTTATAATTTTTTCTATTATGAAGTTTATAATTTTTCCTTGTGTTGGAAGTTTAGAAAAAAAATATCACTGAATGTACTCTAGTGTAATATCAGTTTTTATGATATATAGAAAATATTTAAAAAATATAATATTAAAAAAACCAAGAATCCTCATGCTCAGTCATTATCAATTGCAAAATGCAATTTAAAAAAAAGTGGGACCCATTTGGACTCTAACCGGCGGAGTCCCGGTGCTTGCATGTCGTCCACCAAATCCCAACACCTTTGCGAGCCTCTCAGCCAATCACAGCTGGCCCGCTGACACGTGTCCTAAGGATCTAGCCCTTGGGCTTTCGGGCTAGATGGGTGGGCCACCCCACCTCTCACACGTGAGAGGGAGAGCCGAGCCCTGTTTTCCCTTAAGAAGAGGTCCCAGCGCATACAGATGCCCTCAATCCCTAACTCTTTGTAACAACACCCACAACAACCAATCGACCGGAAAACACCCAAAGAACCGAAAAATAGAAGAACAGAGCGCTAGATAGGTAGATACAAAGAGAGAGAAATACATAGATAGATGGTCAGAGAGAGACATCCGTTCTAAAATTCCCACCCCTTCCTTTTTTAATTTTAATTTTTTCCTTTTGGGTTTTGTTTTCTCACCCGCCCCCCTCTTTGCGCCACATCTTCAACCCGGAGAATGGTCGCACTGCACCATTAGCCCACTAAATAACACAGGAAGAAGCTGTGATCTTCACCACCCAACCTTCTGTTTCTCCTTCCCCCATTAAAAAGGTAAACATTTCGTTACCCCCTTCGTTTTTTCTCACCCCCCGCAGCCAAAGCTACCATTCTGGTGAAAAGGAAGGCAGAAAAAATCCCATTTTGTTTTGTGAGTGTGGCTTCTTTTCGTGCACGGAGGCCTTGGTGCATCCGTCCATGGTGTACTGCGTCAACCCCATGTGGCCTACAATGTGTTATGTTGGACTTAGGGCTAATGGGGGACAGACCCATTTTTTAGTTTGTGATTTTTTATTAGATTAGGGTTTTTATTTTTTTCAAATTTATTCGGCTGTCGATTGGTAAATTTATGAATTTGTTTATTTGTGTGTTTGGTCGCGTCGCTTTTTGTTCATGATGTGCTGGTTGGTGATCCGAACTAGTTTGGGTCTTGGGGGCGGGGATGGGTGGGTGTCTCTGTCATCGGGTTTCGTTTCCGATTGGGGTAGATGAAGGTCGTGGGGGCGTCACGGAGAGTCTGTGGTGTCGGGTTTGACCGCTGCTTTGCATGCATGCTTGTATTTTTGCACGGGATCTCCGTTTTAATGGTCGATGTTGTTATGGATCTTTAAAGCAGCAAGGTTATTTGCGTGCTATTTGATAGTTTGGATAAAAGACGTGAGTGGTTCTGTGACTAATGCTGATTGCTTGTTCCAACCATGCCAGAACCGTAGTCGGGTTTTTCTATGGGCCTTTCTGTGTCTCGAGGGAATTCGCATGTTGTCTTGCTTTCTGTTGATTCCTGCTAACGCGAATCAACAGAGGGCGTCCATGGCGAGCCCAGAAGGTGCTTGGGTTTTTCTTATTTTATAGGATTTTGAGTAGTAGTAGGTGAACAAGCTATTTCCACAGCTAACAGCTGTGTGTAATGGTTGTCATTTGTTTTTAAATTTTTTTTAAAAGACGTTAATGGCATCTCAGAGAGGAAGCTTAAATAATGACATTTATGTTATTTTTTTTTTATTATTCTTCGTTGAGATTTTGACTCTAAGTATCAATATACAGTAGAAATCTGAAGGAAATGCCAATAGTTGGAAACTTAATCACCCCATATTCAAAAGCGGATAGGAAAGCATTGTTTTTGAGTCTATTTTTTTGTCATGTGCGGACTGTACATCAGGATGTGGTTGACCGTCTTAATGATTTTACTTCCTTACGTTCTCACCAGCAGGGATTGACATGCAAGGTGAATCTGCAGAACAACTTTCAGTATATAAATCTGCTTGATTTGAATTTTAAATGAGAGTTCTAGTTCAAATTTAAAACTGATGCTTCTATTGTGACAGTATTGGATGTTATTACTCACACATGTTCTTGTGCGAAAATTCTTGCAGACCACTAAATGCCTTATGGGACTGTTCAGACAGTTTTATTGAACAGGTGTGGCCGACAATTGTTTTTTATGGGACTTATATGTACAGTTGTAAGCAATGGAAGTATTGTCATGTTCAGATGTTCAATATGTTAATGACTCCAACTGCATCCAGAGAAGTTTGGGAACAAAATCATCTGATGACATCCACAAAGAAAAGGTAATGCCAACGCAAGTAGATTTACCCCGTGAAAGGTCACAAGAAGGAGACTATACTAAAAGGCATCAAGGAGATGAGCTGTCAAATGACTCAAATGGTAGAGAAGTTGATAATCCGAGGGTGGTTTCACCTCAACAAATGGTGCGTGATTTATCCAGTAGACCCAGTCAGGCAGCATTTACTGCAGTGAAAGTGGAGGAAGTAAGTTTTGATGAATGTGATCAAGTGTTAAACAAGGTGTCTCTTCCGAGTTTGAATTTCTGTCCGGGTGCAGAGCGCAACTGCATTGAAGGAGTACGAACTCAAGTGTCAGATAGTGTATTGAAGGCAGAAGACTCTTACAGTGCTGAAGTGGCATGTAAACATGAACCTGATGAAGATGGAGATAGAGATGATGATGATGATGATGATGATGATGATGATGAAGATGAAGATGAAGATGAAAGTAATCTTGAATTAGGTAACTTGAATTCTTATTATCAAATTCTAATATCCTTTAATTCTGACTACTCATGTAATTTTATGCACAAGGCAGATACTGATCCGCCAAACAGTAACCAGGAGGGGGATAGTGGCCATCTAGAAAATGATTTCCTAGAGGAGGATGAAACTGCAGCATTGTGGGTGAAGGTAATTGGCAATTGATCTTTCTTGCTTGCCAGTCTGTCTATGATTACATTTAACGGTGTTATAATGTTGTTGTGTTGCCATGCATTCAAAAATTTTTAGGCATCTGAATGGCATGATGAGTATTTCTTTTCTAATCCTTGGGCTTTTATGTGCATTTATTAAAAGTTTTAAACTGTGTTATATCTTAATATAAAGGAATGGAATGGAGGATCATGAAATTGATCTATGTAGTTGAGAGGCCATTTATTTGGATACTGGTATCTATTGAAATTAAAATATAATAATAAGAGGCAGACTATTATTTCGAGGATGGAGAAAAATCTAATGGATGTTGTGTTTGGATTCTAGTTGTCTACTAATAGGAACAGAACATTCGATTTATTGAATGTCTTTGTCTGATAAGGCATTCGCTACTTTGTAATTGACATTGACAACAAATAATGGCATGGATCTGAATGTGGAAAACTTTATTTTTTGCTGATTACCCATACTTGATATGCATGTGCTGCCTTTTTAGGTCAGGACTGATCCTCATGGTGGCCTCTCGAATATGTGAAGGCTTGATATTGATTATCACCTTCCTTTTGCATGATGCTCCAATGTAATATTTGGACTAGTCAATCTATTTAATTTTGAGTTTTTGGGTGATTTGAAGATGAAACTATGTTCTGCTCAGTGTGAATCGTGTGAACAGTCATGAAAAGCATGCCATAGACATATGGGCTGAGCCATGGTTATTGTTGCTACAAGTAGGGCCTTTGCTTATTGGAATACGGAAATGAATACTTCCATTGGGCTGGAGAACTATTCCAGGAGCCTACTTTTTGAATTGTGATTCAGTTCTCTGCTGTAGACAAACAAGTAGGGATTGTGCTTCTCTTTTTATTTCTATTTTTTGGTGATTGCCGTTGGATTCTTCAGACTTGGGCTTTTTCTGTAGAAAGTTTCCGGAAGGTGATCAGCTGTTTGGCTGTTATAATGGGATGATTTATTTATTTGTGTTAGGAAGACTTGTTACGAGTATTTGTTCATTTAGTGGAAAAAGCTGGGTTTATGGGATAATGTATGTATTTGTCTATAGCAGGAGGACAATGTTTTAGTTGATTTTTGCTGGATAAAATTAGGTCCATGGAATATTGTAATATATATATATATATATATATATATATATATATTTTGGGGTCTATGTTTGGAGGACAATGTTTGAGTAGATCTGTTTGGATAAAACAGGATAAATGAATCTCTTCTTGACAGTTAGATACTCATAGTGGTGCACATTATTGTATAAGTCTATTCGATAACGAGAAGTGATCCTGTTAGCTTGGGCTAAATAAATGCTCTGCTTAGCTCATTTCAAAAAACCCATTTATAATAACTTCTTTTTTTTTTTTTTTGCTTTTTCTTCATACACTTATTTATGTAAGTGTATTTAACATCTAAACTAAGGTTTACCATTTTTTGAATATGCGTATATATATTTTTAAGATATCTCAAAAATATATATATGCATATCCAAAAAATGGTAAAACTTAGTTTAGATGTTAAATACACTTACATAAATAAGTGTATAAAGAAAAAAGTTTTAAAAGAAAGTTGTTGCAAATGCGTTTTTTGAGGTGGGCTAAGCGGGACATTTGCTTAGGTCAGACTAAAAGATCATTATTCTTTGATGAGATAATAGGTAGGGGGGGGGGATATTAAAAAATGTGTGATGTGATATAATAGGGGTAATGATTAGGAGTAAGAGAATAACTATAAAATAGATATGGCGGTTGTATAAAAAGATGTGAAGAAATGATGGGAACGTAGATGTGATAATAGAAAAAAGTAGGCTGGTTACTAGGTAGGTTGTTAAAATATATGATCATATCAAAGAGTGTTCAAGATGAAGTGGGATTTTTTTCCCCCTTCTACCAAATACCAAATGGCCCTGTAATTTCCTCCTTTCTTTTCATAGGTGCCAACATAGTTCCTTGTTTTCCTGTAGCAAAGTGGAAAAGGAGATTTAAAAAAGGAGGGAAATAGCAAGCCAATGCAACAAATGCATAAAGCTGAGAAATATGATTTTTTTAGTATAATTATCTGCCTACCATGCCAGGCACTTTGTTTTCAATTATTCAAATTACATTGAAAAAAATAATATCAGTGAGAACAATCAAATAGGTAATAAGTTTTTTGCATACTTCATTTACATGGTCATGCCATACGGTACGATAATGTTGCTACCCATGCCGCAGATGCTTCTAATTTGATGAGCAGCTGATGGATGGTCCAATAAAACATGATATTTATCCTTTCTTGTTACTATTAGAACTGTCATCTTTGACTTTCTTTGGTCATGTTCTGGGCGTACTTGTCCTGCTTTCTGATCTGGATTATTTCTTTTTTTTTTTTAATATATTGTTTCTTGGAATTTTTTTCCCCTTTTCTGAAAGAAATAATGATATGTTTACTTGCTGTTCACTTAATCATGTTATGACAATTTTTTTTTTTTGTTGGTTATTTTTTGTTCTTGGCTTTTTGTCAGTTGGTTGTCTTGTGTAGACAGTTGGAGAAATCATGTCCATTAGCAGGCATATAAGTGCAGCAGTATGCTTTTATTGGCTTCTTTGTTTTAAAATATGGTTATTTTAGTTTGATCATCATGCAACTAATGTGTTTGTCTGCATTTGTACTTAATGTCATGCGTGCCTTCAGCTGATATTTTCAGTTAGTTTCTTTTGTGAGATGGATATTGTTGTTGCTTATGAGTATCTGTGCTGACCCTTCCTCTTATTCTCAAGTATAGTGGAGAGGAAAGTGGCAGGCGGGAATACGTTGTTCAAGAGCCGATTGGCCATTGTCAACTGTTAAGTCAAAGCCAACACGGGAAAAGAAGTATGTTGTTATATTCTTTCCACATAAGGGGATACATTGTTGGGCAGATAAATCACTTGTCCGGACAATCGATGAGTTTCCAATGCCTCTTGCTGAAGGGACCCACTACAGTGCCTTGGAAAGGGTTAAAGACTTGACTGTTCCACACCGTTTTATCATGCACAAACTTGCTCTTACCATGTTGAATATGAGTGATCAACTCCATATTGAGGTAGCTCGTCTGGTTTCTGTTTTCTTTTTCTCATCCAAATTCCACCCATCTGTGCTATCTCTTACTATTGTGTTTTCTTGAATAGGCTGTTGTGGAGAGTGCTCGCCAGGTGGAGGTCTGGAAGGGTTTCTCCACAGATGCTTCTCATTGTGAAGGTTACTCAGATCTTGGAAGAATGTTACTAAAGATTCAAAGTGTAAATCCATTTCCTTCATGAAAGCTAAGCAATAATTATGTTTCTTCGTTTCGTCTCTGATGTTAGAGGTTTCATGATAGAGATTGTCAATGGTTGGGGCTAGTTTTAGTGGTTTTAAGTTCTATCCCATAAATGACATCTTGTTCACCATTTCACAGACTTTTCCATTTCAGTAAATGTCATTGACAGCATTTTTGTTTTTGGACTAAATGCGTTATTTGTGTAAATCATGCTATACTGTGCATAGCACGGTTCATGTTAATCTGGTACATGCCTAAAATGGAATTACTTATTTGCTTTGATATATCGCTAAAAATTATGGTTTGTGTAGATCCGTGTTGCAATTATCATGAATCATTGAAGTTGTTATCTCTGCATGTTTTCTGTCATGTGAAAATTCTAGTGATAATGGTATCACTCTAAGCTAGGATATTATACTATTATGTATAAACAGAAAGATTTCGTAGTTATAAGTTTGAGCTCCACTTGAAATAGACTGGATGGGATGTAGGGCTTGTTTGATTTTGCTGGAGGTTATTGGTCAATTTCTGTTAAGGTTAGTAGCTGAACTAAAAGCATATGGCTTAAAATTATTAGTTGAAGTGAAATGCTGAAACTAGCAGGCAAAAGACTTAAATATGCCTATAAATCTTCAGTTTAATATATGCGACAGGGTCCTTATTTTATGCAGCCTGTTCCACAAATTCAAATTCTATCGAACTTCTTCCATTGCATTGGAACCATACAAAATATTAAGAAATCTAACTAAAATTATCTAATTATATTAAAATACATTTTTTAAAATTTTAGTTTGAAAAACATATCTATGAAGCTAGAATGGATACATTTTGGACTTTTCAAGTAATTAAGTCATTTAGGTCTTAACTAAACGAATAAAAATATAATTTTACAAAATGTAATTTGAAAGTTTATGAATATTTAGGGTGTGTTCAGGAAGTGATGGAAATTTTAGATGAAAAGTTATTGGGATCAAAATTTTTAAATTGTTAGAAAATGATTTAATATAATAGGGGTAATAATGAAGAGCAAAGAGAATAAAGTTAAAATAGATAAGTTAGAAATAATTGAAAAGTGGGGTAATTGTATAGGAAGTTATGAAAGAATAATTAAAAAAATAGAGTAGTTATGGAAGGTGAAAAGTATTAGATTGAAAAGTTTTAGTTGGAAAAATTTTGGTTGTAAACAAACATGCCCTTAAATTAATATCATTTTGGGAGTCATGGACAAGATTGCAAGATGGAAGAAATAAAATAAATTAAAAGAAATGATTTAGTAATTATATCATATGCGAAACAATATTTTAGGAATATAGAGTTGGATAAGGCAAAAGCATCATGAGGGCTGCTTATAGCTTATCTGTCAAAATAGGAATAAGAAAAAAGATCTTGTTCATAAGCACTCTCCAACATAGCTTATTCCTGAAATATTGCAAGTTTCAGGAAGTAAGCCATAAGCTCTCCAAATAAGTGGAATCAAGCAAGCCTGTAGATGAACCATAATCATGGTGAGGCAATTTGGATGTTGGGATACTGTTGGTTGATCTGTGCATTAATGTTTTTCCTAGACCTAAACATGGGTGGAGAAAAGCAAAGCATGATCCTGAGGCTTCTGAAATAATTGTGTATTGAGTGGTCAAAATTGTTCTTAGGTATTTTGTAGAACATAGACAATAAAGATGGGAATCAATTGATTACTGAAGCTTTTGATGGATTCTTGTGAAGCCAAAGCAAGAACTTGTTGTTGGTCATCCTTGAGATGGCAAATTTTTTCTTTTATGAATCAAGAGTTTGTATTTCATAAAATCTGGGCCCTACCAAACTTTGCATTGGCGTCTGCCTTGTTCACTGGAAACACCGTTTTTGTATATTAAGAGGGCTGTTGGGGCAATAGATGTAGCAGAAATTGCAGTGATGAGGAGGAATATTCCCCTTCATTTTTATATTTTATCATTATATCTGTAGGATTTTCTTCTTTTTGTCAGAGCTATTTTTATCATTGACGACATTCCTTGTCATCATCACCATTGTTGCCCTTGTACTTGCCATCGTTGTCATCATCATCATCACAGTCATTAATATGACCATCAAATTTTTTAGTTGTTGCCATCTATTGGCTCATGGCCAACCACTTCTGGTCCTGACCCTTGGTGGTTGTTTTTTAATGGATTTAAGTTTTTCTTGGAATATATCCTTTCCTTTTCTTATGTAGCTATAATTAGCGAATGTGGGTTCGCTAGCAGTCAGAGTCTGTCATATACGTTTATGTATATGCTTCATGTATATATGTGTGTGCGCGCACGCGCGCATGCGCGATTCTAGTTTGCTAGTTTAGTTTTATATTAATTCTACCGATAATTGTCTAATTTGTGCACTTATGTATTTCTAGTTGGGAATTTCGTACATTGTTATTATTTCTGTAACATGCTTATATTCTTGACAGATAATATTGCCAGCTTACCTAGTGCCAGGTTGGCTTGAGCAATACTTTGGTTTATGGTCACAACGGTGTCACAATGCTCAAAGTGCTGAATTAATTGAAACTCTTACAAAGGTATGTGCATTACCTTTTTTTTCCTTTAACATTGCCTGAAATAATAGCAACCAAATTAGCCATATGATATATCATATAAAAACGGTCTAGTAATTGGTTTTCAAATCATCTGTCCCACACCATTGATAGTTCATGGGATGAGAACCTTGCTAGCTGAAGGGTTTGATCCATTTTGGTAACTGGTGCTTGTATTGTTTATCATCTTAATAACTTCACTGTTTATGTGCCTTGCTGGTAGTGTTTCCATTGTCTGTGTCCTTTCTATGTTTTTTTTTCCTTCCAATTTGTGGCTTTGCATTGATGCAGTTCTGCTTGCCTGAACCAGGAATTAGATGATTCTGTTCTGTGGAAGAAAATTGATGTCCTTTGGGATGCACCAACGCAACCTGATTTAGGTTCTGAGTGGAAGACATGGAAGCAAGAAGCTGTAAAATGGTTTGCAATATCACAGCCGTTGGCAATTGTTGGTGACGAAGAGCAGCAGAATGGTGATGACTCAACCGGTGAAGTTCCCCAGACGAGCAGGAAGCGGCCAAAACTTGAAGTTCGTCGAGCAGAGATGCATGCTTCTCGAAATGGCTGTGAATCCAAACCCCAGGTTAATGGAGTAGAGACTGATTCCCAGTTTTTTAATTCTAGGGTTCTGGACAATTCTGTACAGGCAAGTGAACCATTTAAAGAGGAATCATCTACAGCAATAGCAGCAGCTTCTGAGTACCCTGGAAGTGTGGCAGATGGATGGTATGAGGTTGTAGTGGAAGCTGCAGACCCATCATTAATTCGTCTTGCAGAAGAAGCAGGCGAACACCTTGATGTGGGAAGCAGTACGAAACCTTCATCAGATGTCCAACGTGGACCAAATCCCATGTATACATATCGGCGGTGTATGGCATTCATTGAGGCTAAGGGGCGGCAGTGTGGAAGGTGGGCAAGTGATGGTGATGTATACTGCTGTGTGCATATGACTCCTCGATCAGTGGAAAAAGCTGCCACTAAGTTGGAAGAAGCCCCTCCCTCTGAATACATGTGTGAGGGTACAACCAATCTGGGTACTCGTTGTAAACACCGTTCTCGAATTGGCTCCTCATTTTGCAAGAAGCATCGGTTTCAGGGTTCATCTGGGCCATTGATACTGTCAGGCAATAAGCTTGAGAGAACAAATAGTGATAATAGAGGTTCATTCGAGAATATTTCTAGCTTGGAAAATATCTCAGGAAAAGAAATAGTTTTGTTTGGTGAGATTCCTAACAGCACCTCTAATCACTCAAGCCCAATTCCAGAGGGAGAAGCCTTGGATGGAAAGAGTGGTTTGGTGGAAAAATCTGAACATTCTTTGATTTCACCAACTCCTTTGAGATGTTATAGTGAGGAGTTGCCCAATTGTATCATATGGTCAACTGAAACCAACAGCCAATGCCAAGAGAGAGCAAGGCGACACTTGCTATATTGTGATAAACACATTCCAGGTTTTCTCAAACGTGCAAGACATGGCAAAAGTAGGCTAATTTCCAAAGACACTTTCACTGATTTTCTAAGTACCTGTAGCTCAAGGACACAGAAAGTGCAGTTGCATCAAGCATGTGATCTTCTTTATGGGTTCATGAAGACTGGCCTGTCCCGTAGAAATATGGTTTCTAAGGAAAGTCTGATTGAGTGGGTATTGTCCGAGGCCTTGGGAGATCCAAGTGTTGGAGATTGGTTACAGCAGGTTGTTTCCCGTGAAAGGGAGAAAATTGGAAAGCTGTGGGGCTTTGATGCTGGCAAGGGTAAACAGTTTCCTTCTGTCAATGAGCCAATTTTTATGCCAGAATCAAACAAAAGCAGTCATGGCATTCAAACGACCATCAAATGCAAGATTTGCTTGAATGAGTTCTCTGATGATCAAGTACTTGGTGCCCACTGGATGAATACTCACAAAAAAGAAGCAAAGTGGCTGTTCAGGGGCTATGCCTGTGCAGTTTGCTTTAACTCTTTCACTAACAGGAAGGTTCTGGAGACTCATATAAAAGAGAGGCATGATGGACAAAACCTCGACCAGAGCATACTGTTTCAGTGCATGCCTTGTGGCAATCATTTTGCGATTCCTGATCAGTTATGGTCACATGTTCTTTCACTGCACTTCATGGATTTCAGGTTGCCATCTGCTTCTCAGCATCATAACCTGTCTATAAACCAAGCAGCCCAACAAAATGTTGGTGCAGGCAATGAAGCCCTGTCAAATAATGCTGTGGAGATTCAGAGTGATAATCAGGATGGCTCTCGTAAATTCAGCTGTAGGCTTTGCGGGTTGAAATTTGATCTCCTGCCTGATCTTGGTCGGCATCATCAAGTTACACATATGGGACCGAATCCTCTTAGCCACTTTCCTCCAAAGAGTAGGAACCATTTTAACCGAGCCAAACTAAAAGCAGGCAGACTTGGCCGTCCTAAATTCAAGAAAAATCTTGGAGTGACATTGCGAGTTGAGAATGCCACTAGCTTTGGCGCGACCAAACTTTGTGACCAGCCCAAGTTTGCGAACTCTGATGACGTGCAATTGCAGACTCAGGTATCTGAGGCATCGATTCTTGATGGATCCTTGGATTCACACTGTTCGACTGTTGCCGAAATCCTATTCCCTGAGGTTCAGGAATCAAAGCCACGGCCGAGTAATATGGACATCCTTTCAGTTGCTCGGACTGCTTGCTGCAAGGTTAGTCTTCATGCAGCTCTGGAAGAGAAGTTTGGTCTGTTGCCAGAACGACTCTATCTGAAGGCAGCCAAGCTTTGTAGCGAGCTGAATATTCCAGTAGAATGGCACTTAGAAGGTTTCCAATGTCCCAAGGGATGCAAGCCCTTGGGCTCACAATCACTGGCACCTTTGACTGCCCTTCCTGATGGGTTTACTGGTATGAAACCTTCAGCACAGAACGATCTTACAAATGACCAGGAATTGGAGATGGTTGAGTCCCACTATATTGTTAGTTCAAAGCATTTCAAAAGGAAAACGTCGCGAAATGGAATTGTGCTTTGTGAGGATGTGAGCTTCGGAAGGGAATCAGTTCCAGTTTTGTGTGTAGTGGATGAGGAACTGTGGAGTTCCCTCCAAGTAAATGTTAGTTGTTCCATGCCTTGGGAGGAATTTAATTATGTTACCGAGCGGTTGCTTGATCCATCTGTTGCTGTTGATGCAAAGGTGCCTGTTCTTCTTCTTTAGGCTGCATTTGGATGCAATGAAAACTGAAATGTAAATGTTGGCTAGGAATGGAGGTTATTTCAAATGAGGTTTGCTGGCTTCCATTCTATCTGAAACTTTACATGCAACACACCTGTTTAATTCATGTTTCTAAAACTGATCTGCATCAGAAAGATACATACTTGAAACTAAGATGAGACTACTCACCTGGCCAGCTTCATGTGTGTTCATGGTGGGCATGCTGGAAACATGCATTTTGTGTGTGTGTGTGTGTGTGTGTGTGTGTGTGTGTGCACGTGCATTGTAAACCTTGTGATATATGACCCATCTCATCTTTAATGGTGGGACTAGGTTATGCTGTAATATGTCTCTGTGCTTGAAGATGCATGGGGATGGTTTTAGCAGAATTTATGGTACATGAGATAGTTTTATTAGAATTCATGATCTGAGATAGTATTAGCAAAATTCATGATACCTTGCAATTACCCTAGCCTTCATAATAATGTAACCATCATTTGTCGCCTCTGTATCTTTCAATTTCAGCTTGCTAGGGGCAGTTGTAGCCTTTTGCTCAGCATGAATAGGGCTACCAAGTAGTTGCAATATAGTAATTCCACTTCATTGAACTGATTCAGTTACATTGTTGTTGATATCTGGCTGCAACTATGTTGTCCCATGCAGAGTTCGCAATTAGGATGTGCTTGCACAGGCCCAGCTTGTGATGCAGAAAAATGCGATCATGTTTACCTGTTCGACAATGATTATGAAGAAGCTACAGATGTTGATGGCAAGCCGATGCAAGGCAGATTCCCATATGATGAGAAAGGCCAGATAATTTTAGAGGTATATTGGGTTCGTTATTACCTAACATATGTTTGAAACTCCAAATTGTACCACTGTGCAAAAGAAAAGAAAAAGGGAACTGAAGATTTCTGGATTTGGCTTGGATGAGTATCAGTTAAAAAAAGAAAGAAAAAAAGAAGTGGTTGGAAGGGACCATGCATGTGAACTCTGTCCAACAGAATCGTGTTCTAATTGACATTGGATATAACTCACTCAGCTTCCATATCCTATTTCACGAGTCAATTTCATTTCCAATCATGTGCATTGCATGATCAACATGTTCCTGCTTAGGAAAAGCCAAATACACAGTACGAGGTGTGATGGCAATGTTATCATCGCTGTGGTTACTCCAATTTGCGAAAAGCCCATTTCTAGCTTTTGAATTCTGCACTTCTAATGTAAGGAAATGGAATTATCCCTCATATCATGATTGGCTAATTGTTGCAAGATTCTTCCTCGATTTATTTCCTCAAAAGACTTTTCTGGTGAAATGTTTAGTCAGAATTTTTTTTTTCTGGTTAGTACATGACGTACACCATATGATACCTTCACATCTATACTTGGATTAATACAAACTAATATTATATTGAACCGTGCAGAAGGGCTACCTTGTGTATGAGTGCAACTCCTTGTGCAGCTGTGACAGAACCTGTCATAATAAAGTTCTGCAAAATGGGGTTCGGGTCCAATTAGAAGTCTTCAAGACTGGAAACAAGGTTAGAAATTGCTGTCATTTCAAACTGTGGGAAATGAGAAACTAATTGTTCTTCTTTGAACAGGGTTGGGGAGTGAGAACAGTTGAACATATCTCACGTGGGACGTTCTTGTGTGAGTATGTTGGGGAGGTTGTAAGTGATGAAGAGGCAAACAAGAGGAAGGAAAGGTTTGAATACTCAACTTTTATATGTATTTTCTTCATCTTGTTATTGTTCTTATGTTTACAAGGGCTACATTTTTTGAATTCCAGGTATGAAAACAAAGGCTTAAGCTATTTCTATTATATGGATATTCACAATGATGATATGGGTGGAGTCAATGAGGTAACAGTTCCATATGTTATCGATGCAACGAGATACGGGAATGTTTCACGGTTTATTAATCACAGGTGAATGCAAATGTCTTTGTTGCCTATTTCTTTCTAGTCTTCCTTAACATTTAGTCTTTATTGTCTTTATCTAATTTCCTTTCCTTTTTTGTTGGTGACATGATGCAGCTGCTCTCCAAACCTCATGAGCTATCAAGTTCTAGTTGAGAGTATGGATTGCCAACTTGCACATGTTGGTCTGTATGCAAGTCAAGATGTATGGCCTCTCTCAATCAATCAATTTTCTATTCAATATTTTGAAGTAGACAAACGCCTAACTGCTTTCAATGCATGCGGTAATACTAAAAGAGGGCTTGGTTATGCATCCTTGCTTTTGTGTTCCTGATTTCTGCTGTTCTATGGTTCATGCAGATTGCTGTGGGGGAAGAACTGACATACGACTTCTGCTACAAATTATTGCCAGATGGAGGCTGCCCCTGCCTATGTGGTGCTTCCAATTGCCGTGGACGTCTGCATTGAGTGAATACGGACACTTCCAAGCAACGTGCTGGGTGGCGGCACAAATCCAAAGCAAATGGGGCCTGCCCCGTTGGCAGAAACCCAAGGGAAATTTGTAAATCATCTGGGAGTTGGGAAAGCTTGCTCCTGCTTGGGCTGTCCAGTTGAAATGTAGAAAGAAAACGGCATTGTGAGTGCAAGCATATGACAGATGCGCCTTTCTTGCCGGAAAATCCACAAATTTGTTGTCCGTCTCCCGGTGTATGACGTGATGTGTTCTTGTTTGGGGTGGTGGATAGGGCAGTTAGAGATTCAGATGTTCTCTCTCTCTCTCTCTCTCTCATCTTTGTAGCAAAAATGTTTGCTGACTGTACAAGAACTTTGTCTCCACCCTCTCCATTGTCTTAAATGTATACAGTAGTTTTATAGAGGATTTTTTCTTTATTGCCCATTGTGGTGATTTCAAGTGCTGTAAATCCTGCAATTCTTTATTCTTGGGCTAGTGATCCAAATTGACGGCATTGTCTTGCGTTGCTTTATGGTCGCCCTTCCCTCCAACTTCATGGCCGAGCTTTGAATTGGACCTCATTCACCAGAGTCTTGGCTTTTCAGTTTTTGCGTAGTGAGAAGTCATCTTAGTTCACTAGGCCTCTTTCAATGTCCCGAAGTTGATGCAGTCCCGTTTCTATGAAATTTTCTTTCTATGTAATTCTTTTCATTTTTAAAATTTTGATGGTTGATGATGAAACATATTTTGAACCATGGGTCCACTATGATTATATGATTTTAGTCTATGAAATTATGTAATTTTTTAATTATTAAAAAAAAGAAAAGAAAAAAAGAGAAAAATTACAACAAAAGGAAAATTGATAAAAAAAAAAGAGCAAAGAAAGAAGAGAAAAAAAAAGAAGGAAAAAAAAACTTGCAAATGACTATATATATATATATAATTAATTACTACGGAATCGTAGGGCCTTTATTGGTTTATAGATCGACAAAGTTATTACAAAAGAAAAGGTTGCAAAAAAAAAAAGAGAAAAATGATGAACGAAAAATATATTAAAAAAAAGGAGCAAATTTATAAAGGGGCTTTTGCCACAGAATTTTTTCAATGCCGGGAATGTTAGCAGCAAAAATAAAGTGTGTAAAGAAAGAGGGAATTTGTGGAGAATCAAGGCCGCGCAAAACCCATCGTTACAGGATATGAGATGTGGTCGGGATAACTGTAACATGCCAAAAAAAAAAAAAGGAAGAAGAAGAGAAAAAAAAATCTATCCAATCTCAACTTCGGCAAATTTTCTGGAAGACGGTGAAGTCTACTGTCCAAGAAATCCGCGGTTGGCTTTTCCAGAAGAAGATGTAGGTTCCACTGCAAGAAGGGCAGAGATGTACTCCAAGAAACGGCCGTAGCTTATGAAATTAGTCGAGGAGTTCTATTGAGCATATCGTGCTTTGGTAGAGAGATATGATCAGTGGAGCACTGGCAGGCATATCGAACAATGGTAGAAGCATTTTCCAATTAGATACCATTTTCTCTCAATGATCATTCTCTTTCAGTGTCTTTTTCAGGGAATGAACCACGGACATCTGAAATGCCACCTCCCATACGTGCACTTTTTGATCATGACAATGATGACTTCTAAAAAAGA
>JAXCLR010000092.1:13865345-13878352 GCA_035584095.1 Annona squamosa | reverse complement strand
GGGGAGTCAAACATATGCTCCATCTGGGGATCTTCAAGGACATGAAGATGAAGATGAAGATAAGGATGGTGGTGGAATAAAAGGTCTGCAAGATGAGATTTCTAAATTATCAACCGAGAACAAGAATCTCGAAAACAAGGTCATGTCGGAGGCAAAACGTGCTAACAAGGCCGTAGCGCTGAGATGGAGTTCCGACCGAAAGCTTTATCTGCCTTTGAAGCTGCAATGCAAGCTGCACTACATCGGTACCGGCAGTGCTCGGTAAGAGTTTCAAACATGGAAGTTAACCTTTCACGCCGGCAAAAAGATCTTGACATGTTGCATGGTGAGATTTTGAAGCTTTCAACCGAGAACCAACGTCTTCAGAAGAGGGCTGTGTTGGAATTTGAACATGCAAGTAATGCTTAAGTAGAGCTTGAAATTTTACAAAAGGAGCTTGCATGCGTTAAAGGGTGAGAAGGATGCAGCCCGACATCAATATGAGCAATGCTTAAAACGGGTGCTGAACCTGTAGCCAGAAAGATGATCACAACAATCACGATGGGAAAATTTTGAAATTAGCATCTGCATTGGGGAAGTCCCGAGTACACTTTCATGCGCAAATGCACCTGAACCACACTCTCACCGTACCATATTTTAGCCACGGAATAGACGCGGAATGTTGGTCTCATACCAACCTGTTTGCACCCATGGAATGGAGTTCCGCACCAAGGAAATCTCTGGAAACCAAACGTGTCCGCGGAACTCAAGCAAACAGTATCCGCGGAACGGCCAACTCGAGAGCATCTAAACTCTATTTAGGCTCATCATTCAGGGAGGGCAGACGACGGGAAGAGAAAGGTAACAGCGAAAGAAAAACCAGGTAGTAAAAAATATATGTATATATATATGTATATGTATATGTATATTATAAAAGAAAATTATATACTTCTCCCTGAGTAAATACTCCCCAGTTAGTGAGTTAAGTTGATACACGGGCCTAAGTACCTTTCTATTACACACACACACATATATATATATATGAAAAAAAAAGGACCTCTTTGTTTAATCCGAGCCTTAATGTCCGAGCAAGCCCTCTTAGGCCCAAGACCCTCCAACAAACCCGCTTAAGCCCAAAACTTCCAGCAAGCCCAAGATGGCTCAAAACTCTTCAACAAGCTCACTCGGGCCCAAAATTCTTCAACAAGCCCACTTGGGCCCAGAACTCTTCAACAATCCCAAGATCGCCCAAAATCTCCCAATAAGCCCAGTTGAGCTCAAATTGATTGAGTCAAGCCCAGTTAGGCCCGAACTCTTTTCAACATGCCCGGTTGGGCTCGAACCCCTTTTAGATGGTCCAAGTTGACCCAAACATATTTTCAAAGTTTAGTTAAATCCAATTCTTAGTAAAACTAGTTAAATTTCAATCTAAAGACTGAATGCGAGAGACACTGGTTTCTTGTACAAGTACAGAAGCTGAAAGCGAGACACGCTAGTCTACTATGTAAATCTAGAAGCTAAGGGCACACTTAGTTTACTATGTAAGGTCACTAGTGTAGCCGATGGGCACCTTACTAGTTCCCAAACTGAGTTATCACTAGTCGACGGACTAAGCGTAAACTCACATTTAAGTCATGGCGCGTGGCGCCATGTATCACACATTCGAGTCACGACGCGGGGTGAAGTGTACTCACTTATCTTTATATTTTGGTTAGACACGATTTTTCGTGCACTTGTAAAGTCGTAGAAAATTTTTTTACGCATTTCATCATCATTTCAATAAAAATAATTATTATTTTTAGACTATTGTATTCAGCTCTTTTAATCAAGGGTTTTCTTGTCGGAGATGTAAAGTCAGAATGTGGAACACAAAGCAAAATATTTTTGTGATATACTTTTCGGACTTGATTAAAGAATTAAATGCTTTAAAATTTTGCTGGGAAATTAATTAAGCATTTATTTTCAAGCCGGAGGAATACAATTTTTCACGAGGCCGGAACAGTTGATGAAAATGTAATCTATCATTTTGTTTAACATCATTTCTAATATTTTGAAGACTTTTAATTTTTTAATTTCATTGTATACGAGTCTGATCTATAAAAGTGTAAAATTAACGTAATAAAATGGTTCAATGTTAAAACGTTAACTTTAAAGTAGTTTTTCAATATTTAGACCATCCAAAATATTAACGTGGATAAATGATCTTATCAAGTATTGTTATATTTTAATATATGTGTGAATGAATTTAGGATTTCAATGGTATATACTCTTGGGAGTATACACTTATTTTTTAAAATTTTTTTGGAAATTTCTTTATAAGAGTATTAATCTAGGTGTATTTAATATATGTATAAATTTTTACCATTTTTAAAGTATTTTAGATATTAATTTTATATTTTTGAAAATCAATAGCATTTAAGGTAATTTAAAATTACTAAAATGTCATTGATTTTTAAAAATAAAAAATAAATATCTTAAATACTCCAAAAATGGAAAATTTTATGCACATATTAAATATACCTAGATTAATAGTATTATAAAAAAATTTCAAAAAAAATAGATGTATGCGCCCTGGAGCATGGTGGCTTCCATGCTCTTGGTAGCATATGATTGGAATCCATGATTTTAAACATTTTTCATAATTTACATACGAACATACACATTTTCGAGCAAATATCACCCATGCATATGCTTGATTTATATAAAACTAGGTCTTTTAGGAAAAAAATATTGTTAAATACAATAGATACATTAAATTTTTTGTTAAGGATTAATATCTTGAAATTTGAGGGAACTACATAGGACCACTTCTATGTAACTTGGTTATATAGAAGCGGAGACCCTTTATATATATATATATATATATATATATATATATATATATATAGAAATATGTAGGACCACTTCTATGTAGGCACCCACACTGTAATTTATAGTGCAGTTGTTTCAAAATGGACCCATATGATCATAAAATTATATTTTACTTTACCCATTATATTTACAATTATACATTCTATTGTCATACCAATTTCATCCCAATTGTATTTGTGTATTGGTCTTATCTGAAAAATGGTATAAATTCAATGTAATAAAATAGTTTAATGTAAGGGTGTGTTTGGCAATAGTAAAAAATGTTAATTTAAAACTTTTCACTTTCCACAACTACCCTATTTTTTAATTATTTCTTCACATTTTCCTATACAACTATCCTACTTTTCAATCATCTCTATACAATTATCCATACAACTAACCTATATATTTTAACTTTATCTTATTTACTATTCACATTACCTCTATCATATCTCATCATTTGACAATTTTTACTCTTTAATACTTTTCATTAAAAGTTTTATCCATTCCCCAACACACCCTAAACAGTAACTTTAAATTTTTTTTAACATTTAAATTATTTCCTATATAATTTATATATGGATAAATGATTGTATAAAACATTAATACATTTAAGTGCATTTAGACCAAATGTATTGTAAGTTATGGTATAGGCAAATGCATAAAACATATCTCATACATATATGACTCCAGTAACATGTAACCTCTTTAATTTTTAAGACATTGATAACTGATTTAAAATTTGATCTATTCATTATATTTAATATTACTTATTTATCTAAGAGCACAAGTTTTATCCAAATCAAATATGTGCATGGGCAACATTTGCACAAAAATATATCTTCATGTGTAAATTAAGAAAAATATTTAGATCCATTCAAACATTTATTAGAATGTAATAATATTTTATAGAGTCATTTATCTACATAGTATTGATATTTTAGGTAATTTAGATGTTAAAAAAACTATTTTAAAGTTGATATTTTAGTATAAAAATATTTTATTTCGTTGATTTTACAGATTTATAGATGTGACTTATTTGCTTTTTATTTAAAATTTTGTTCTTTATCCTTGGTGTTGATGGTGATGAAGCCAAGAGGAAGTAAATCAAAATGTTAGTTACTTCACAAGCTTAACTGGAGCTTAGTATCAATCTAGAAGATAGGTGAACAAATTGTATTATTGTAACTTTTATGTTAAAATTGACTAGTGGGACCTAAGTTGTCATACTTGGAGTGGAGTAGAATAGAGAGATCTAAACCACTATACGTGTTATTGTCTTTGTGATTTGATTTTATTATCATGGTTTATATTTTTTTTCTTGATTCACATCATTTTACTGAAGTTCTTTGAACAGCCATCACGCAGGACCAGCAAATGGTATTAGAGTAGAGTTATTTGAATTTAATAAAAAGATCATATGGCTAATAAAAGAATCTAGTTTGATTACTTTGAAGGTCATCCTATTACATGTCCTCCACACTTTGATTATTCAAATTTTGTGTATTAGAACTTAGAATGAAGATATTTCTTATTGGCCATGATATCAAACTATGAAGAGTTGTTGAATCTGGTTTGAACTTATTTGGAGATGACATTCCTATTGTTCTAAATCTCCAAAATACTGAATAAGTTCAATTAAATACTAGAACTCTGAATGCTTTATGTTGCTCTCTTTCTCCATCATAATTCAACAGAATTTCCTCCTGTGCTTTTGCAAAAGAGGTGTGGGATACTTTTGTAGTTACCCATGACAAATGAAAGAGTCTAAGAGTAATATGCTCATGCATGACTATGAGTCATTTGTAATGAAACCCACTGAATCCATTTCTGAAATGATTTGCAAGTTTACTAATATTGTGAATAATTTTGAAGGTTATGGAAACTCAATTACCATAGTTGAGCAAGTCAAGAAGTTACTTTGATCTCTACCTGCAACATCGAATGCAAAAGCGACCGCAATTGATGAGGCTAAAGAGCTCACCTCTATGACTATTGATCAATTGATTGTCTCTTTAATGACTTATGAAATTATTCTTAAAAAGAATGATGAAAAAATGTGAAAAGTAAAAGATCACTTGGTTTAAAAGCTAATCTAAATATTTCTTTTGATGATGTAAGTGATGATGATGATGATGATGATGAAGTTGAAATGCTTACTGAGATGTTAAGGAAGTTCATTACTATAAAAAGGTCAAAAGGGAACAAAACTATGGTAGCAATGCGAATTTAAAAGAATATTATCAACAAAACCATGAAAAGGTATGAAGTTGAGAAGAAAGATAATAATTTAATGAAAACATGATGTTTCAACTGCAGGGGACATAGACATTTGAAGAATACATGCCCTTCTTCACAAATAAAAATTTTTGATGAATCTTGGAGTGATAGTAATACCCTTCCTTTTATCAGTTCTGAATCCAATGATGAAATAGTTTAAATTGCATAACACATGAATATTGGTTTTATGATAGATCACTCCAATAATGATTACGGATCAGAGGTAAGTTTTATTGATACAACTAAACTTCAAAAGGCATATGAAGAACTATTTCATGAATTCACTGTTAAATCTAAAAAATGTGTTAGATTAAAGAAAGAAATTGATCGTGAGAGATTGAAATGTTTAAAACTTCATGAAAGTATTCAAAAATTAACAAATGGAAATGAATCCTTGAATTTCTATAAAATGAACATGTAAAACAGTTACAAAAAAATCTGCTCATAATGACAACTGTTAGTTTTGTTGTTCTCATGAATATTTTTCATTTGTTTTTCCATTGAAGAAAAAGTAAACCCAATATGTTAAACTCATTTGGAAATCAAAAAATGTTTGCATATATTGGCACTAACAAAGGTGGACCTGTGCTATGAGTACCAAAGACATATTTTTTTTTGTAGGATATTGGAATAAGTTGGTACATGGATAATGATTGCTCTCCTCGTGTGATCGGCAAAAAAGAAAAAGTAAAAATAAAAAATCAAGGCAAGTATGAAAATGAACAGAATTACAACATTGTGAGATAACATTTCATTTAAGATCATGTGCAATGCTCTAAATTTGTTTTTATTAAAGATCAATTGGAGACATTTTTATTAAACCACTGTCTATAAAAAGCTACGTATTGTTGATCCTATTTGCATGATAGTTTGAGATCAATGGATCAAATTGAGCATAAATATTTTATGATTTTTATTTTTCGAAATTAACATGAAAATGTTGATGTTTTTTTGTAAAAGAATTCGAAAGTTTTATTTGAACAGAGAAAATAAAAATGGTTCAAGAGATTTATGTTTTTATTTCAAAATCTTTTTTTAGGGCTTAGACAACTTCGCGATTTAAGATAACCAAAATTGGTGAAAAAACTTCTATATTGATTTCTTCTAGTAAACTCATTTTGTTTGAGGTTGTCATCATTTTCCATTTCCTTCCTCTTGTTTCTATATTTTATTCTTTTCTACTTACAAAAATTTAACAATTTACTTTTGAATTTGATTCTTTATTGTTTCTATTGGTTATTCAATTATGAATGTCATATATTTAATGTCTATCCACTATGTATCCTTTGTTACAATCAAAACAAATATTAATCTTTTAACCAAAATCCTAGCTAAACTACCTAGTATTTTCTTACCCCCAACACCCTATTTTCACTAAGTCAAAAACTTAAACATCATCACTAGTCAAAATTTGAGGCCAAAACCAACTAGTCAAAATCACAAAGAAATCAGAGTTAAATCTATTTTGCCAAAACCTTGTCTTTTTGAAGACTAATTTTTCAAAACCAAACCTATAACGTAAATGGCTCTTACCGAATCTGATTCTAAAACAACTTACCAAGAGAAAGGGAAGAACAAAGTGGATGATATATTTCTTGATAAATCTTATCTAAGGATTAGAAGGATTTCAGATAGTATAATTGTGAAAAGATGAAATATAAAGATCCAAATGTGCATCTCCTCCATCCGAAGTTCTTTTGCTAAAAACAGTTCACATTTAAGATTCAATTTCAACACATTCAAGAATAAAAAGAATGAAAAAGAGAAAGAATGCTAAAAAGGTTTAACATCAACACATTCTAGAGAAAAATGCATGAGAAATAATGTCAAATCGAGATTGTTCCAAAGGAAAAGCTTTTCTATGTTCAAATTGAGAAAGTGAATGATGATACAAATATCTTAAATGATACAAATTTGTTGTTGAAGAACATGCTTCCAATATGAATTTGTAGCATGAAATGTTTCTCACTCCATTGTTCAAGATTATTGGTCTAAATTTGAGACAAGAAGGCTCATTAAATCCAACTTCTACAATATAATTGAAGAATTTTGCTCAAAAGAAGGAAGCACAAACCGGCTGATGAAGGAAACTAACCTTAAACATCAGAAGCGAAGAAGACTTCAGGTGATATGGGACCTCATGGTAAAGATAGTAGATTTCAAGGTAAAATATAGATGAATTTGATAAGAAAGGTAAAGAAGCATCTCAAAACGACCAAAACCTTCATACTCCAAACATTCCATTAAAAATATTTTCCAACCATCTATCATAAACACACAATGAACTTGACTACCTTGGATAAACTCCAAGCTGGTTATTTTGCTTTTTTTGTTTCTCATCTTGATTTTTTGAAGAAAGAATGTCATAGAGTGTACATTCGGTTAAATATCTCATCATTGAAATGCTTCTTCAAAAAGAAACCAACTCTACATTTCAAATAATCTTCTCCAAACTCTTTATCTTCTCCCCAACTTTCATATTTCAAAACCTCAAATACACTGCTCGAAAGAACAAATGAATTATCTTTATGTAAAAAGTTTCTATTCAAAAGATAATTTTAGATTAATCTTGAAAGAGAAAACCAAAGAAGTCATTTTAAAGAGAGTTTTATTCTAATCAAGGAAGCTCGAACTAACATTTATTATCAAGTTTGACATAGTCTCTAAAGGAGAAGAGATAAGGAGGTTATACTTTCTTAAAAACAAAAATATGCTAAGAAGACTCTTTTTATTTTCTAAGTTCTTACAAGACTATTTTAATTTTTCAAAATATCTCTCATGACTTATTAATTTTGTTTAATTTTGTTAAATTCCTATATCTTTACACTTTGGATACACTAGCATTGTACTTTATGATTTATTACTAATGTTTGATGATCTATTTTTATCAATTTTTCCTAATGACAAAAAGGAGGAGAAATATAACCATTTCAAATAGCAATTTTTGTGTGTTTTTTTGAACTCTGGGGAAGTATGATGATAGAGAGAGCAATGTGATAGGGGGGAGTAATATTCAACAAAGATTATACAATGATTGTAGGTGTTTTGTCATCATCAAAAAGGGAGAGAATGTGAACTTATGTAATTACTTATTTTCATTAATTTCGATGACGAAAAAAGGATGTGATTTCGTACTTTTGAATTTGTGTTTGGTGCTCTCGAATAGGATTTTGAAAAGTGCAATGTATTTGTAGAATTATCGTTTTAAGTTTATCAAACTAGTTATAATAAGATTGAGATTCAAATTTGAAAATGGAATATACTTTTTGGAATGCTTTGAACAATCATGAAATATGCTCTTTGAGATGTGATAAGATTGAGCTTGAAATTTGAAAATGGAATATGCTTTTTAGAATACTTGGAATAACTTTAGAATATGATCTATTGATATCTTTACTTGGAATAATCATGGTATATGCTTTCTAAGATGTGCTTATCTTAAATGACATAGAAGTAAAGCCTTATACCGATCTCGCTTTTATGAGACCCCTTTTTCTATATAACCCCTTCATTTTTAAAATATTGAACATTGAAGAAAAATTCACTTCATCTATTGTATTTAACATCATTTTTAGTATCTTGGAAATCATTTTATTTGTTTAATTTCACTATAAGTCTTATAAGTTTCGTATGATGGCTACTCAAAGAACTTTGATGAAGTGATGTGAATCAAGCAATAATAAATAAATAAACCAAAATGACAAAATCAAATCATAAAGATAATAGTACGTATAGTAGTTCGAATCTCCCTATCCTACTCCACTCTCCAAGTACGATGACTTGGGTTCCATTAGTCAAATTTAATACACAAATTACAATGGTATAGTTTATTGGACTGTCTTATGGATTGGTACTATGCTCTAGGTAGGCTTATGAAATAATCAACACTTTGATTAACCAGTTTAGCACATTTGCAGAAGCAACAACTCTTCAATCGATCAACACTTTGTAGTTTTGAATGTCTAGCAACAACACCTTCAAGAATTTGCAACTTTAGTTTCATCTTTAAACCTCCATAGAAAGCTATCTCACAATAAAATACTTTGGAGTCTATCAAATTTGCACTTAGATGTTTTTCTTTAAATTTTCAATGCCTTTTAACTCTCCTAAGTTATCCTTTTATAGCCCCTTGATCACTTAAAATGTAGCCTAGAAAATAGCCTAAGAGGCCTCCATGCAAATTCAAATTATTTGGAATTTGCATTTCTTCCGCATCATATAAATCGACTTTTCTGGCAAAAAAGGTGACCTTTTGCTACTCCAATTAAGACAGCAAGAAATCTGAACTAAAAATTTGATCTTTCCTCTCTTTTTTTGCAAAAACATGATTTTAGGAAAAGTTTAGCTTCAGTCATGTTAATACACTTGGGCTAATAATTTTATAAAAAAAATTTCAAAAAAGGTGTATACGCCCGGGAGTATACAACTGGAGTCCTTATTCTAAATTTGTGAAATAGATTATGATTTTATCATCACGTGGGACCTATTTTGACGCCATTGCACCTGATCATTTTTCTATGTATAATTATTCAAGTGCAATGCCACAATGCAGTAGCACTGAAATGGGCTCTACAAGATTATAAAATTAGAATCCACTTCACCAATTGTATTTAGAATAATATATTCTATTCTCAAACAAATTTTCATCCCAAATAGACATGTGTATGAACTCCGTCTGAAAATGGTACAAATTCAATGAATAAAATAGTTTGATATAAATAATAACTTTAAAGTAGTTTTTTTAGCATGTAAACTATTTACTACAAAATTTATATATATATAAATGATGGTATAAAGTTTTATTGCATTCTAATATATGTGGAGCCCTTTTAGGGCAAATATATCGATGTTCTGGTGCAGCTACTCTTATATATATATGAGAAATATTCAAGTGTAGCTTCATTGCACCATAATTATGGTTCAGTTATCTCAAAATGGGTCTCATATGATTATAAAATTATAATTTACTCCACCTATTGTATTTAGCATTATGTATTCTATTACCAAACTAATTTTCTTCTCAGTTGAATATTTGTATAGACTCCGTTTGAAAATGTTATAAATTCAATATAATAAAATAGTTTAATATAAATAAAAATTTTAAATTATTTTTTCAACATGTAAATTATTTGCTATAAAAAATTTCAAGTTTAATATCTTAATCTTCGTATATTAGATTTTCACTTCTCGGTTCCATCATCTAATATATCGAAATCATTGCTGAAGTATAGACCTTCATACCAAGCAAGCATTAAATCACAAGATATTAAATTAACACACAATATCAGTCATAAATAAATCAAACCACAATATTCACTACATTATATGTATGCTATATCCAAAACCCTAGATTAAGGGTGTAGCCTAGTATGTTTATAATACAAATCAAACACAAAATAATATTATATTCAAAGTCCGTCATAAACAAGACAACTAAATCAAAATAGAAGAAGAAATTGAAAGTTTATTGATTGGAAGCCGTAATGGTGTTTCAACTGCTTCAAGCAACTAGTCACTTCTGTTGTTGCCTTGTGCTCTATGCCTTCTCTCGCTCTCTGGACCTCAACCCAAGCTCCCAAGACGTTCTCAGATGCCTTAGGACATTCCCCACAAGTGTTTATATAGAGGTGAATAGTGGGCATGAACAGTGTGCAAATAGTGTGCATATAAATAGTTGCACATGAACAGTTGTGCATAAACAGTAGTACACATAAACAGTATTGCGTATGAATAGTGTCTTGCTTGAAATGCAGCTTTGCTTCAAATTTGAGTCTTGAATTTGCAATTTACTCCAACTTTCATCGATGCTTATCAGTTTGTCTATGTTATATACTAAAATTGCAAGTATTCCTCATACTTTACACAAATCAGTCAATCATAAGTGTTTTATATTTTTTAAAGTTAAATCAACCGAAATATAATTTAAAATATCTTAAACACTCAAATTCTTCTTAGTTAATAATCACAATTCATAATAATATAAATGTGACTTAACAACATGTTGGGCTCATTTTGAGCCAAATGCACCATTAATTATGGTTCAGCTTCGCTGCACATGAAAGACTCTCTCTCTCTCTATATATGTATATATAAAAGAAATATCCAAGAGCGACTTCAGTGCACTGCAATTATGGTGCAGTTATCTCAAAATGAGTCTTACGTGATCATAAAATTATAATATACTCTATGTATTTAGAATTATGTATTCTATTATCATACAAATTTTCATCCCAATTGGATATGCGTATGGACCCTATTTAAAAATAGTACAAATTCGATGTAATAAAATAGTTTGATATAAATAACAATTTTAAAGTTATTTTTTCAACATATAAATCGTTTGCTATAAAATTTATATATTAATAAATAATTGTACAAAATATCAATATATTTAAGTATATGTAGAGCTCATTTTGGGCAAAATATACTGTTAATTATGGTGCAGCTTCGCTACACAGGAAAAGTTATATATATATATATGAGACCCATTCATGTGCAGACGGACTACACTGTAATACGATGTGGTCCGCTGTAAAATGGGCCTCACACATATTAGATTGCAATAAAACTTTATACAATCATGTATTCATATAAAAATCATACTTTAGGTAGTTTAGATATTGAAAATATCACTTGAAACTTGATATTCATGTTAAACTATTTTATTATGTTGATTTTGCACCATTTTAAGATAAGGACTACATACATGTTGAATTTAGATGAAAATTAGTATGCTAATAAGGTGAACAATTTTAAATACAATGAGCAAGGTGAATTTTCCATTTATAATAATGTGGGGCCCACAGTGCATGGACTACATGGTGCAGTCGCATGCACTGTAACATTTTCCTATATATATACGAGGATCCCATTATGCAGTCATTGCACCCTGAGTGTATTTCACCCCTTTTTAAAAAATTTTAAAAAAATTCATAAATTGTTAATATAAACGCATTTGACATGTATATCAATTTTTACAATTTTTGGAGATTTTAGATAATTTTTTCAGATTTTTAAAAATTATTGTCATTAATAAAATGCCATTGATTTTTAAAAATTCAAAAAAGTATCTAAAGATCTCTAAAAATAGTAAAAAATTGATACACATATTGAATAAATTTAGATTAATCATTGTGTAACCATACAACTGTAGCCCATATAAATAGAGAGAAGTATTCTTGTGTAGGCAATTACATTGTACTATGCAGTTACCTCAAAATGGGTCTTATATGTTCATAAAATTATAATACACTTCATTCATTGTATTT
Source organism: Annona squamosa (assembly GCA_035584095.1). Taxonomy (NCBI): domain Eukaryota; kingdom Viridiplantae; phylum Streptophyta; class Magnoliopsida; order Magnoliales; family Annonaceae; genus Annona; species Annona squamosa. The sequence continues at coordinate 13,865,975 of JAXCLR010000092.1, read as the reverse complement.
AAAATCATATATTCTATTACCGTATCAATTTATATCCCAATTAGATATGTGTATGGATCCTACCTGAACATGATACAAATTCAACATAATAAAATAATTTGATATAAATAACAATTCTAAAATTATTTTTTCAACATGTAAACTATTTTTTATATAATTTATATATGGATAAATGATTATATAAAGTATCAATAAATGTAAGTACATATGGACCTCGTCTTTCGCTAAATGCACAGTACAAATACACGGAAATATATCTCATATATATAGACCCTTTCCGGTGCAATTGTCTTCATTGGAACTTTTCGTACATTTGGCCAAAATGAGCCCCAAATATACTTAAATGTATTGATACTTTATACATTTATTTATCTATATATAAATTTTTATAGCAAATAGTTTACATGTTGAAAAATAATTTTAAAATTATTATTTACATGAAACTATTTTATTATATTGAATTTGTACCGTTTTTAGATGGGTCCATATTATATCCAATTGGGTTGAAAATTGTTATGATAATAGAATACATAATCCTAAATGTAATAGGTGGAGTAGATTATAAGTTTATGATCATGTGAGACCTATTTCGAGGTAACTACACATGAATATTTCATTTATATATATATA
>JAXCLR010000092.1:13807863-13852075 GCA_035584095.1 Annona squamosa | reverse complement strand
GAGTAATTATGGAGAGTGAAAAGTTTTAGACTGAAAAGTTTTAGTTGACATTTTTTGATGCGAAACAAACGCACCCTTAAATTAACAGTTTTATAAGAAAAAGTAAAAAAGAAAAATAATATGTTATTTAGCTCTGGCTAACAAGATCGCCCCTCTTAAGAACTCATGGCGATGACACATTTATAATTAATATTCTTATCATCTATTACTTTTTTTTTTGGTCAAGTTTCCTTATCCTTTATGTTTAAACTTTTGCCAAGGTGGAAGACTTGAGAAATAAAGATTGGCTAGGACTTCATAGACATTAGATTCTTGGGATCTATTTATGCAATGAGAACAGCCAGACAGGAAACTCATTTTTAAAACTGAACATATTATCAGGATTTTCCTTCCATTCTAGAATTCTAACGCATGAGTATATATGAGAAAAGGAGGTGTAGTACTTGGACATTTCTCCTCTATGTTGTTTATTGTTCCCACTTCCCAGATATAACAACTAAAGTCATGTTGATAACACACTAAGATTTTACCAAATCGTCATCCCAAAAAAGCATTAGCAGACTGACATAACACAAAAACTTGCAGAAATGTTTAACAACAGAACAGCATGAGTGCATGTGTAATTCTCACCAAAATGGCTGCCCACAGATGCAGCTGACAAGATTGCAGCCACCATTCTTTTCCACAGGCTTGTGACACTTTGGGCAGGGCTTTGTGTTAACTGTAATCCAGTTGACTGTCTCCGATTCATCCCGGCATTTCTTCGTCCAGAGCTCCCACATTACGCATGAACAAGGTGAGTGTGCTTCTGCAGAGCAATTAAAACAAAACTGCAGCCCACATGTGCATTCCACCTCACAGTAGACATCACCCTCCACACGTATTGCATTTCCACAGTGTGGCACACTGGGGCACCATTTCACTTTGTTATTATCTTCAATGTAAGACTCCAGCAAGAAACGGTCAAAACGTTCTGCCAGATCAGGATGCTTAGCACTGACTAAATTTCTGATCACAGCTTCGTCACAAATTGCATTACACTTGTGGGCCATGCATCTGATACGCCTACTCTGCCCATCATTTATCTTGACAACAAAATGTTCCGTCCAACCTGTTGACATAAAACCATGGGATACACAATTTATAGTTTAAAAATTAGCCAGTAGAGATCCTCAAACAATGCAACAAAGTTATTTATACGAACCAACCATTAGGTGGGCAGAAGAAAATATTTCAGGTTTAACAATCCATTTTCATGTGCATTCATTCACCTGGACAAACAGACTACGACATATACCACCTAACGGCTAACAACAACAACATAAAATTTAATTTTCAGAATGCTACACCTGGAAAATGTCAACATCGCTTTCACATAATATCATAGTCTACAAAGTGGAGATAAGAAGAAGAAGACTCACAGTCGTTGCAAAAGCAATGACCACAGTCCATTGTCGTAACTGCATTGGAAGAAACATCCTCAATACAGATACTGCAAGAAATTGAAGATGATGACTGGGATGAAGAAGCATCTTGCCGTTCTACAATAGTTACACCTGCTTCAGAAAATAATCTATCCCTTCCTTTCTCTACAAGAACAGCAATCAATCTCTCAACATCCCAGCGATGATGGATGAGCAGAGTCCGTGCATGTTGCTCGCTAAGTGTCAGCAAGTCTATAACCCTGCGTAAATCTTCTTTCTGCGAAAGACTTATCTCCATCAAAACTTGCACAACAGCCAACGAATAAAATTGACAAAACTTTATAACAACAAGAGTTATTACTTGTGCAGCCAGAAGTGATTCTTTTGTGATAACCTGTAAAATGGAAATAATTAAACAAGAGAAAAAGTCAAATTTCTGAAAATTAAAAAGGGCAAATCCTATATATACCCACGAATTTTACCCTTAATTTCAATTATACCAACAAATTTTCAAAAATTCTTCATATACTCATGTATTTTGCATAAAATTTCACTTATACCTACGTCATTAAGAATCTGTTAAAGAGGTCATTAGCACCATTGTAAAATGACAAAAATGCCCCTCCCTAATTATGATTTTATTGCTAAAAATTTATATTCAAATGAATTTTTAGCACTTTTAAAGCTATAAAATCACATACTATTTAAAAGTAAATTTTTAGTTTTGAGCAAATTAATCTTAATTTATAGTAGGGCTTGGGCGGCATATTTGTCATTTTAAAATGTTGATAACAGTCCCTTTAATGGATTTTTAACGGCATGGGTATAAATGAAATTTTATGTAAAATACGTGGGTATACATGTAATTTTTGAAAATTCATGGGTATATATAGGATTTGACAATTAAAAAAAATAAAAGTTAACACACTAATAAGCACGTTTAAATTGGATGCAATCGTCTCATGAGGAAATATAACCATTGATTTTACAGTTCATACTCCAAATAAACCAAGTAGGGTGGAATAAGGAAGATGGCTGCCAGAAAGTCGCCATTGAAATACCACTATTCCCACCACCGATTAAGCTATATGGCATGAAACAAACAAGGCGGCTGCTGCTCAGCCATCTGGGCCCCACGTCAGCTATTGCCCAGCTATCCGGTGCAATAAACGTTGGTGGTGCCAAGATAATGCCATTCAACAGTAAACCAAGCTCTGAGTGAATAAAGGAGGAGGAGGTTGCACCTATAATACTATTACGACAAATCCAGCAATATAGGAAGAACAAAATGAGTTGGCTGCTTAAATGGTTGCCTCCTCTCTTACTTATCCTGGGTAGAATGGCAGTTATGAGTTATCAAAAGTTCTCTAGTCAAAGGCAACAATTGCCTTTATTGCGGCTAAAGTGAGCCCACCAAAAAATACAATATGATCAATAAACAGTTTTTCGTCCTGTAATTTTTCATATTCCAAATAAATCCAAAGTAGAAATTCAGACCATAGTACCATATTATCACAAGAACTTCTCCATAAGAACGACCTCCCACCAAGCAATCAATTTTTCCACTAAAATCATAACGAATTTCTCTCGCCAGTCACAAGTTCCACACTGAATCCAAGAGAAAGCTTCGCGCAAGAAAAAAAAAGAAGAAGAATCTTTAGCAACCACAGCCGAATCCAAGATTCTACTGCTGTCAAATTCCAACAATTCGACTCCATCCCGGAGCAGTGGGCAAAGAAAACCCACCAGAAATCCCTTACAAAAATCCACTTTTGCGTCGACGATGCAATAAAACGCACAGGCCCCATCGAAAAAATAAACAACAGCCGAAATTCGAAGCCAACAAGATCAAGAATCAAAGCCGCTAAATCTGAGGTCGATTGCAAACCTGGCAAGACAAGGCGTTACGAGACATCCAATCGTAATCTTCTTCTTCGTCGTTCTCAATTCCTTGCAGGGAGTCTCGATCGGAGTAGTAATCCTGCTCGTCATCGCTGCTCATCGAATCGGCCATCGGAGTGGTCCTGGCCGCGAAACTACTGAGATCGCCTCCACCGAGGGATCTGAGCCGTCGCGATTGGCTGAAAGCCCCGAATCGCGTCGGAAGAAGAAGCGCTGGGAGAGGAGGAGACGTAGAAGGAGCGAAAGCTAGCGAGAGCTTTCTTCCTGCCCTCTTTCTATTGAGAGAAGGTAAGAGCAGCGTGATACTCCGGATGCGTGGAGCACTCCATACGCAGGCCCAGTCTAATGCGTGTAATACACCTAGCAAATCATGAAATCCGCGCCGGTCGACTGTTTACTAGGTGAAAATGTTCTTTCCCGACATCTGGTTTTATATTGGCTTGTACCGTTACCGTTGGATGCTTTCTTTACATACGTAAATGGCAAGCTCTAATGTTCTGTTCAAAAAATTAAAGATTTAATCGATGATTTTTCTGGTTTGGGCTACATTTGCTATGGTTTAATTTTGATTTGACATTGGGACGACTTCCGTGGGAAGTGGCAGTGTATCAAATGTGTCGCCGCTGGAGTACAGTGTGTGTATATATATATATATATATTCCTGTAGAGAGATCAGAGATGGTAGGAAAAACACAAAGCACGAGGGTGCGACGCGCGCGGAGTAAAATCGATGGGCGATTCGCGAAATCGTTGCGGCCTAAGAAGACGGATCCTATCGCAGCCATGCATGCTCCGGCACATACACTCTTTTTTTTTTGAATTTTTTAAATAAAATTATTAATATAAGTGTATTTAATATATTTTAAATTACCTAAAATGTCAATGATTTTCAAAAATAAAAAATAAATATTTAAAATACTTCAAAAATAATAAAAATTATTTACATATTAAATACACATAGATTAACAACGGAGCATACGATTGGGGTCCTAAGAAGCCTTTGTGCAATGATTTCGATTAATCTACTCTCTTGAGGAAGGATCATCCAATGGTACGGAATAGAATGAAATTGGGATGAACTTGAGTTGTCGTGCATTTGATGAAAATATGAAGATGAGCTCTTGGGAAATGAAAAGTTATATTGAAAATAAAAAATAGTATTTAAAATGAGAAAAATAAGATTATTATATTAAAATTTTAAAAAATTGGAATGAGAAATTCCATCCATAAAATAGGATGACCATGGATTGGAATGATTATGGCACATATTTATTGAATAAAAAATAAAAATAATGTAGATAATAAAGGGTCATACTGATTAAAATGATTTGGAAAAGGAGAAAAATTGACCTTTTCTTTTAAAAGTTCATAATTAAGTTCATGACTTGCGAACGAGTATATCGTTATTTCATGTAATTAAGTTTATACTTGCTAACAAGTATATAGTTATTTCATCTAAAGCTTTCAAGTAATTTAAATAATTAAGGAAGTAAATTTTTTAATGCTAATTTGTGTACAAGTGAGTTCTCAAAATTAATTTTAAATAAGTAAATCAAATAAATATGAGTGATTTGCAAATACACCCACTTAGTTTCACTATAATTGCAAATACACCCATAACACTTTGGCATCTTACTACATCTTCATGATGTGGGTATATTTGTAAAAATATGCGAACTACATGAATATCTTTGCAAACGAAAATACTTCTATGAAACCGGGTGTCATAAAAGTGAATTCATAAAACCTTTTTCATTTTTGAAGATCATTGATAAAAAATTCAATCTATACAGTATATTTAACATCATTTGTTTAGTTAGGAGATTAAATTTCATTCCAATCCAATGTGTGGATTGGCCACATTTGCTCAAAAATAAGTGCATTCATGTATAAATTATGAAAAACGCTTAGATCCATTCACAAATGTATTAGAATATAACAATATTTTATAGGACTATTTATTTACATATTATTAATATTTTAGATGGTTTCGCTGTTGAAAAAATTATTTTAAAGTTAAAATTTAATATTAAATCATTTTATTATGTTAATTTTACACATTTACAGATGAGACCCATATAAAGTGAAATTAAAAAAATAAAAGAATTTTTAGGATACTACAAATGATGCTAAATATAATAAATGAAGTAGATTTTCTATCAATCATCAAGATTTTAAAAATGGAGGAATTTTATAAAAGAGGGGTTTCATAGGTGTGTTTTCATTTTGCAAATATACTCATGTCGTGATGGTATAGTAACTATATCACAATGGTATGAGTGTATTTGCAATTATTGTCAATCTATGTAGGAATTACTTGTGATTTTTAAAATTATGTAGGTATATTTACAATTATGATCCAACTAAGTGGGCGTATTTGTAAATTACCCAACAAATATTTCTTTCCTAAGAGGATGAACTTGAAAAATGACAACAATATCCTCATACTTTTAAAAATTTTGGATTGTATTTGAAATTATCATATATAAAATAAATTTACTAATATAGAATCAAATATATCATCCTAAAATTGAATCAATTATATTATACTAAAATTGATTTTATCTTGTATTCTAATTCTTCTAATGCTTTTAATTCTTAAGCAGAGATGGAGTTTTTCTCTTTGAAACACATATTTTAATTTATAGATATAATATTTTGGAAATGTCATATAAATTTTGAAAGAAAAGTAAAAATAAACATTATACGCATGATATTGGGGTTAGGAAACCTTATTAATTAAAACTATAATCACCATAGAATAGTCATATTAAATCATAAAAAAGAATATAATAGAAGCAAAAGCATACTAGAATTCACAGGAATATAGATTGTTTATGAATCTTGGAGTTCATAATCTTGTAAGTCAATGCTTAAGGTTTTTTAGAGAAAGAAGCTCTGTCTTTTCTAATTATGAGAAGTTAAAAAAAAAAAAAAATATTGTGATAACCTAGGGACTACAACCGTCAAATATCTTTCTTATTTTTAGTTTAGCACATTAAAAAATTAAAATTAAAAATTAAGCAATAAGATTTCTACATATAAAAGTCATACTGTATTTGATAATTTAGACTTATAAACCTTATAAAATCAATTTTAGATTGGACTACTTTTTATGATAATATATATAATCATTATACGTGTATGCCTAAAATCTAATAATTTGCCATTTGTACTATATATAATATCATTTTATAATTATATATAACTTTATAAGTTCAAAATCTTGTATTATTATAACCAAAATCATCTCTGAACAACCTTATCTGTCAGTTATACCAACACGAGATTAAAGCGATCTTCATTATATTCAACGTAATTAGATCCATTCATAGTCATATATATCAAACAAAATCAAATGACATAGATCAAGTATTGATATATAACATGAAAATTATGTATAATATGATTTAACATGTCTATTTTCAACTAGTATAACTGTATTTTTATGAGATTAAACCCAAACTAGAATACTAGATAACCAAAATACTTAGTACTTTATTTTTAAGCAGAAAATATTCATAACCATAAAAATATGTTTCAACTAGTAAAATGCAAAAACACAAACTTCCATTAAACCAACATATCATCAAATGATACAACACCCATATAAGTAATGTGCCCATGAAAGACCCCAAGTGTTGCCCTATAATAGGTGGATTCGTAACTATGGAATTTGTCCCATTATGCTTTATAAACACTTCCATTTTCTTGAATTCTTATAATATTCAAGAACTTCATTAAGCTTTTGTTATTGTTGAAATATAGGACTGTTGACTTATTATCACAAAATTACTTTAATAGTTTTTTATACTATTTATATTTTGTAGTTCTACGATAAAAATTTTACATTAATATTTCATGATTGAATATTTCATAATATGCTATAAACTTAGCTGCCATGGTGGAAGAAGCTATAAATGTTTACTTAACATCGTTTCCTGATATAACTCCTCCAACTAGTAGATAAATGTAGTTTAAAGTTGATCGAAGACTATATTAGCATTCAACACAGTCAAATTATGAATACTGAATGATCTCTAACTTATCTAACTTCCTGTATGTTAACATATTGTATTTTGTTCTTTGAAAATATCTTAAAACTTGTTTAGTTATTTTCTGATGATCCATTCCTAATTATTTAAATATATACTTAATATTTCAATAATTTACACACTATCTAAATGCGTACAAACCTAAGCATATATTAGACTATCTATTACTAAAACATAGAAAATTTTTCGCATTTCCTTAGATTCTGAGTTATCCCTAGGGCATTGATCGAGATTGAACTTGTCTCATTTACTAATAGGGTGTTCCTGGTCTAGAATCTTTTATGCTAAATATCTTAAATACTTTCTTAATATAAGCTTTTTATGATAATCTAAGAATATCCCAAGAGTAATTTTGATGTATCTAAATCTATAATACAAAAAATGTATTTTCAAGATCTTTTATCTCAAATTTCTTTGATAGAAATATCTTGGTTTGATGTAATAAACCTATATAAATGCTAGTACGCAGTATATAATCAATGTATAAAATCAATAAAATGTGTTTACTCCCATTAAACTTGTGGTATTTACAATTATCAACCAGATTTATCTCAAAACCGAATGATAACTTGATAAAATTTGTAATACCATTAACAAAAAACTTACTTGAGCTTATAGATGAATTTCGAAAATATTCTTTATTTCTTTCAATACAAAGTTTTCTATTTATATCTTATAAATCGTCTCATTGATGTCGCCATTAAGAAATGTTTTCTTTACATTCATCTAATGAAATCAAGGTTAAATTTCGATAATAAAATCATTATTATCTTAAAAGAATCTTTTGATAAAACAGAAAAAATCTCTTTATAATTAATATTATTCTTTGGAGAAACTTTTTTTCCTATAAGACAAGCTTTATATCTTTCTGCGTTACTTTTCAAATCCCTCTTGATTTTAAATATTTCTTTGTAATCAATGGGCATCAGACTTTTAGGCAATTGGACATGTTATCAAATGCTATTGTCTTTTATAGACTTCATTTCTTATTTATAATATCAATTTACTTTTGAGAATTATTAGCATGGTGAAAATTGACTTGATCATCTTTCATTAATCTAAAGTTGTTTTTACATTTTAGAGAAAGCTAATGTAACTATCAGGAACCATATTTTTTCTTTTTCTATTGGATCTCCTTAGTAGCATCTATTTTTAAAAGTATTTAGCTAAATACTTTTAAAAATAACCTGTTTATCATCATTAGAGAGATTTTCAAATAATATCTTAGAGGATTTCTCTTTAAAACATAGCATTTAATCTTATCTCCTCCTAAATTCAATGTCCTCAAAGAACTGGTATTTCGCATATAAAAAAATTTTGATGTAAAATTATAGAATTTGTACCATTAGACTATTTAGTGTACCTAAGAATATTTGAATTTAAAGAATGAGGATACTAACTATGTAATGCCCTGTTGTCCAAACATCCTCAATGGCTAGTGAACATGTATCATATAACTTGAAAAAAATTCGACAGCATCTCCCTATAAATTACGAGGGGCTAATGTAGAATACAAAACTTATTATTCATAAACATCTCAATTCTATTCCAAAATATAACATACATCTTTACATTCATACATTTACATTATCATACCATAAAGATATCAATATATAAGAAAATCCTTATATACTATCATTATATAGTAAGACAACCCAAAAACTATCATATATATTTGCATAGATTGTAATAAAATTCAAAATGCACAAATATAATATGTTTATCATAGTTGATTCAATTAAATAAATGTCCACATTTACTAGTATCAACAAAAGCTAAAGTCCAAAAACAACAATGGACATAAGCTCTGGTCTACTAAGTTGTGTCTTTATGATTATGTTCTCCTTCAGCTCTATCTCGATGTGTCTCACTTGACTTGCAATCTAAAGGTAAAATAACAAATCGTATGAATCTAAATAAACTCAGTAAGCAGATAGCAGTTAGCACAAAGGAAGCATGAATAATACTTCTGATACACATCCTATGATAAAGATGCAAAAAAATAATTCTTAAATGACCGTACAAGAAATATAAGACCAATATACACACCCAAGAACTTTTGCGTGTGACCGTATGTCAACTAAGAGCCATGAACAATCTTGTCATTTCAACTAAGGGTCATGAACAGTTTTTTGCTCATGTCGACCAAGGGTCATGAATAACCATTTTTCTTATATCAATTAAGGTTCATAAACAACCCTTTATAACTAGATGTATGGAATAATGCATTATCCATAACACACAAGAACGAATTTCACAAACTATGCATACAGTATCGCAAAATTAATAAAATTTACTTTAAATTTAAAATACCAACAATCGGACAAGCATTTCATTGAACACATGATAGAAGTTAAAGAGAAAGCCTCTGATTAGGGGTGCAACTTGGGTCAGGTTGAGCCTGAACCTGGCCCGCCTTACCCAATTTTCAACAATATTTGAACTTGCTTTTTTTTCAACTTGAACTCAATTTGTAATATGATAGGGTTAGATTACAAGTGAACTCGAGCCCGATTTTTCATTTCGTGTTTATTATGAAATATATTATATACATAATATTTAAATAATATTTCTTTATCTTTGCATATTTATGCTATTTATATTTATATTTGAATATATATTTGATATATTGTAATTATATTATAAATAAAATCTATTATATTTATTTTTATTTATCTTTTATTCCTATCATGTACTTCTACATCCATTAATTTTATTCATTTATTTTTTGTGTTAAATTTTTCTGAAAAATATTCTTTATATTGCTATTTTTAAAAAATTTATAATTTCACTATATATTATTATATTTACTTATATGATATGTTATTATAATATATTTATATGAAATTATAAACTTATTACTCTTAAATAAAATATAAATTTATCAACATAAATTTCAACTCGAAACTCAACCCATACTCGATTTTCAAAAAATAGGGTTAGGGTAGGGTTAATATTAATATTTTATATATAGAATTAGGGATAAGGTTGAGGAAAGCCCAAGTTTCATAAATGCGAGTTGTACTCCTACCTCTAGTTTATCTTGTTAGTTTAACCCACTTGCACATTGTCACATTTTAATGGTATACAAATTGCTATTATGTCAACCATTTCACAAAAATAATACAATATTATCCGATTCCTCGTAAATCTTGCTAACCTTAAGTTGTCATAAATCCTAAAATACTCAAACCATGAAGTTGTTAAATGTTACCCTTTCCCACTAGCCTTACATTACATTTACGATGAGATTCCACTACTAATTTGAGAAAAGTAAAAATATACTTAACTAAATCATAATTTTCCCCAAAATTAGCAATCGTAGACATGAACCTTTAGAATTTTTGAGCTCTTCTAATGTGAATTGACGATTTTCAAGGCAATCTAAAGAGTTTTTGGGAAGGTCTAAGACTAGATCGAAGCTGAAAAGAAACGAAAAAAGAAAAGAAGATGTAGCATAAATGAGAAGAGAAGACAAATGTCAAATCTTATACTTACTATGCGAGGTTTTAGACAGTCATAGTGCCCTAATTAACACGTCAATCATACACTTTTCAATATTTAATAAATTATATTATAACCACACAAACATGTTAAGATCCTAACATTGCAATATGCTTATGAATTATGCCCCATATAATCTAACATGTTAAGATCCTAATGCATACATGCATACATTGTATATCCCTCATTATCATATTTATATTATACAATATTAACATTATTAATTACTAGTAGCATATATGTAAATTATCTCATGATAAAGGAAAAGTTATAATTTTTTTTTGATAAATATCAAAAAAAAGGAAAAGTTATAATAAAAATACATTAGTCCTCACAAACTATTTCCGAATGAATAAGAAATTAAATTTATCCAATATAGGAGTAGAAACCAACTTTTGTTCGAGGATAATGTTGCAAGTCTATTTCTTATCCAAATGAAATTAGTCCTTGACAATGACTTGAATGCTCATATAGCCTTAAATAATTTATCATCACCTATATAAATGAACCTTTTATCATGATTTTGCCTTTAGTAACTTATATTATATGTCCCTACATAGACACACTTAAATTTGTTCACAAAATATATCTTGGTATTGAGGTTAAATTAATTTTTGAACAAACTAAAGTGAGAAATATACTCTTCTTGACATGCTAAGCATAATGTTTAGTATAGTTCTTCAACATATGTTTAGGAATCTAACAAAAGTACTACCAATTTCCTCATATTGGTTTATTGTTGTTTCTTTCTGCGGTTTCATTGTTCTTACTTTTGTTTTTGGAGGTGCTTGCCAAGTACTGACTCTCAATCTCTCGTAGCTTCAACATATCCTCTTCTTTTATACAATGAAAAATAAGCTCATTAAGAGACCATTTATTCTTTGATGATTATGATTAATTTTAAACTCATCAAATTATGCTAAAAGAGAAATCAAAATTCAATGCACAAGCAAATTTGGACACAAGTCTAACCTTAGTACATTTAGTTTCAAAGCACGATGTGACATATTCTCTTATAGTTTCTTTATCCTTATACCTTATTAAAATTAAGATTAAAGGAATCGGTCTTATTTTAGTTTGTAGTTTTTAATAAAACGATTTTCAATTTACTCAAGGAAATCTTGGTATTAGTTGCTTTTTTGGACATTTAGTTTTTGAAAGTTTTTGAAATTTCACATTTTATGTTTATAAGCTTCATGCAATTTGAATAATTTTACTTCTCAAAGCTTATATATTTCTTCATTAGAACTTTTAATCATAACAGCAGTGGATTGTTTAATCCTTAGTGCAAAATCGAAATATAAACAATCATAACGCTCTCTTTTCATTACTCAAAGATGTTTAATTCAATATGGAAATAGAATCAATATTGACAGATATAACATGAGTAGATAATTAACCGAAAATATAATAAAACAACTTATTCATATAAGTTTCCTGTAAATAGTATAGAAGTATTGACTTTTCAGTAGTACTCTTAGTATAATAATCAAATATCGACATAAAATATTATTAAATAATAAGTCTTTCCTTGGACCAACTATTATTCATATAGAATTTTGAATATTATTACATATTTATTACCATAGATGGTGATGCAGTCTGGCTAAATATTAACCTTCCTTTAGGTAGATCAATATCATTATTAGTTACATATATACAACATTTTAGTGTAGTAATTAACTATTGATGATAAAATTTTATCAAACAATAAGCTTTTCATTGCATTGACTTATTATTCACATGAAATACTGAAAAATTATTACATATTCATAATTGCAGGTGTGCATGAAATTCAACAAAACATTTCTTCTTTTAGGCCAATTAATATCTGCTTAATTCATATATGTAAGTATCTAAATATTCTAAAAATAAATTGACACATATAAGAGAGTCTACTTTGATAGTATGTTATTTCAATCAATTTTATTTTAAAATAATAGATATAAAAAATACTTTTAGCGTTAGTTGAATTTAAATTTCTAAAAGATTCAAAAATATTAAACTTTATTTTTGAATTTCAAATATTGTCTTTGCATGACAATGAGTTAATATAAATTTTAATAAAAATCACTAAATCACGATTGCATAGAATTTTTTGTAAATAACTTTGTAAATGTATATAAATTAGCCTCTTAATTTAATTACATACATAAAGAAAAATTTACAAAAATTCATATTCTAGATCTTTTTAGATTAATTAGACCCCTCAATTTGATTTGGAACATCTAAAAATATAGAAAATTATTATTTAATTGTTCAAATAAGACATTCAAATCACAAAATACATAAAATCTTATTTGGGCCATTCATAGGCCACCACTTGTCCTGCCCAAATCCACAAGGTCTTTGTTAGTAGGCTCGCCATCAAAAACATACTAATTGAGTGAACATTGGTCTAAGCCACTTGAAGTACCCATGAATTTTACATTGTAACCCTAAGCGTAATATATATATGTAAATTTTGTGTCATGAAATTAATGAAATTGAATATAAATTAATAGCCTAAACTTATGAAATAAGAAAAGAGATAATTAATAAACAAATAATTATGAGTTAAGATGCTATTATTGAATTAAAAAATTACCAAAGTATATTAATTAATTTTAGATTAATTAATTGAGATTAAGTGGTCCTATTTAAATAATTTAATTTTTTAAATTGTTTAAATCAATGAATGACCATGATTTAATGATTCTGAATATGTATCATGTGTCTAAATTATAAAAAAAATTTAAAATCATATGATTCATGGCATGTGAATATATACGAACATATATTTAAAAATATTAAAATAATGACATATGAAGGGCATCAACGTGTGTGCATAGGAGAATACCAAAAAAATGAAAAAACTGGGTGTTTGTCCCTTCTAGCATGCATAGGGATAGAAAAAACGGGAGGGGAGGAAGAAAAAAAAAGAGAAGGAGAAAGAGGAAGAAGAAGAGAAGGGAGAAGAGGAGGTGAGAGAAAGCTATCGACCGTCCTCACCACACCATCGCCAACGCCAACTGCTATCATCGTCACCACCGTCTTTGGTGACTAGAGTTAAGAGATAAAGAGATGAGTTTTTTGTTGATTTTTCTGAAATTTATCTCTTTACATGCGAAAAATCACAAGTATTTTGTTAAATACAAGTAAATTTATAACAATAGAGAGAAATTATAAAAAGGGAGAGGAAAATTCGGATTTGTGATTAGGGTGAGTTAGGGTTTTGATTTTCCTCCCCCAAATCGTGGTGGAAATCATGGATTATGGATTTTGGGAGCTTAATAATACAAATATAATGTGAGAATTAAACCCTATGCATTAATTTAAATTTTTCAATTAGAATTAATTTGTTTTATATGCTCAAATGTTCAATTTTTGTGTATGATTAATGAAATAAAGCATGTAATTATGTTAAATAGGTGTTTATACATGTAATTTTAAAGAAAATTTAGACATTTATCAAACCTTGAATATAGGGCAGCCATAAAATTCGTGAATAGGCATAGGGCTTTTGTACTATCCGTATAATGGATGATTTATAAATGATTTTGAAGCCATTTGGAAGTAGAAATGGGATAAAAGAATGAGGGCAGTTGGGTATGTATGCTATGGGCATGTGTTGTTGCTTGTAGATGTTAAATTAAATAATTTAATATATATATGAGCAACAATGTAGATTAAAATTTGCAAATCTTGAAGCTAAAATCTAGATATATATATATATATATGATAAATGAAATTTGATAGTTAGGAAATTTGTATGAAAATTTCATAAGTTTTATGTAGAAAGGAAATAAATTGGAAATGAAATGAAATGAATAATGTATTTTAAACAAGTGAAAGAGTTAACTAAGAGTAAAATAGAATGAACTATGAAATTAAGGAGCTTGTTGGGTATTTTAAAATATCATGTTACTTAAGTTATTTTTAATGGGTATTGAAATTTAATGGTTATGTTTTTTAGGGAAAGCAGAAAATAGGTTGTAAAGACGATGTTAAATTCAAATGGCCTTTACAATATAAAAATGTTATTTATATATTGAGCGAAAGGTATATTATTTTATATCTTAATTTACATATTAAATGCAAAATTTTATGTATATATCAGTTTATTTAAGTGTATTTTGAATACAAAAGTATGAAAAGACTTTAATTTCCTATGTAGGATGTGTTTGGTAATGAATATAACTTTTGATAAAAAGTTTTGGAAGATAAAAGTTGTCAAATGATGTAATATGATAGGGGTAATGATGAGTAGTAAAGAGGATAAAGTTAAAATAGATAGGTTAGTTGTGTGGAAATGATTGAAAAGTAAGGTGGTTGTATAGGAAAATGTGAAAAAATAATTAAAAAATATGATAATTGTGAAGAGTGAAAAGTTTTAAATTGACATTTTTTATGGATTGCCAAACACACCCATAGTCTATGAGTTTTTAAAATCATCTATGTTTAGGAAAGATTATTTTTGAGCATATCGGGCTTATGAAACCCTATGAAATCTAATTTTATGATGAATTTAAAATGAATTCCATATTTGAAAGTCTAGAGTGAGAATAGGAAGTTTATTCAAGTATAAGATATATTATATTTAAATGAAATTTTCAAGCAAAGAAATGCTTGAATTTCTTATTAAAGACTAGTGAAAAAAGGGCAAGTAGGATATAATTAGGCATGTAGATTGACATGTTTGATGAGGAGATTGATAAGCTTAGATATTATTTTTTATTGGTTATGCTAGGAAGTAGTAAAGGAAAGACGGAGAAAAGCTAAAGAGAAAAAGTAAGCAAGTCTTTCAAAAATTATATTTCAAAATAATTTTATGGTAAGAAAATCCGTTCTTTTTCATTTTATAAAATGATATTTGCTAATGGATGATTAAGCTATTTTTTTATTGTTTGAATTGAGCACTTTAAAGTGACAATTTCTAGTTTATTTTATGATGCCATACATATTTTCTCAAAATGTCATGATTCATGATATACTTATATGCATTAAGTACCCTACGAGGTAAGACATGAGGAAATGTTTTTGAGAAAAGTGAGCCAAAACAGTTGACTTCAGGTCTTAAAGGTGGCGTTAGAGGCATTTTAAGTACTTTATGAAGTTAAGCAAGATCTATATGATTCATGAATTGCATTATTAAAAATGTAAGATCATAAAAGTTATTATAGGCGAATGATTACTTGGTAAGTATCATCTACCGAATGAAAAATAAGTTATGATACATGTATGCACTTATTTCATTTTGATACATGCATAAAAAGAATTTAAGAATTTTATGATTCCAACTAATGCAATGAGTTTTATAAATTATGTGTACTTTTAAATGCTTGCTTATGAATATTTTATACTTATTGCTTTCAAATAACTAGTGAATGCATATTATATAGGGTTAATAGAAGAGCCTTTAATGCTAATAAGGTAGTAAAAATATGACATCTAGTACTTTTGAGGTGTTTGAAGCTTTAGAATGTAATTATTAAAATTGTATGTATTAAATTTATGTTATGTTGAGATTGATTAATGTAATATATAACAAATTGTGTGAAGTATGATTGTATAAAGGATGTATTAGAATAATTAAAGTAGATGTGAGTGATTTAGTTAAAAATATTAGACTTATAATAATTATTAAGTTTTTCATTGCTTAAATATCCTAACTACAGACGACATACTGCCGAATTTTAGTTAGGAAATGAAATCGATATAGGTTCAAAAAGAAAAGAAAAGAAAATTTAGGCTAATTTTCCAGCACATTAGGTAAAGCTTCCGCTCGTATAAAGATAAAACTTTAGTTTCATTTACAAGTTTCGCCACTTAAAGATCTATGGAGTAAGGTTCCATGTTATAATGCGCTCCCACGGGTCGGGGCATTACACCACCAATGTTAATGGAAAAAAACTCATCTCTCACTCGTAGCTAACTTTAGTGGCTGTCTATCGTTGTTTTCAACTATGGTGATGTTGGTCACGACAAACTCATTCCTTCAATCGGCATGCATCTAGGCTTGAAATTGCCTAACATTCAAGCTTCTTATCCATGGTTACCAATCGTTAGATTTCAACAAAATTTCATGTCACAACTATTCATCCTAATGGGGGTTCATCATTTCTAATGAAACTAAATGTCATATCTATGAAAAGAAGAAAGAAAATCGCAACATGACAATAAGTCTCAAAAACTTCAAACTCTGGGCATCCGAAGTAACACAATAAAAAACCCAGGCATGCAAATACACAAGCAAGTATAAAAAATAGTTACAAGATGTAATTCAACTGAATTAATTTTAGCAACATATCCACAAATTACTACATCCAAATAAACAACAAAAGGGTTTTTTTTTAAATCTAGACATCAAACATGATTAATCCAAAAGCACGAATATACCAAAACAACATGCATGGGAAATAAAAAAATTATTGGAAGACTTAATCCATATCATATTCATATGGAAAAATTTCAAACTTAAAAAAAATTCCAAATAAATAAAACAGAGAAAATTCTCAATAATTCAACATGAAGATGACTCTAATACTATTTGTTGGGAAACCTTATTAATTAAAATTGCAATTACCATTGGAATATCTACACTAAGTCATCAAGGAGAATAGAATAGAAGTGAAATATATGGGTTCAAAATTTAACAGTTGAATGTTTAATTATAACTTCTAAAATTCGTATTTTTCATTTCAATTGTAACTTTTAAAATAATTTTGTCTGTTAGGCAAAATAATTTAGATGTACTGATAATTTAACATTAGATAATAGAAAAAATTCAATAATTGTAATACAAGTTTATAAAAGTCGAGTTTGCCTCAATCATAACTGTGATCCTATTTGTAAAATTTAAATTCTGCTCTTGTTTATAAAACATAAATGCTAAACTTATTTATATAAATCAAGTTTGAATTAGAATTCAAGTTGACAAATTATTGTTTAAGTTGAAAGTCATAGATTTAAAATTTCATGTAAAATAAATTGGTTAGTCATTTGAATAAGAATATCCTAATTCAAGGGAAACATAGTGATATAAAATATTCTTAAAATTATCTTTCCCAAAAAGATAAAAGAAGAAAACCAATAAATGTAAAAATAAATAATATAAGAATAAATATGCATATAAATGAAAACAATGTAATTTATCTATAATATAATTTCAACATAACAAATATTTAGATAGACACAAATATAAATGGTATGAATATACAAATATGACAAATATTATTTAGACTTTATACATAATATATTAGAGGAATGATTTTATTAGTGTCGGGTAAGTAAATGATTTGCTTAGCCTATTTGAAAATTTTATTTATAATATTTTTTATTTTTTATATACTTATTTATCTAAGTGTATTTAACATACAAAATCGAGTTTTATCTTTGGATATGTATATATTTTTTAAAGATTTTTAAACATATATGTGTATATATGTATTTAAAATACTCTTATATTTAAAAATCTCAAATAGATATATATATATATATACATATAACCAAAATGGTTAAACTTTTAAATATGCTTATATAAATAAGTGTACGAAGAAAAAATAAAATAATATTATAAATGAGTTTTTTGAGGTAGGTTAAGTGTGAGAATTGGATAGTCTAGGTTAACATGATCACTTTTCAATATATTATAATAAATATAAATAAGAAAATTGGGTTTACGTTTACTTTAAAAAGTCAAATGAGTGATGATCTAGTGCACTGAGTGTAAATGCCCATTTTTAATCTTTTTGAAAATTTTTTATACAACTATTAACAGTTATATAAAAGAATTTTCAAAAAAATAAAAGAAAATGGGTTAAATATACATGGGTGAATGAGGCTAAGTGCACTTGAGTACATTTAAAAATGTTCCAAACCTGATTATATGCATTGTGAAATACAACATTTATTATTTTTATAATTAGTTAGATTTTTAAAATTTTTAAAAAATATATTTTACTAAATGTATTTAATTCATGTAGCAGAATTTTCTAAGAGAACAGGGCTCAGTGCGATGGTCATGAATGTGCTAGATTGAGTAAAATACTAACAATAATAAAGATTGAAAATTTATCATCTTCTTTTATCAAAAAAAATAAATAAATAAAAAAATTTATCATCTTACATGTGTAATCGCGCGAATACCCTCCCAAAGTTCCGATGGGATCAAGGACCAAACATATCTGTGTCGTGATACGCTGGAGCATTTGCAAGTTACTTCTCGGCCTCCTATCCATACACGAAGCACAAAATTATTTAATCGGAGCCGTTCCTTCAACTAGGAGCTAAATTTTTTTTATAATTTGTATGTTAATTTTTATTCGTTTATACTTTATGAATTATTTCAATTAAAAATTTTACTTCTTTGATAAATATTTTCTTTATTTTTGTCCATTTATTATAAAAATTGAGTAGTTCTGACAGTAGAATATCTCCTTTTCGTACCAACCAACGGCTTGGATGCTTTGAGAAAGAAAGGAACCGATTTAAGTTCTTTAAGTCTGCCATCATAAGACGGCGCTCCCACGGACCATCCCTGCTTTTTCCAGTTGCTTGCTCACCAATCAATATCAACTCATATCCCCGTACGGCATTTCACAAGGCAATTCTACTCCGATTTGGGTTGGCTTGAGTAAGCGGGCCCCACTTATTTTGCGCGATAGATTATGCAGGTATGCATCGACCGGTGTATCAGTGGGCCATACGGGTCGTCCATGTGTAGCTATCATCTAGGCCATTGATGGCTTTTGGATGGTTGAATAAGGGATATTGCTGCTTTCACAGCATTTCCTTTTTCAATTGTCCCACCGATTGGACTACCAAGGATATTTCAGCCAATCATATGAGTTTCAGTCCACATCGGATCATTGGCTCAAAAAAGTTTGTTTACTTTGACCAGTTGAAAGTTGAAACAGGAGTCTTTTGGTTTTTACTTTTGAAGGAAATCCAAAAAGAGCTTGCTTGCTTTCAATGCCATGTGATAGACTTCCCATTTTCATATGCAAGTATATTTTACTAAATCCTAAGAACCATCGTATTAAATTGTTTCTACAACAGGATATCAAAATTTATCTCAATAAAAGAAACACGAACCTTACATAAGAAGTGTGTTTTCAAATAATCTTGCGAGTCATCATTTGCTTTGGACTATTTGAATTTTTAATAAAAATGAAGAAAATAGTTTTGCATTCAGACCTACTAAGTTTGAAAAAAATTGTAGGTTTATCATGACCTTTGTTTTTAATTGGACTATTTGAATTTTTAATAAAAATAAAAAAGTAGTTTCGCATTCATACTTACAAAGTTTGAAGAAAATTGTAGATTTGTCATGACTTTTGTAAGATTTGTGACTACGGCTACAAGTTTTGCTTAAAATTGTAAGTTTACTTAGGAACCCTAAGCCTTTTGTAAAAAGAACAAAAATGCCTCTGTAAATAATAAAATAAAAATGCAATAAAATACCCTTAAATACTAAACAACTTTTTTTGATACTTTATAGGGTTTTTATATTTTCATTTATTAAAAATACAACAAAATACTTTTAAAATACTTTAAACTTTTATTTTTACAATTAAATATATTTATTTAATGTGAGGAATATTTGCTAAAACAAAATTTTTGGTATTTTAAAAGTATTTTTTAATATCTTTTCATTTCATTCTTTACGGAGGTATTTTTATTATTTTAAAAATTGATTTAAGTTTTAAAGGTACGCCTTTGCTTTTAGGTAGAACTTGTAGGAATGAATGCAAATTTCTCAAAAATCATGACATAGTTGTAATTTCGCCAATGTATGATAATGTGCTTCAAAATCATTGATCAATGACACATGAAAACAATTGAAATTCCACCAGAATTTCCAGTGTAACTGGTTCTATATGCATTATTTTCATTTTACTAGAATAGATAAATGTGTTTTTTTTTCATAAAAAAAATGTGTTTTTTGATCAAAAAATAGATGAATGCTTTTATTGCATGATTTCTTCTAAGAATGAGATGGTAATCTTAAAAACTGGCCACTTGTATTAGATGCTCGACATTCTTTCTGCACAATCGATAAGAATAATTGAAAGATGAATACGTGTGTAGATGCTCCTAGATCTCCAAATGTTGTTTACTATGATGGTATGCTAAAAAACTTTTTTATTATAAACTTTTTGTAGATCACGTTATTTGAAAATTATAAAAATATGAAAACTTATTACTTGAATGACCAAAACATACTGCAATGCTATAAAATTTTATGCAATGTTTTATGTCAAAAAATATTTTAAGAATAATTGTTTGATTGCAACACCTTAAACCATTGGCCCTGCATTTGTTGGAACTTGATCTAGTACATTTAGGTGCGTTGGACTTTCCAATGTGCTTGGGCATAAAACAAATTTTTTATTTTTTTTAAAAATTTAAATAGAATTATTAATTTAGATATATTTAATTTATATAGCAAGTTTTAACATTTTTATATATATGTTTGAATTTCAAATTTGAGTCATTTTTAACTCTTTGAAAAAGACAAAAATACTCATGTATTTACAAATAATATATATATATATATGCATTTTAAAAATAATAAAATTTATTACATGAATTAATTACAATGATATTAACATTTTTATAAAAAATTTAAAAAATATTTTTAAAATGAATTTTATATCAGAATTATAAAAAGCTGGGTGAACCGGTGGGGAACCCGCATTTGTTTGTTACTACCTCCACGAACTTTTTTTTTTTTTCCGAATCGGTTGAAATGAAAATTTTCAATCTAATTGACTAGTGGATCTGTTGGATGAAGAAGGCATGCTAAGATGCTGATAGCGAACTCAAAATGGATATGACAAAGCAAATATGGAAATATATTACAATACTCAAAGTTAATAGAAAGCTGAAAGTGGCGTGCAACCCGGTCTGGGTTCAACCCGAATCCAGCCCATCAAATCCGAGTTCAAGCGATGTTGAAAGTTGAAACCTGATGTTGTTAATCCGAACTCGAATTGGAATAGGCTCGATCACCCCCAACTTGACTTATAAATCACCTCTCCAATATCCCTTTAATATATTATAGAGAAAATTCGACTCATACTTATATTACTTACTTCAAATATGGATGAGAGGAGGATGAAATGAGATACTACATTTCCCAACTCATTCTTAATACACTTCTACTTATTCTCAATACAACTTTATTCATTCCCAAAATATTTTCATTTCAAATTCTTAACTTATTCTCATTCATCTTGTCTTTGAACTTTTGCCATTATTCCTTTCACATCCACAACATTTCATAAATTCTCCCAATCTTTTACCTCTAATTCCCCATATGGTCATATTGTTACTTTCAACTCAAAACAAATGTTAACTACGTGCAAAAATATTGATTTTGCCCCCAGACCATTTGTAAGAAAAGATTCCAAACAGAATCTCTTTTATATTTTTTGTAAAATAGATCTGGTGTATTTTTTGTTTAAATTATAATAAAAATGGATAAAGAATTTAATTTATCTTTATTTACGTAATGGTGTGGAATCAAAATTAACATTTTCGCATACAGTTAAATCTGTTTTGACTAAGACTAATAGCATGAGCGTCTGTGGAATTAGAGGTGAAATGTTATGGGTGTCCAAGAAATTTATGAAATATTATGGGTACGAAAGGAACAATGACCAAATATTATTAGCATAAGGAGAATTTCTCTGTATTATATAATATAATATACATAGATAAAGTATTATACCTTCTAAACATCAACATATTAAATAAACTATTATATATTTATATACTAATAGTGAAAGTGAATAGCTCATGAAAGTTCATACTCACTCAATATAATATTATTTTATATTAATTTTCAATAAAAGCAAATCGCTCAAATTTGTTTACTATCCTAAATCTTTACGAAAATAAATTATTTTATTATATTATTAATGGAAGCAAAACCTTATTTGTCTAATCTTTATATTAGCATAGTATTATATTATTTAATATTAAAAGATACATAATTTCCGAGCTAATCTTACAATATTACAATGTTGAGTTATTAAGATCACTAATCTAAACTCATTAATACCTACGTTGAATCATGCTCCCCAAGTAATATTTGCAATACTTAAATTGTAGAATAGAAAAAAATTGTATCTCTTATTTTCCAAAATAAGACTACAAATCTACTTGATGCACTGAAAATCTAAACGAAGTTTTATTCTTTCAATTCTTAAATGTTCTTCTACTTTTTTGTTTAAAGATTGAAAATTATTGTCTTAAACTTTTCCTCTAATGATGAATTTGAAATTAAATAAATATAGGATAAACATTAAATATATGTTGATGAGGGAATGTCAATTGAAAATTCAATACAAAATTCAATTCAAGCCCATATTTCACAAATAAGATTAAGATTTAGGTTTATAGTTGATTTAGGTTCAGATTTTAAAAATAAAGTTAATATTATAATTAAGCCAAATCCAAATTTTATGAGCTCAAGTTGGCTAAAAGACCAACTATTTGACTATTTGAGTTCTCTTCTTAATTATCCGTATTCAGAAATCAGAAGCTTTAGAAATGCAATTGGAATCCCAGGCCATCTCCCTCCTGAAGATTTGCAAGGATCGCAAAGATTCCATCACCTTCTCTTGATCCCACCATGTAAATTGCATGGGAACATGTAAAAGCCACACCTTTTATATTAATGGACAAACTTACTTTTTCTATTAATACGACTCCATTTCAATCAAACCTCATATTTTTCCATACAACGATATATCTTTAACTTTAAACCACTTATTTGTAATCACTAGCCTTGAAATATCACATTACTGTTGTACTTTTTCAAAAAATTTCTTATTGTCTCCTTCTCTCTCTCTAACGTCTTCCCATCACTCTTATTAGTTCTATGTTCGAACAAACTCAAAGAACGCTTAGGATATTTCTTCTTCTCCGGCTGATCCTCCCCACTTCTTAACACGGGTTTCTGCTTGCGCAGCCTGCATATTCAATCAAAGAGAAGGGGAAAAAATAAAGGAAAATGCTTGTGTGTTGGAATTAGAACAACCTTAAGTAGAAAATCCACAAAAATCAAGAAGCTACCTCCTTCTTCCAGTTGGCATATGAGGTGACTGTCACTAAGACTATTGTCTGAAGAAGGATGCCACCAATCATTCCTCCCCATAGGCCCTAAAAACCCAGAAATTGAAAGGAAAAATTCTTAGAAGAACGACCTGATTGAATATTAAATGAGGAATGATGAGACTATTAGTAGTGTAGACCTTTTGATTTCTGAAGTAGTAGATAATGGGTTGATAAAGGAAAAATCAAGAAGATCTAGATTTTTGATGCCCCAGTTGCAGTCCTCATGTATCTCAATGCGAAGACGTCTTGGTTATTAAGTCATTGATTTAGTCTGTGTGTTCTTTATTTGAAATTGTTCAAAACCGATGCCAAATGAGAAACATTTGGTGCGACGATAATTTGCTATGATTCTAGTTTCCATTAATCTGAAAGTAGAGTGTGTTTCAGTTATAAAGAAAAAAAGACAAAACAGCTATGCTTTTAAACATGGGTGCCTTAGATAGTGCCATGGTAGTAACTGGTTAGATGGGAGACCAGTCCATGACTGAGGTTAAAGAATTGGGAGAAGATTCTCACTTTTTAAAGTTTACTCCGCAAAAAAGCTTATAAACTAAAAGAGACAGGCTCCAGGGTCCCCAGCGAGTAGGCCCTACAATAAGCCATTTCCAACCCCTGCACCTCTTCAACTGGAAATCTGTTTTGAGACAAACCCAATATACCCGAAGCTGTCACTTATACTTTTCCCACCCTTGAAGTCTTAATAGAAGAAAGCCATCAAGGATGCTAGAAACAAGTTTCTCCAAAGCTCATCACTTCAGCTATACTTCTCACACCTCAGAAGCCTTGAAAGGAGAAGGCTTTCAAGCATGTTTCAGTACTTTACCTCAACACCGAGATTTAACTTGAACCCCAAGATCAAACCAAGAGGTAGACCAAAAAGGTAATAGCATGCGACGTTGATGTAGGCCACCAGCGCCTGCCAACCAGCGCCAACTGCCACTCCTGCGAGAAGAACAAGATAAAACTCACAACCAAGATCATCGATTACAATGCTAACATATTCAAGTATGCTGACAAGTGCAATATCCAATATCAAGTTTGCTTTGGAGTGCTGGATGGCACCAACAAGGAAAACTTATTTTCCCCCTTGCACGTTGTCTTGACAAGTTGACATTGAATAGGACTAGAAATTTGGGTTCATAGAGTCCACCTGACAGAACTGGTTGGAGGCTGTTCAGAACGAAGGAGATGGCTAGCAAGCTAGTGAACTTGGTAACCAACTTGGCGACATCAATGCTACTGGTGAACAGAAGAGGAAAATTGTCTCTGGTGATCAAGGCCAAGGCCATGATTATTAGGCCTATGCTAACTGACGTGATTGAAACCACTAATACAGAGAATTTGGCTGCTTGAGAATTGCCGCTTCCAAGTTCATTTGACACTCTCACACTGTTATTTCATGCACCCATAGCACAAATTTCCTTAATCGATAGATTGAAAAGTCTATAATCAACAAAACATGTTAGAGAGAGAGGTAAAGGAATTTATGCACCATAGTTGTTTTGAATTGTAATTGGAAAAAATGACAAAGAAAAAGTTCAAAAACGTAAAGGAGATATCAACCTTATGGCCGCATTGAATCCTAAAGCAATCATCAAATCCCACCCATGTAAGTTCATGCTGCAATTAGGAAAAAATAGGTGTCATAATAAGGTTGAAAAATTAGCATCTCTGGTAAATCCCAAATAAATCAGTGCGAAAAAAGTGAAAGTTTTATAATATGTGAACTTTCTCCTTACCAGATAGAGATTGCATCAACAGGTATAAGAGGGTCCTTAAGCCGACCAGTTAGGACTATGACTATCATCAAGTACCAGTATTCCAAGCTGCAATATCAAGCTAGAAAGTTTATTAAGATAACGAATCATGATTTTTGTTCTGCTGGGCCCCACATTTATGTGTCCCAGCTCAGGAATCACAGCTGATCTTAGCCATCAGCTTGGCTGCATAGTCCATGGAAAATTGAACAGTTACAGGAAACGAGTGTCATGTGTTTTGGAATTGAATGGTTTATATGGACTGACCACATCATGACAGCTGAGGCAACGGAGAGCTTCAAAAACTGACATAGATCTCTAAAAGCTAGCCATGAGAAACCAGACCAAGCTTCACCACATGTTCCTGAAAAGACATAGCCCAGCTGACCAACGTTGATGAGCCAAAATGCCGAGTTAAGTGACACAGCTGCTCCGACAAGGCCCCACTTAAGCTTTAGTATCAGCAGCCAGCTCGTCACAACATTGATTACCAAAACTACTACTGCCACCACTGCTAAAATCATGACCTTTCTTTGGGCCTGTAGGTATTTTTGTGTTGGAAAATTTATTGCAAAGGCAAATGGCTGAGGAAGCATCCATATCGCATATTTACCTGCGTAAGCAGATCTAGTTATTCAAATTATTGCCTTGGGTTGCGGGGAAGGGAGTTAATTGAAAGTCATTGGTAGGGCTGATGGACTAAAAATTTTGATCATCCTATACAAAATATATATGTCGTTCACAAGAAGAGGGACTTACCAGCAAGGTCAGAAATTTCACTGGTCTCTCCTAAGAGCTTGCTTATGGGAGAGGCAAACACATAGACTGGAACCAAAACAAGGGCAGTGCACAGCAAGATAATCCAAGACCTTTGCATGTATACACCTAGCATCCTAAGCTTTCCTGCCCCAAATGCCTGCCCACACAATGTTTCCAAAGCACTTCCCATTCCCAGCTTCAAAACCCCAGAAAAGGATAATGAATACCAAAACCCACAAAAAATTAAAAAAAAAAATAATAAAAAAATCAAATTAACAGAAAATACAAGTTAGGGAGGATGTGTTTGATTTACTCTATCAGAACAATCACAATGACACATAGATCTACGATTCCATTGCATTCATTCCTATCTTTTGAGTTAGCTAATTACGTGTGATTAGGTTTGGTGGAAAAGTAAGGATGCTATTCGGGTTGGTTATATACAGAACCAACCGATCTTCCCTGCTTGTGGGAAGGGTAGGTTTCATATATTTTCCCCATAGGGTAAGGTCCAATGCTACCATCCAGGTTTAAAAAGTTACCATGTCACACCTTCTCTAGGACTTTATGCATAATAGTGGGTCATTTTTTGTTACTGTCTTGGCCAAACCTTTTATTAATTTGTTTTGTTTTAATATACGAATGTTTTAGGAACCAATTTTGAACTACTACCTACCTCATCCGGTGTTGAAATGGCTAGAGCAGGGTCAACTACGAATTGAACCAAGGAATCAGTGAGTGTAGAGACTAGAGAGACAAGGAAACCAAATTGACCCAAGTTCCGCGTCTATGCAGAAGTGTGTGGACTGTCCACTATAACTGCAACTACATCACAGTGTAGAAAAAAGACAAATTAACATGCTGCAGCAGCTGCAACAAAGGTGTAAATTTGGAAGAAGTAAATGAATGACAGAGAGTAGGAAATATATATGGATAAATCATTGTAAAGGTAATGGTTGAGAAAAAAGATGTTAAGGTGCTGTGAATATACACGTGTTTGGTTTGAATTATCACATTTTATGGTTAATATATGCTAATGTTAGGGCATTGAATTGACATACAATGATATAGATAAATCAAACGACCACCAATACCCAAATTCAAACAGCAGCTAACTTTTGAGTTGTAGGCTACAGAAGTACACTGAATTAGTTACCATGATGCCAAAGGCCAATCCCGCAATCACTGAATTCGTCACAGCAAATGCTGCAAGCTCAAGATTGCCCACTTGGCCAATGAACGTCTGAGTGGTTGCGCAGAGAGAGTATTGGCCTATTGTAAGGAAGATCGCAGGCCCCGCGATTTTCCACAGCTTCTTGGATTCTGCAATAAATTGTCTGGGAAATGCAGTCGTGTTGTGTCCTTGGACCAAGGGAGTCGTCTCCATCTTTATGTACCAGCTTCTTCTAATATCTGTAGACTTATATAGAAGGCAGTTGAAGAGAGCTAGTGAATGTGTTCATTATATAGTTGAATTTTGAAAGGTAGTTGTAGAGTCGGGGTGGGAGGGAGCACTCATCCTTCAATGTTAAAATATTAATGCATGATCGACGTGGGTTCTTTTCTTTTCTGTTTCGTCATAAATGAGGCGATTGTATAGGTGAAGAGTCATGGGTCATGCGTATGGCTATAAAGAGCAGACGATTGAATAGTATTTGAGAAGTGGGTTAACCAACCAAAATATCAATGCCTGTTCCAGATGATCCATTGGATGGGATGAGATGAGAATGGGGGGTAATTTTCTATTCCCAAAAAGAAATTTTTTATTTCTAGTTCAATATCTTATTTTCTAATACTATTTATGAGTTGGATGGGATGGCGAGCTGCTCCTGAAATCACTTTCTCATTCTAAAAAATAATAATATATTTTTCTCATTTTCATATAATTTTTCTACTCCTCATACAACTTTATTCGTTATCAGTATATAATAACATTGTTTTCATCTTATATTCTCATCCCATCGCCTGCTCGTCGGAGTTATGAACGGAGCTTTTCATTTTCCAATATGCAATCTTCTCTTCCGCTCCAATCTTATCATTCAAACCCCATCCCTCACATCCAATTGGGTGATCGTGAAGGGGCCCCAAAGAAATGCTAATAAAATTCCGCTGATTCTACCATGGCCTATGGGACGGCACTGTCAATGGATGAGCCGATTTTCATTCTCGTGGGGTTGGAGTGGGTGGTCACGTAGCTCGTGAACAAAGAACCCCTTTGGGCTTTCTCTTCTGGCACTGATCTCAGAAGTAGAAGTACCCGGCTTGTTAACAGCAATTCGGTGGAATTTATAATTTAAGTTTAATATTCGTAATTAAGTTTAATAATTATTTGTATTATTTCAAATTGAATTCTAATTAAATAAAGATAAAAATTACACAAACTAAAATTTATAATTTATAATTTCGTTATCAAAATTCTAAGCTTAGAGCTTTTTTTACGTATAAAATTTTAAAATAAAAACATTTAATAGATGGATTGACTAAGGAAAGGTTAAACAGTTAAAGGGTTCTGGGGTAATTTGGTAAATAGGAATGCTATTAACTGGAAAACACTTTTATGGTTAGTCCACCGTTGAAGATTAAAATGAAAATTAATTCTGCTCACGGAATTAAAACTATTTATTTTAAGTAGAAAAAAAATTCCATCCAAATTAAAAATTTGCATAGCCCGTCGAATGTCCAGGTGGTCGGGGTTTTACACTTCAAAAGAAAAAAAAAGAGAAAAAAGTGGTTGGGATTTTGATTCCTAGTAAGAGCGCTTTGCATATTCCTTTTGTAGTTCTTCATATACGGGTAAATAACCTAGATAATTCGAATATTTTTGTATATTTATATATTAATATTATACCTTTAACTATGATTAACTATAGATTTTAATGATAAAAAACTAAAGATTTTATGTAAAATTTTCATAAAATTACATTTAAGGTGGAATCTTTAAATTTGTTGAAATTTAAGCACATACATTTCAAATGGGAAGAACAAAATGGATTAATATGCAATATTTTAAGAGGGTGTTTGGTAATACAAAAAACTAATCAAATTAAAACTTTTTATTCTTCACAATTGCTATATTTTTTTAATTATTACTTAACTTATTCTTATAAAACTATCTTGCTTTTCTCCAATCATTTTATATATAAGTACCAATACATTTGAATTATTTATTTTAATTTTATTCTTTTTAATCAAATCATTATTCTTATCATATCTCGTTATTTTCTCTTATTTCAAGAACTTTTATCTCATCAAATATTTTTATTATTTTCTAAATACACCCTAAGATATAAAATATAATATTTTTTAATAAATAAATAAATGACCATCAGACTCCCAACAGAGGGAGAGGGGTGGAGTAGTCCATATATTTTATTTCAAAAAAATTATCTACACAAAATTTTCTGGGAGACAATGTTCCTGAGTTTGACAATAATGAAATTATAATATTTAATAAAATGAAATTAAGCAAATTCTAGCCAAACACGAAAACCGAGCAGCGGCAGTTTGTATCTCCTAGCCAAGGCACCTAGCGGCCATTGTAAAATTTGTCGGCAGCAATTTCTAAGCATGCAGCAACATTCTCTCTAATTCGCCGAAAGCAGCGAGCCCCATTCAATCCAAGCAGCAATCGGAGCAGCATTGCTGCATCTGATTCAACCCTCCAATCGTCACCAACAATTTGATCGCTTTCCACAGGCTCTAAATCCGGCTATGCTGGTTGAGCCAATCACCGCAGCCAATAGATAAATCCACCAAATCAGGCATCCAGTGAAATTGATCAGCAGCTCCCTTACACGCCAACCGCAGTAATGACAAAGCAGCCATGCATTCTACTCCATCCGCTTTGCCGATCAAGCATGGAAAATCGATCATAGCAGCGGCTAGCATGTGACGTGGCAGCATCAATATGCAAAAAGCAGAGCAGCGGAAATAGCAGATCGAATAGGCAATGCGGGAATCCCACGTTCAAATAGCAGGTTCATTGCTTAGCTATTAATGGATCGACCCAAACCACCACAAGACACAAAAACAATCAAGCAATCAGGCAAGCTCCAAGAGATTACTCTCCAATGAGTAATCTTCTTTTGTTTTCCTTTTCAATGCTCTGTAATTTTTAAGTTAGATTAATTTACTTTCATCTTTAAGTTAGATTAATTTACTTTCATCTCAGTGCTTTTGTAATTTCTAGATTAGAAGTAATTTTCTTTTCTGTACATTATAGTCATTAGATCAGATTTACTTTATTTTCAATTTTCTTAATGATAGATTTACTTTTCATTGCAATGTACCTTGTATGCTATCTTTTTAATTCAAGCACTTCTGCAATAATTCAAGCTTCTATCATCTCTTTGTGGATTTGACCAGGTTGTTATTATTCTATGCTACCTTTCGCTGCTAGCTTTAATTCAGGTCGGTTAATAAATTAAATCCATGTTTGTAATGCTCATAATAACAAGCACTTCATTCGCACCTATTTTTATATAGAGAAATAATCTTGTTAGCCCGGGTTAATTAAACGCCTTACTTAGCCCACTTCACAAAATCAATTTCAAACTTTTTTTGCTTGTTTTTTTAAACACTTGTTTATTGAAGTGTATTTAATATATAAACTAAGTTTTACAATTTTTAAATATGTATATATGTTTTTTTGAAAATTTTAAACATAAGGGTATTTTAAATACATATATACAACTATGTCTCAACTCGATGTTTAAACAAGTTCGAACATATGTGTATTTATGTATTTAAAATACCCTTATGTCTAAAAATCTCAAAAAATACATGCATATTCAAAAATAATAAAACTTGGTTTACATGTTAAATACATCTATATTAACAAGTTTATGAGAAAAAAATAAAAAAATATTTTAAATGAGTTTTTTTGAAGTGGGCTAAGTAAGACGTTTACTTAGTTTAAACTAACAGAATAAAAATATGATTATATAGTGTACATGCATGACTTTCATTGAAGTTATTTTTGCTATAAGTTTTTGGGGAAATTTTTTTTAAAAAATGTGTTTGAAATGAGCATTTTATAGTGTGCAAAGTAAGACATTTACTTAACCAAGGATAATAGTGTAAAATATACAATTATAAAGTGTACACTTGGACTTTCATTTAAATTATTTTTGGTACCATGATGAAATAAATGATGTTAAACAAAACGCAAGGATTGAATTTTACATACACATATGAGATCTTCGTTGTTGTTAACATTGTAAAAATACTTCCCTTACCCTGAAAGTAAATCCTGCGCACACATTTATTAATCTGGTTTAATCCGAAACCTTAAATCTGAAAAGTACTATACTTCTGTAGAGGTGCTGTAAATTATATGTAGGAGTTTTAGATTGCTGCTGTAAATGGTTGCAAGATCGATGTAGAAAGGAAAATTGGGCCCAAAGACAACTAGTTTTTGCAGTGCAAATTTATAGGCTGAACCATGCTCTCATTTAAAGGTCTGAAGACTTTTGAAACATAATTTTACAATATAAAGTTTAATATTCGTGTTGACAAGCTCAAAGAAATGCAATTGGAATCCCTAGTCATCTTCCCACTGAAGACTTGCGAGGATTGCCTAGATCAATTCCATCATTTTATCCTGATCGCACCAAGTTAATTCTACATTTGAACAAATTCGAAGAATGATTAGGATGATTCTTCTCCAGCTGATCCTCCCCACTTCTTAATACGGCTTTCTGCTTGTGCAGCCTGCATATTCAGTCACACAGAGAGATGGAAAATGCTTGTTGTCTTTGAAAACTTAGTGCAACCTTAAGAATGAAAATCACCAAAATCAAGAAGCTACCTCCTTCTTCCAGTTGGTATATGAAGTGACTGTTACTAAGACTATTGTCTGCAGAATGATGCCACCAATCATGCCTCCCCACAGGCCCTGAAAATCCATGAATTGAAACAAAAATTCTTAAAAGAAATGACGTGATTGGATACTATGGTGAGGAAGGGTGGGTCTATAAGTAATGGGAGACCTTTTGAAGTAGTCGATCATGGGTTAATGGAAAGAAAAATCAAGAAGATTCTTTTGATACCCTATTCTGGTCTTCATGTTTCTCACTGTAAATGTTTGACAAAAGATCACAAAACTGTGTATCCCTGTTTGAATTTGTGGATAATAGATGCTCAATGAGCGACATTTGGCTGTGATGATAATGTGCAAGAATTTTCGTAGTCTCCATTTATCTTCATTCAACTACTGTGATGCTTTACAATCTTACAAGGATAAGAAGGTGAAAATGGTATAAACCTCAAACTAGGCGATGTTTCAGCTATAGAAACAAAAGGCAAAATAGATATGTTTTATTTTAAAAGTGAGTAGTAATATTAGAGTGAAGAAATAAGACTACTGGGAGAAGATAGGGGCGGGTAAATGTCTCACTGCTTAAAAATTATAAAGGGATAAAGGGAAGAATAAGTTAACCTCCCCTGCCACTTGGGCCCATGGCTCCTGCACTTGTTAAACATGCTTGCCTTAGTTGGCGCCATAGTGAGAAGATGGGAGACGATTCTATGATTGAGATTGAAGAATTGGGAGAAGATTCTCAGTTTTTTACTCTTTCTTTGCAAGAAGGCTTCTAAATTAAAAACAAAATTTTGGTCAGGTTCCAGGAGTCCTAGGGAGTATGCCCTACAACAAGACCACTTCCAACCAGTACACCTCTTCAACTATAGGAAATCTGTTTGAGACCAAACCAAAAAAAATACCCAATCCATCAATTAAGTGATACTGTTCAAAGTCTTAAAGTTTTGGAGAAGGAAGATTTTAAGGGGGCCAAAAGAAGTTTCTGTAAAGCCCATCATCTCAGTGGCGCTTCTCGCACTTTATTAGGCCATGGAAGGGGAGAGCTTTTAAGTACGTTCAGTACTTTACCTCAACTCCAAGTTTGAATTTGAACCCCAAAATCAACCCAGCGGGTAGCCCAAAAAAGTAATAGCATGCAATGTTGATGTAGGCCACCAGGGCCTGCCAACCAGCTCCAATGGCCACTCCTGAGAGGAACAAGATAAAAATTACAAACAAGATCAAAAGTTACAATTTTAACATGGTCATAATGGTGAACTATAATTCACTTGAAACCAAAGCCACTACTAAGTGCGATATCCAGAGTCCAGTTTGCTTAGGAGAGCTGGATGGCTGGCAACAACAGGGAAAGCTTACTTTCCCTCTTGCACTTTGTTTTGACATTGAACAGGACGAGGAATTTCGTTCATTAAGTCTACCTGACAGAACTGGTTGGAGGCTGTTAAGAACGAGGGAGATGGCTAACAAGCTAGTAAGCTTGCTAACTAACTTTGAAACATCAATGCTACTGGTGAAAAGAAGAGGAAACTGGTCTCTGGTGATCAAGGCCAAGGCCATGATAATGAGGCCTATGCTGACTGATGTGATTGAAACCACCACTACAGAGAATTTGGCTGCTTGAGAATTGCCAGTTCCAAGTTCATTGGACACCCTCACACTGTTATTAGATGCACACACAACGAAAATTTCCGTAATTAATAGATTGAACTGTCTGTAATCATTAAAAGGAGTTAGAGAGAGAGAGAGAGAGAGAGAGAGAGAGAGAGAGAGAACAAGGAAAAAGGAGTTATTGACCTTATGGCTGCATTGAATCCTAAAGCAATCATCATATCCCACCCATATAAGTTCATGCTGCAATTAGGAAGATGTAGGTGTTATACTAATTAGAACAAGAGGCTAGGAAAAATAAGGTTGAAAACTTAGCATCCTTGGTTAATCACAAATAGTTCATAATGTGAAAAGAAGAGAAACTCTAGTAGTGTGAGCATTAACTATTTACCAGATAGAGATTGCATCAACTGGTATCAGAGGGTTCTTAAGGTGACCAGTGAGGACTATTAGTAGCATCAAGTACCAGTATTCCAAGCTGCAATAACAAGCAAGAGAGTGTAATTATATCATGTTTTTGTTCTTCTGGCTGGGCCCTGCCATTCATGTGTTCCAGCTCAAGAATTACAGCTGATGCTGGGTATAGTCTATGGGAAATTAACAGTTACAGAAATCAAGCACGTGTTTAGGAATGCTTCAATATGACTGACCACAACATGACAGCTGAGGCTATGGAGAGCTTTAAAAACTGATACAGATCAGTGAAAGCCAGCCATGAGAAACCAGACCAAGCTTCACCGCATGTTCCTGACCAGATGTAGGCCATCTGACCAAAGTTGAGGAGCCAAAATGACGAGTTAAGCGACACAGCTGCTCCAACAAGGCCCCACTCAAGCTTTAGTATTAGCAACCAGCTCACAGCGATATTGATCACCAAAACCACTCCTGCCACCACTGCCATTATCATGACCTTTCTTTGGGCCTGTAGGTATTTTTGGATTGGAAAATTGACTGCATAAGCAAATAGCTGAGGAAGCATCCATATTGCAAATTTGCCTGCACAAGCAAAGTCGGTATTATTGGTGGTTGTGGGGAAGGTTGCTACCGAAAAGCTGTTGTCGGGGTGATGGGGTAAAAGGTTTGATCATCGTACGCAGCATATATATGTGGTTGGCAAGAAGAGGGACTTACCAGCCAAGTCAGAAATTTCACTGGTCTCTCCAATGAGCTTGAGGATGGGAGGGGCAAACACATAGACAGGGACCAAAACAAGGGCAGTGCACAGCAAGATAATCCAAGACCTTTGCATGTATACACCCAACATCCTCAGCTTCCCTGAACCAAAAGCCTGCCCACACAACGTTTCCAAAGCACTTCCCATTCCCAGCTATAAACTCCTCCCAAAAAAAAAAAAAAAAGTGCGTCAAATTTACAGAAAATGCAAATTGGAGAGGGTATTTTTTATTTAATCAATAGAATAATCACAAAAACCACAAAAAATTGACACAAGACAGATGGACCTTCCAGTTCATTCATTCCTATCATTTGAGTTGGCGGTTTTTTTTTGGACTAGACAATTAAGGGAGGACAACTCCAAGGAGGGGTAAATGAGGTAAATACCTCTATCTAACTTTGAACTATGAAACTCCCATCCAATACACCATTATACATTCATGTCAACTACTTAGTTATCCAAGTAGTGACGGCAATTGTGTGTTTTAGCTAAGTGTAAAATCCAACTGAGTGGGGTTAACCATATTATCGACCTTACTTGCCTTTGACTAAGTGAGTTGCTTATATTTTATTTATAGGATAGAGTACAATCCGAATTTACCATGTTCAATGTAGGGGTGAAAATTGGGACGGTCATATCGATATGGTTTGCCAAATATTGATCTTACTTTTAAAATTTTTTTAACACTAGATCAAGAAAGGTTGATTTAATCCTTACTCTTTTTTAAAAAAATAAGTTTCTTGAAAAATTTTGAGCTGGACTAAATATTAAACATAAAGACACATTTATACGAAATTTAGATATTGTACGCTTCGTTATTTTACTAGTTAAAAAGGTAAATATTATTACTAAACAAGAACCTATGTAATATAATTTATCTTTATTAAAATATGTTAATAAAATATATTTCGTTCGGAATGGATTTTGGCATTTATAAAATATTTTTCTAAAATAATAGTAATTTTTGCAAGAGTTTCCAAAATAATAAAAAACTACAATTATGCATAAGAGTTATATGTATATATGCAAATATCTCCTATTGATTTTTTTGTTAATATAATTAATAATAAGTAATGTGAGAATTTTGAAAAAAATGTGACTGAGATTAAAAAATATGCTTATAATTTATAATAAATAAATATATGCAAGATAGGTTAGGATTCTTTGGGGCGGGACGTGGTTGACCAATTCCAATCATATTTTTGAATTTATGTCAAAATTTTTGAACAATCTCTATACCAAGTTAAAAAAGTTGATTTTACTCAATAAAAAATGGCTTCGGTTAGGGTGACCAATCACAATTCCCACCCTTAGCTCACTCGGTACTCACAACCAACTAAACATAGAATTTCTATAAATTTCACATACAAATCCTAAGTTGATGATGTTGTTAGTCTAGGCTAACACAAGTGCATAGGTGTTTTTTTAATTTTTGATAAAAATGTGGTCTAAGGTACCAAAATTTAGAATTTGTAGATATGCTTATTTATTTTTTCTTAGTTACAAAAATAAACAATTTTTGGACTAAAATTTACTTAAATACCTAGAAAACTGTTCATTTCTGAAAAATCATATAAAAAATATATGCATAGTGAAAAATTATAAATTTTGATATATAAATTAAATACAATTTGGACTACATTATATGAAAAATAAACAAGCTTGTATGGTCGGATTAATAGGATCATAACCGAAAATCCAAATCTCCTTTCAGCGGTTGTCATTTTTGTTATTATTTCACCACACCTTTTATTGATTTTTTTAGTTTATAGTGATAACATTTATATGAACCCATTTGGAATTGGAATTGGAATTGAACGGACTTGACCAACTAATCGACCTCCGGGTGGGGTAGGTTTTTTGAAATCGGTCAACCGCAATTTCAACCCCTGCGGATGAGTGCGGGTAGACTGTTCAACACTCCCGTGTAATCGGTAACATTCTGAAGATAAAAAAGAATTATATTTGGAAAACGTAAATGAATAGCAGGTGAAATTATTTTCAATACTCACATGTGAGTGTTATAAACAAATGAAATAAAAAAATTCACATGTGACCGAGTCTTTATACATGTTATATTACACGTTATGACACATGGTTAAAGATTTCGTACATATGTTATATCACGTAATATTGCCATTCTCACTTTCTATCATGCTACACATGGCAAGAAATTATAGTAACTTTTATCACGTCTCAAACTTCTATTGCAGCAGTTATTACAAAATTGATGATTATAAAAGGCTGTGATTCAAACGCAAGGATGCCAAAATTATATGATGAAGCTAAGTCCACGCTTTACTGAAGAAATCTTAAAATTTTCTTTCATTTTAAAGAAATTATCACACATCCGAGAGAAAACAGTAGATTAAATTATTATTTTTTTAACGTAAACAATTTAATTTGAGTCTTATAAATTCTCAAATCTTAATATATGGGAAGATTTTAAAATTTTTCCTTCCTAATTTTCTTTTACAAGAATCTAGAAAGGATATAATA
This sequence comes from Annona squamosa, assembly GCA_035584095.1. Taxonomy (NCBI): domain Eukaryota; kingdom Viridiplantae; phylum Streptophyta; class Magnoliopsida; order Magnoliales; family Annonaceae; genus Annona; species Annona squamosa. The sequence goes on along the minus strand of JAXCLR010000092.1, from coordinate 13,814,465 downwards.
AAAAATCTCAATCAAAATCTCCTTCCTACAATAGGAAGGTAGAAAATCCATATGTGTAAATGACTATAAAGATAATGGTTGAAAAAAAATGTCAAGGTGCAATGAACATATACTGGTGTTTAGATTGAATTAGGTTATTGTGTAAGGGCAACATTCACATATATTTATTCGGGCTATGCCATAATTTTTGTGTACTCCTTACAAAATAAGGGCTAGCCACTTGATTACGTAGTTAACACCTAATTCATTTATTGTATTTGGAATTTTTTACTTTATTAACATACCATTGTTCATTTAAATCAAACATGTGTATGAGTCTTATATCAAAATGATATAAATCAACATAATAAAATGGTTTAATGCAAATATTAATTTTAACATTATATTTTTAATATTTAAATTATCTAAAATATAATTTTTATATGGATAAAATTTTACCTAAAATTCGAATTAAAATGGGTTGGATTTTATACACATAGGTCATTTAGCTTCAGTGAACTTGAATGTAAATACTCATTTTTATTTTTAAATTTTTTTATATAATTATTAATATAAATATATTTAACATATGTATCAATTTTTACTTTTTCGGAGATTTTTACATTTTTTAAAAATTAGTGACATTTTTGTAATTTTAAATCACTAAAATTGCCATTGATTTTAAAAAGTAAAATGTCTAAAAATGGTAAAAAATTGATACAAATATTAAATAAATTAAGTTAACAGTCGTGTAAAAAAATTTTGGACGTGACTGAATGCACCCGAGTGCATTTTACCTATTTTTAAATTTTTTTGAAATTTTTTATACAACCATTAATGTAAATGTATTTAACATGTGCATTAATTTTTACCATTTTGGAGACTTTTAGATATTTATTTTTGATTTTTAAAAAATAATGGCATTTTTATAATTCATTAATTATGAAATTGTTATTGATTTTAAAAAATCAAATATAAATATCTAAAAGTTTCTAAAAACAGTAAAAATTGATACATATGTTAAATATACCTAGATTAATAGTTGTATAAAAAGTTTTAAAAAAATATATAAAATAATTTTTACACCCAAATGCACTTTATCAAAACTTAAAATTTTTTTTAAAAAATAAAAAATAGGTTAAATGTACTTGGGAGCACCGGGCTGGGGTCCACCCGGGTGTATAAAATCACTCCTAGATTGAAATAGCAGCGAGTGTGGCGGCGTAGGATACAGAAGTAGACTGAATTTTACCAGGATGCCGAATGCCAATCCAGCAATCACCGAATTGGTCACAGCAAAGGCCGCCAGCTCAAGATTGCCCACATGGCCAATAAACGCCTGTGTCGTAGCGCTGAGAGAGTATTGGCACACCGCAGTGAAGATTACAGGCCCAGCGATCTTCCACAGCTTCTTGGATTCCAGAAGAAGTTGCCTGGGCAATGTAGGAGTTGTGTGTTCTCGGAGCAAGGGAGTCTCCATTTTTGTCTCCCAGCCTCGTGAAATATCTGCGGGCTTATATAGCAAGCGGAGAGAGAGTTGAATGAGTAGTTGAGTTTGGAAGGATGGTTGGAGCGTGGGAGATCGCAGCTCTCTCTCCAGCAACCGAAAAAGGACGTTAAAACATTAATGATTTTTTTTGATGTTATTTCTTTTCCTTTTTCTGTTTCCTCAGTGTGCATTGGGCCTGTGCAGCGTATCATTTATCTGTGGCGGAATATTGGTCAGCTTTGTGATAGCTTACGTTATTTTTCTTAAACCCAAACCATTTATTATGTCTATCAACATGTATTTATTCAATGATTCAAAAATCACTTTGATGTAAAACTTTAATTTTATCAATAAATATACAACTACTAAAATTTAAAATATATATATAATAAATATAAGTTTTCAATCCAAGTACTTTTGAATCATGAATAAACAAGCATGGATAAAGATATAAATGGTTTTAGTTGGTTTTAGTTAAAAAAAATAATCTAAAATAAGAAAGTGCAGGGGTAGATTGAAATATCCATACAACTCATGTGCATTAGATCATTCCTCTAATTGAAGATGCATATGTTATAAGTATGGTCACTGTGATGGTCGCGATAACTATAAAAGACAAATAAAAGACAAATAGCCAAATATAATAGAAAATTAAATTTTACGATAACTATAAAAGACAAATAGCCTAATATAATAGAAAATTAAATTCTACGGGTGTGTTTGGTTAGAGGCAAAACTTTTTTCTGAAAATTTTTATTGTAAAAGTTGTCAATTTGATAAAAAATAATGTGATTTAAATTCTACAGGTGTGTTGGTTAGAGATAAAAAAATTTTTTGAAAAATTTTATTGTAAAAGTCGTCAAGTTAATAAAAAATAATGTGATATGATTGAGGTAATAATGAGGTGTAAAGATAATAAAGTTAAAATAGATAGATTAGTTATATTGGTAGTGTGTAAATGATTAAAAAGTAAGTTGTTTTTATAGAAAAATATGAAAAAATAATTAAAAAATAAGATAATTATGGAAAATGAAAAGTTTTAGATTAAAAAGTTTTTGTTGTCATTTTTTGTATCCAGCCAAACATACATCAAAAAGAAAAGAACTTGGGCGTTTTAAAATTATAATGCTGAATTGTCAGGTCCAAACAGACAAATATCAAACTTTGGAACGGAGGGCTGGGTTGTTTTTGTACGTTTACTTTTACGTCGGATTGGCCGGTGAAACATATTGGAAAAGCCAAGTTACTGGTATTTGGCTTATATGTTGGATCTCATCAATGCTAATAGTATCTCTTTTAGCCTTACTTTGCATCAATACACTGCACTCTAGCAACGTTGGCTCATTTTTCTCCTTTGAATTACTCAACTTGTTCGCCATCAATATTTAATTAATAAGTTATGTTTTAGTATTGAAAATTTTAATATAATTGGGCTCAAAATCCATTTTTAATTTTTTGAAAATTTTAAAAGATTGATAATCTAGGTGTATTTAATCTATAAATATTTTTTTATCATTTTTTACAGATATATATATATTTTTTTAGAAATAAAGATATATACATGCTTTCTGACTTTTTTAATAATAATGTTCTAACTTTTAAATGACTAAAATAATTTCTTTTTAGAAATGAAAAACATATATGTACATATCTCTAAAAATGATAAAACTTAATACATGTTGAGTTCTTATGGGCCTTCTCAACCTCAAAAGCTAGCCTAAAAGGTGAAGCTTTCTCTCACACTTTAATTGCACACTCAGTCCTTTCCACAACTTACGTGGGATAATCTAATTATCTCCCTTTCACACATTGGGCCCTAGGTTAGATTCTCTGTCAACCTCTTTTCCCAAATTTTGGGCAGAGTTATTGCATCCTTGAGTCATATACCAATTTATTAGGTGCTTGTGAGCCTTTTGGACCCCACAAGGTAGCCTAAGAGATGAGGCTTTCTCTTACTATTTAACTGCATGCCTAGCCCCTTTCACAACTGATGTAGGATAACCTAACTATAAATAAGTTTAATATACTTAGATTAACAATTTTATAAAAATATTTTTAAAAAAATAAAAAATAAGTTTTGCTCTAAATTATACTAAAGTTTCAATACAACCGAATCCATGAGCACTCATCTTTAATAACCAGATATAGTCAACCCTTTCACCTTAACCATGATTGACTTTGGTGATCTTTTCATCTCAACAAGATGACTTCACTTGTACATCTCAATTTCGGGTGCTTCTCGAAGTCAAATGTATGACCTCTCCTAGCTAGGTCACTTAGAAGTACCACCGATATATATATGAATTAATTAATATACCTTCTTAATTTCTATTTTAGTCTTCTTTTGGATGATTTTGACTCAATTGAAACGAATGCCTTTAACAAGCCAATTTTCAAGTGTCAGTAGAAAAATTCAAAAGTGCCTGTGCAGAGCCTTATTTGTAGACACACGCAACCACCTTGCTACCATTCATCATGTTCAAACGTAACTTATGGAAATTGAAAACTATGAATATAGAAATTAATTAAATCTCATGGATGGGTGATTTATGAATTTTATATCATCCTTGAGTTCTAATTAAACTAAGCTTTTAAATTATAAGAGTGTTCATTAACATTTAAAACTTTTCAAAACAAAATAATTTCACCATCCATAACTACCTTATTTTAATTATTTTTTACTTTTCCTATACAATTATTCTACTTTTCAATCATTTTTACACAACTACTAATATATCTAATCTATTTATTTTAACTTTATTTTTTCTACTTCATGTCATTACCCTTATCATACGCTGTAGAGTTGACTTTTCCGCAATATAATTCTTAAAGATAGGGTCTTGGACAACCTTGATCAGGTAGTGACTTGGAGCGTTAATTACCACCATTTCTATCAGAATTCTATCAACGTGCAGCAGGAACCTTTGAATTGGCTGACAAGCTAGTCCAAATGGTTAAGACTAGTAAAAGTGAATGTGGATGCATATATAGACTTGAGTCTTAACCAAATGAGCGTTGCAGCTGTGATCTGAGACTAGACGGGCCCTTTTGTTGCAGCAAGTGCATGGAAAAAATTAGGACAAGAACAGCCAATCTGGTTGGAGGCAAATGCTGTTTTGCTTAGCTTGGATTGCATCAGCAGTGAAACGGGCTTCAAGAAGGTGATCTTAGAATCCGACTCTATGCTTCTTATTAACTAGCTCCAAGAAGATGAAGAGATCAGATCAAAAGTGGGAATATTACTTGAGAAGATGAGAAGCATAAGGATCTATTTCGATCATACTGTTCTTTATCATGTCGTTCAATTAGAAAATCGTTGTGCACACTTGCTGGCTAAATGGACGGAGGGGTTAGATGGAGAAAGAGAAGTCTGGACAAATGAAGCTCCGCGCTATATTTCAAATATTTTTTGTTCAGAATTGCAGTCCTCTGTTGTATAATTTTTGGCAGGGTTCCCCTCCCCAACCTCACCAGATGTTATTTTGTTTGTTTTATTGGGGTGGTTGGGGGTTGGGAGTTATGCTTGTATGTTCTTTTTGGGAAATATATTGATATCCTTATGATAAAAAAAGCTTTTTACACTAAAAAATTTTCATCAGAAATTTTATCACTTTTAAAACATATCTCATAATTAATTTAATATTTTTTATTATGTACTAAATGATCAAGCAATTGATGAGAATAACTTCAATGAAGAGAATGAACAAAATATCTTTAATTACCTAACTTCGAAGTGATAACAATTAGTCCATCTCATATCAATGTATGAACCTTTTATTCTATACACCTTGACCCACTTATATCAACCAATAGTTTATCCAAGTGATAAAAATTAATTCATCTATCTTATATGGGATAAAAGGTCGATCAATTATATATATATATATGTATATATATATGTATATATATATATATAATTACTGAAACAAAAATACGTAAATGAGTGACAAAATAAGAAAAATAAAAATAAAAATAAAATGATCTTAGATAATCTAGCTACCACTAAAGCTCATAGTTCTAAGTATAATAAAGGGAAACTTAAAATTACACCAGTTAAAAAAGTTAAGTTTAACCAATATAAAAGAAAATAAGAAAATAAATGGAAGATATAAGAAAAAAATGTAAAAATAATCAAACAAGACAGGAAAAAGTTAAAAATGACTGGAGTTCGTAAAAAATGGGACAACATGATCTATGTATTTTTTATTGGGATTTATATTTGTATTACAATCAGGCTTTTGAGATAGTCGAATAATATTCGTCATGTAATTCTACAATCATCTAGCAATTCTTATTTTCAACTAAATAATTCCTACACTTGCCCACTGTGGACGCTCCCATCCCACATGATCTATGTAGTTGAGCAACAAATGTGGAATTAAGCAACTTATGATGATGGTCGGAAATAACATCCAATGGGCGGCTATGATTATTGCAAGTAGCTGACTTCACGAGCAAGCACGTGGCAGGTGCATGCGCCAGCCTCCATTTGGCTCGGGGTTTCCATATGCATAAGCTTTTAAGGATGTGTTTGAGAAAGGATGAAAAATTTTACGGAGTAAAAGTTGTAAAATGATGTGATACGATAGGAGTAATAATGAGAAGTAAAGAGGATAAAGTTAAAATAAATAGGTTAATTATGTGAGTAGTTATGTAGAAATGATTGAAAAGTAGAATAGTTGTATAGAAAAATGTCAAGAAAGAAATGATTAAAAAAGAGTAGTTCTAGATAGCGAAAAATTTTAAATTGAAAAATTTTAACTTAACATTTTTTAAGAATTGCCTAATACACCCTAAGTGTCATCAAAGTAGTGAAATTTGGATTGAATCCCAACCGAGGTGTGATAAGAATTTTTTATTTTTTTTTGGTCACGTTGTGATTGACAACTAATTAATAAAAGAAAATTCCAAGAGAGAGAAATGTAGAAAATAACTCTATCTAACTTTAAACCTTACACATTTTTACACAAGTCAATTATTTAGTCATCAAATATGATTTGATTTATATGTTGAGGAAAACCAAAATAAAATAACCCAAATTAAATTACATCAATCCAAATAATTAAATCTAAATGTTAAACCAAATGCCTTAAATTGAATACATAAATGATTTAAGCTAACATAAGTAATAGTG
>JAXCLR010000092.1:13785138-13802140 GCA_035584095.1 Annona squamosa | reverse complement strand
TGCCTCAAACCTCCTCTCTACATCTTATTTGTGCCCCAAACCCTAACACATCTCTCTTGTCCCAAACTGTTTTTCTCTTCGAACCCTAGAACCCCTATTCCTCATTTCTTCTTCGAATCTCTTCAAGTGCTAGGAGCCTTATTGGTGTGCCCTAGGAGACTTTGATGTTAGTATTCTTATCGGATTATTGGTGTGTCTGGAATTGGATTAGACAGTTTTAGATCTTTGTAATTACTATTGTGGTTAAATTATTTTATTCCTGTTTGTTTGATTTTTGATTTGTGCTATTGGAGACTTTATTTCTGCAGATTTTTTTGATTTGTGTTAAATAGTTGACTATTTATAGAGATTTGTGTTAACAGATGTTTGTATTTTTTTAGTGTGGTCGGATGCTGGGGGCAGTGACTTGTCTTTTGTTTGCAAGAACTTTTCTTTTTCTGCAATTCTCTCTGTTTTTAAATATTTTGGGGTGTATGTTACTGATTTATTAGATTCCGCAGCTATATGTATCTGCTCTGCCTCTGCTCAATTTTCTTTCTTGCATTGAAAGAGAGAATCACTGACACTCTGGGGTGGTTCCACAATTGTAATTGGTAGATATGTAGTAGAACATGATCACATAATATTTTTTGGAACCTATTGGAGCCAGGACTGGAATCAACTTGGCTTTGAAAAATAGGGTAGGGTAAGCCTAGAACTAACCTCATTTAACATAAGGTGCAGTAAGAGTTTTTAAAAATAGGGTAAGGGACCCCTTATCCGGACCTATCTGACCCAAATTGTACTCCTAACAGCTGCATCTAATTGTGTCAGGTAGGGATGAAACATGACCTCTTTGTAGAAAATCTTTTGAAACTTCAGCCATAACCTTCTGATGGACTGTTCCCTTAGAATCCAATTCAAACCCAACCTATATTTAACGTTTGACTTCAATCATATAAAATACATTGACAACAGATAACGACAACTGGAGATAGGATTAAAGTCAACCCCAATTTTGTGTAAGACTTTGCCGACTGATCTTTTAGGGCTGGAAAAACTATTTTTTATTTTTTTCATGGGTAAGTAAATCTAGGTGTATTAAATCTATAAACCAAGTTTTACTATTTTGGGATTTTTTAAGTATTTTTTTTTTTGGATTTTTTAAACACAGTGGATTTTTTTGGATTTCCGTAATTTTCTAAGCTAAAAAAAGTGCGGAAATGCCATTGTGTTTAAAAATCCAAAAAAAATATTTAAAAACATCCAAAAATGGTAAAACTTAGTTTATAGTCAAAATCAACCCTGCCAGCGGCTTGTCGCAAATGATCGTGATCCAAATTTAAGCCATCTTCATCCCCAAAAATGTTAATTTTTTTTAAAAATTAGTATATCTAAAATTGAAAATGTTGGTGTACGAATTAAATACTTAAAAGATATCTTCGAAAAACCTTAAAAACAATAAATATATTTTTATAAAAAAAACAATAAATATATAAATTATCCGGGAAGGCTAATGTTAACTTTATTGCTATAAAATTTCATCGTGTGATTTGTTCACGGGAAAAAAAAATTTAGAAGTAAAATTGTTTGAAAACATAACCTTAAAGCTAGCGTTGGCCCTGAATTTGTTTCCTACCGCCTCCACAAGCTTTAATTATTTACACTCCTTTCTGTCAGTTTGAATTTCAATCCGATTGACTAGTGAATACAAGTGATGCGCGGATGAAGAATTTAAGCACGCTAAGATCATGATAACAAACTTAAAATGGATAAAGCAAAGCAAATATGAAAATACACATTACAACACTGAAAGTCCATACAAGGCTGAAAGTTAATATATATATTTGAGTACTCTTCTTCCATGTTTGTATAGAGAAGCATAATTAAAGAAATGCAAGTGGAATCCCTTGCTGTCTCCCCACTGAAGACCTGCAAAGATTGCCAAGATTTTCATCATCTTTTCTTCATGCTACGAAGCATATTGCATCTCAGGCCGGTTCTATATGTCAACAAACTCAAAGAACAATTAGGACGACACGTCTTCTCCAACTGATCCTCCCCATTTCTCAACACGGTTTTTGGCTTGCGAAGCCTGCATATTCATTCACAAGTAAAATGGAAAAAGGGGAAAGGGAAAAAGATAAAAGAAATTAGTGTTATGTATGTCTTGGAAAAAATTAGTGCAATCTTACAAAGGAAAAATTGCAAAAGTCAATAAGCTACCTCCTCCTTCCAGTTCCTACACGACGTGACTATCACTAATGCTATTGTCTGCAAAGTGATGCCGGCAATCATGCCTCCCCATAGACCCTGAAGACCCAATAATTAGAAAGAAAAATCTGAGTAGAATTGAGTTGATTGAATACTATAATGAGGAATAATGAGAATATTTAGTAGTGAGAGACCTTTCAAAGTAGTTCATGAGCATAGAAGAAAATATATAGACTTGTTAGATGGGCTAGTCATTTTGGGGCAGGTAATACCAGACCATTTTCGCATTAGCATTCGAATTCAGGTCTTCATCTATATTTAATAGAAGAGGTGACTTTGGCCGCCAAGTCATTGATGTTGTCGACTTAACCAACACAAAGCAAGGCAAGATTATGTATTCTTGTTAATTTGACATTGTCAATCATAGATACCTAGTGAGAAACATTTGGCTAGAAGTCTTGGAAGGAGAAAGCTTTTAAGCACGTTTCAGTATTTTACCTCGACTCCAAACTTTAGCTTGAAAGCCAAGACCAACCCCACAGGCAGCCCAAAAATATAATAGCATGCAACGTTGATGTAGGCCACTAGAGTCTGCCACCCAGCTCCAATGGCCACTCCTGACAGAAGCACAAAATAATAATCACAATCAAGATCATATATTACAATAATAACATAATTCAAGTATGGTGAAGTATAAATCATCAGAAAATAGTGAAGGCCACTGACAAGTTCAATATCCAATATACGAACAGTTTACTGTGGGGGGCTGGATATATAGCACCAACAGAGAAATAATTTCCCTCCATTTAGTTTTGGAATTGGAATCTGGGTTTGAAAGGTCTACCTGATAGAACTGGTTGGAGACTATTAAGGAGGAGGGAGATGGATAGCAAGCTAGTAAGCTTGGAGACTAACTTGGCGACTTCAATGCTACTGGTGAAAAGGAGAGGAAACTGGTCTCTGGTGACCAAAACCAAGGCCATGATAATTATGCCTATGCAAACTGACGTGATTGAAACCACCAGTACAGAGAATTTGGCTGCTTGAGAATTTCCAGCTCCAAGTTCATTTGCCACTCTCACACTGTTATTACACCCATGGCGAAATTAAAATATGTTAGAGAGAATTTAAGGAGAAGTGATAAGTGAAAGAAATGTAGAGGACTAATTGACCTTATGGCCGCATTGAATCCTATAGCAATCATTATATCCCACCCATATATGTTGATGCTGCAACTAGGGGAAAAAGATAGGTGCGTTATAAGGGACCAAAAAAGCAGGAACACAAGGATGGAAAAATTATCATTCTTGGTTAGTCCCAAATGAATTTTAGAGTGACAAAAAGGGGAATGTTTAATAATGTGAGAAGGCAATCTTTACCAGATAGAGATTGCATCAACAGCTATCAGAGGGTCCTTAAGGCGACCAGTTAGGACTACAAGAAGCATCACATACCAATATTCCAAGCTGCAATATTTTCAAGCAAGAAAGCTCAGAAATCACAGCTGAAGCTGGCCATCCGATTGGCTACATAGTCTACGGAAGACTACAATTGATGAAAACAAATATCATGCGTGTTGGGATTGAATGGTATACGGACTGACCACAACATGACTGCTGAGGCTATGGAAAGCTTTAAAAACTGATATAGATCTTTAAAAGCTAGCCATGAGAAACCAGGCCAAGCTTCACCGCATGTTCCCGAAAAGATGTAGCCTATGAAACCAAAGTTGAGGAGCCAAAATGACAAGTTAAGCGACAGAGCTGCTCCAACAAGCCCCCACTCAAGCTTCAGTATCAGCAACCAGCTCACCACAACATTAATCACCAAAACCACTGCTGACACCACTGCCATAACCATGACCTTTCTTTGAGCTTGTAGGTACTTCTGGATTGGAAAATTGATTGCATAGGCAAATAACTGAGGAAGTATCCATATCGAAAATTTACCTGCACAAGCAGAGTGGTTTTTTTTTTTTTTTTGGTGGGGTAGAGTGTTAGTGGAAGTTATTGGTGGGGATGACGGATTAAAAGGTTTGGTCAGCATATAAATTGTAAATATGTGGCTCACATATAAGTGAAAATTGGGTCAACTGGCCTTGAAACCAGACCCAGAGTTGGTACCTTGACCCGTTTAACAAATATGGTTAGGTTGAGTTAATTATGTCCTAATCCAGCCTACATGCTATGCATTCAAATTATGTTATCCATTAATATTATGACTTCTCGCATATTAAGAAGGTCGGTAATATATCATAATTGCATACATTGTGATTTTTTAATTTACCTAATGTTGATTGTTGAACAACAGGAAAAAAGAGATGAAATAACATTTTGTTAGCATCTAAAATTTTCGATTAAATATACTACAATATGTTCAGAAAATTACATATTCATATCCTTAATCAAATGACCATAATTGCATCTCCACCATCAAGGAAAACCCTTATTAAAAGGAAATACAATTCATAACAGAAATCCCAAAATCTGATACACTAACGATTCATTTGGGTATGCGGATAGGCTCTGCTTTTGGCTTCCAAGAATATCTATGGATGCTTCTCATGGAATCGAGAATTTGCTGCTTCTCTATTCGAAGCTTATTTGGCACTTTTATTGCCAACTTTAATTGTGAATAAGGCAAACGAAGTAAAAGCTGACGTTGCTTAGTGAAACAAGATTTGAAATTATAGTATCGCATATTAGATAAGAGCATAAACCGCCCAGAAAAGTTTAGCCAAAATAGGTTTTAATAAGATTAGGATTATGCTTCTTCGTAAGCCACTGAGCATATTATGGTGACTTGATATTTGAGAGTAAACTAGAAGAGAAACAAGACAAAACTGATTAGGTTTAACAGAGATTAGACATGCTAGGTTTTGAAAAATTGTGTTCTCTTAATTAATCATAAGAAATTATAAGAGTAAGATGAAACTGACTGAGTTTGGCTCAACAAGGTGACAACGTTACCTCAACAAGTTGGATTATAGCGTTCTATTAAGTACTTGTGAGACTGTGAAAGAACAAGACCACACTGACTAAGTTTGAGGAGACCAAATAGGATGAGCTTATCCAGGCGAGGTGACAACATTGCCTTAACGTGTTGGCTTGGTGTTCTCTTAATTGCCCATAATAAACGATTAAGAAAGAGACTATAATGACTAAGTTTGATGTGCCAAACAGTATGAGTTTGTGTGGATGAGGTGAAAATGCTGCTTCAATAAGTTGGGTTTCACCACTTAGCCAGTAAGACGAGTTGACTCAATTAGTTTAGTAGATTGACTTGACTCATACTGTCCAGGTTGAGTTGACTTAGTGACTCAGTTGATTGATTGATTTAACTTCATGGATAACATCAACTGGTTTAATTGATTCAGTGGACTCGGTTAACAAGCGGACTTTGTTGACCAAGTTGAGAAAGCCTCAACTAGAACTACATTTCTTTTGCTTGTTGATTGAGTTAACTCGATAGACTGAATTGCTTGGCTAAGTTTGCTCAGTGATAAGTGGCAGAATACTCGGTTTTTATGTGTGAGCTCCTTATGAATCCTGTGTGTATAGATCAAGACAAATCAAGCAAGATTTTAATGTTGATTTGGCATGAGTGTCCCATGACTAACCTAATTGTGCAATTTTCCTTCTATTGGACAATGCATATCATAGGATCATTGCCTTTTAGTGGGTCCCATTGATCATGCATTCTCCTACCATTGAGGCAAAATGTGAGCATGAAGTTTGATATGATAACTCCGAAGTGTTGATATCTATAAAAGTAACGATAAAATATTTAATCTTATATTTAAAATCATTTATCAATCAAAGATCTTACATGTGAAGTTAAGTTAAAATTTTTTACCTTCGATAAGCAAAATGTGGAAAATGGGTGATTTGTGGTAGGAAAATAAGCCGAAAGAGAGCAAAGTGGCGAGAGGGAAGGTTCTGGTGAAAATGAGAGCTCAATGAATTTATTCTTAGATGAGCTTCTGTAGGCTTATTTGGTCATGTGTTGCTTACTTCCACTAATGCTTTCAAAATTTTCAAGAGTGTTTGGCTCATGTCTTAACGTGCATTATTTCTAAGGAAATAGGCAATTATTTAGCAATTTTTCATATTTATGAGAAATTATTCTTTGGTGCTTCTCGCAAATATACAATCAGTAAAAATTAGTCAGTAAAAATGCTGAGCAAAACAGACCCTAAATTGAGTTAACCACGTTAGCTAGATTACTTGAGTCAAGTGAGCTAGCTTTCACAGTTAAATACGCACCCACAGCAGCTAAGGGTTTGTTTGGCTTACCGTCCTCACATTACAAAATACCACAGCAAATACGTTTGTGGGAAGCATTCAAATCTAACTTCTCACAAAAATAAAATTTTCAATAATCATAGAGATTTTTTGCTAGGCATTGTGATTTTGGATGTGTCCGAGCACATTAAAAATTTTCAAAAGCTCTAATGTTGGGAATTAAGAAAGTAATAAAGGAAATGTTTTTAAAAAATGCAAGAATGATGTGAGAATTATAAGAGTAAAGAAACAAATAGCGAGGATATGTGAGAAAATAATTTTCCCACTTGTAATTGCTCCGATAAAGATAACGCACTGCGCAAGTTGGAAAGGCAACAAAAGCAAGATTAATGTGACCGGAGAGAGATAAAGTAAAAATAAATAAATTAATGGGGTGTTTGTTTATACTAAAAAATTTTCAATCTAAAATTTTTCACTACTTATAACTACACCATTTTTTAAGTAGTTCTTTATTTTTTCCTTATAACTATTCTATTTTTTAATTATTTCTACATAACTACTCATTATTTAACATATTTATTTTAACTTTGTTTATATATTTTTTGTCATTACTGATATTATATCACATCATTTTTCTCACGGTTCAAAAACTTTTACAAAGAAAACTTTTCATCAAAGTTTTATCACTTTCCAAATATATTCTAATGAATAAAAAATGATTAAAATATAAAAATAAATTTGAAAAAATAATTAAAATAGATAAAAGCTCTCCTTGACCAAATGGGATGTGAATTTCATTAGTTCGTGAACTTTCATGAGGTGATATTTTTTAATACAAGGTAGTATTTTACCTTAATTAGCCTACCTTTACACGCAAAGGTAACATGTTACCTTTGTGAGAGGACTGTTGCAGTAGGATAGTTCGAACTATCTTGATCCATGTTCGACTAAATGCACCTTAGGGTCTATGGTTATGTCGTCAACTCCAACGCCTTTGATAGAGCTTCTGACGTAGGTGAAGTGATTACTGTTAGTTATGTATTTACATGGCTTTGGAATTTGTTATAATTATTTTAAGAACTGAATTAAGTGACCGTGAACTATTTATAGTGCTTTTTGTATTTTTGGAAAGTGTTAAAATTTTTTATTATAAAAGTTTTTAAAATTGAAGAAAAAATGTGATATGATAGATATAGCATTGAGGAGTAAAAAGAATAAAGTTAAAATAAATAAGTTAAATGTATAAGTATTTTGCAGAAATAATTAAAAAGTAGGGTAGTCGTATAAGAAAAAGTAAAAAAATTAAAAAATAAAATAGTTGTGAAAGTAATAAAACTTTTGGATGAAAAGTTTTTGTGTAAAATTTTGTTAAATTGGTAAAAAATAATATAAAATAATTGGGGTAATAATGAGGTGTAAAGAGAATAAATTTAAAATAGATAAGTTAATTATGCAAGTAGTTGTATAAAAATGATTAAAAAATAAGGCAATTATATAAAAAGATGTAAACAAATAATTTTAAAATATTGTAGTTTTGAAGAGTTAAAAGTTTTAATTTGAAAATTGTTTATTAAAAACAAACATGTCTTAGTCTTGAAAAGTTTTTTAGGCAATTTGCAAACATACACACTCAATTTGACCATAATTATAAATATACTTACACAGTTTTTGAAATTGCAAATAACCTCCACATAAGTTCACCATCATCATCATCATAAGTCATTTCCTACCTAGGTGGGGTCAGCTGCATAGATTCTATTGTGCTATTCTTGGCGATTTAAGACTAAATTTTCTGTAATTTGTAATATTTTTAAATTTTGTTTAATTACTTTCATTCATATTTTTTTGGTCTTCCTCTCAGTCTCCTACCACATTATACTCGGATAAACTCTGTTTTTCTAACTAGTGCTACTTCAGGCATCCTTTTAACATGACTAAACCATCTTAATTTATTTTCTCTCATTTTATCACAAATTTGTCTCACTTTTAAGTTTTCTCGAATTATTTCATTTTTAATTTTATTTTATTATTTGTTTTACCACTTATCCACCTTAACGTTCTCATTTTCTTTATGCTCATTTTTTATATATGTTGTTCTTTAACCGCCAACATTCTGCCCCATAAAGCATAGCAGGTCTAATTGCAGTCTTATAAAAAAAATTTTAGTTTGATTGAAACTCGACGATCACATAAAATTCCTGACGTACTTCTCCATTTCTTCCATCCTGCTTGAATTCTATATATTATATTTTTCTCGATTTCCCTGTTCTCTTGAACTATTGATCCTAAGTACCAAAAGTGATTAGTTTTTGTTACTACTTAATCTAAAATCTTAATTGATTCATCATTTAGGTTCTCACTATTATTAAAATTGCATTTCATATATTTGATTTTTGTGCAACTAATTCTATAACCATTAGATTCTACACTGTAATTGCAAATAGTTTCATCATAATTGCAAATATACCTACACCGTTATGGCGCTATTACTGAATGTTACGACATAAGTATATTTGCAAAGACATACAAACTACATGTGTATATTTGTGATTTCAAAAATTAAGTACATATATTTAGTTTTTGCAAATATACCAACATAGTTTGCATATATTTGCAAAAAATAGCTGCGCCACAACAATGTAGTAATGACATCATAGGCGTTATAACAACGTGAGTATATATGTGATTAAGGTCAAATTATGTTTATGACATTATACAAGTGTATTTATAATTAGGGAAAATTTCAAATATAACCACAACCTTTACTCTTAATTTCAAATATACCCACTAAATATCAAATATTTCATATATACTCACTAACAAAACCTCAAATATCAAATATGCCAAAACAGTCATAATTCGTTAGAAAGCTGTCAATCCTGAGATGAAAGGACAGTTATACCCCCCGAGAGCTCAATTTGAAGCCCCTTTTTGGCCCAAAGAAGCCTTGTCCCTGCCCTCACGGCGTGGCTCCAAAATCACCTTCATTGCCTGGCCACCATCATAGTAAGGAGTTGAAGAAGTGGGAGAAAAAAGAGCAGATTATAGCCCCCGGAGGTTGAGCAAGCTTAGAAGAAGTGGGATGCTTTTGCGATTATGATCGATAGCAAGGTGCTGCTCAACGGGGAGGGTAGCGCCGCTATCGCGAATGTGAATGTGAAGGATATTATTGTGGAGAATTTATTTGTGTCCGCCCATAACAAAGAGCTCTTAAAGGATGCGTCTTTGAAGATCTCTCATGAAAAAAGTTATGGTCTTGTTAGCCCTAAAGGCAAGGGCAAGTCAATGCTGTTGAATCTTCTTGCTTAGTGGGTGTTGGAATTTGGGACACATATATATATATTAAAAATATATATATATATATATATATACTATCATAAATATCAACTCAATTTTTAAAGTGATCTTATAAGGTTTTATGGGCCTAAATCATCTAATAAAGTATGGATCTCCAATGGGTAAAAACCCTACAACCTAATTTCTAATTTTTATTTTTATGATGGGCTAAATTAGAAATATGAAAGATAGACTTCCTATATAAATGGTTGTGGTACCCAAAGTTATGTATAGATTAGAGTTTCTTTTTTGACATCCTATCATTGGAAAATAGGAACCACCTTCTTCAAAAAACCATAGGACATTAACTTGGAAGACCCAGAAACCATAAGATTCATGAACAACTGCTTCTGGTGTCTTTCTCTTATGATTTTATTTTCTTAGTGATTTGCTATAGAGGATCCGAGGGTGATTATGGATTTAATCAATAAGGTTTTTCCGACATAAAATTCCTATCTCGAGGAACATCAATGCGCTATTGGTAGAGAAATATGTGGTTGGGGATGATAAGATGGCGTTGGAGGCGGCTGTTTCTGTGAACAGAGAGTTGTTGAAGCTTCGGCAGGAGGTGGCTGAGCTGCAAGATTCATCATCTGCTGTTGCTGAGGAAGACAGAGATGGAGATGATGGCACAAAGGAGAAGCTTTGAGAGCTGTATGAGCGGTTGTGGCTGATGGGTTCTGAAGCAACACGCCAGGAAGTCTTTCCGTGGTGGATGGAGGATGAGGATATCATTTGCTAGGGCGCTCTTCGTCCAACCAACCCTTCTTTTGTTAGATGAACTTACAAATCATCTCGGCCTGAGGGCTTCTATGGTTGAAAGAGTATCTTACCCAGTGGAAGAAGACTGTGGTGGTCATATCCCATGACCGAGACTTCCTCAAGACCATCCACTGATATTATCCATCTCCATGATGAGAAGTTATATTTCTACCATGGGAATTTTCATGACTTTGAGATAGGATATGAGTAGAAAAGCCAAGATAATAATAAAAGCGTGAAATCAAAAGCAATTAAAGGCTACCAAGAGGTCAAGCAGTCGGGTCTAGCGAAAGAAGGTAAAGGATTGTGCAAAGTTTGATGTTGACTGGGAAGGCTTCAAGAATAAGATCAAGGGTAAGGAGGATGATGATGAGCCATCCCCAGAAGCACCCAAGAAGTGGAGAGAATGTAGCATGGAATTCCATTTCCCCGAGCCGAATGAGCTTACACTGCCACTTTTGCAGTTAGACAGAAAGTTTGAATTTTTTTTTTTTTTCCACCTTCAATGGAAGCTTCGAATTTCAATTTGCATTCAAAGGGCTTCAAACCGAGCCGTGAGTCATGGGGTATAACCGTCATTTCATATTAGAATTCAAGGTTTTTTTTAATGGATTATGACGGTTCGGGGTATACGTGATATTTGGGGTTTACTTTTACTTGGTATACGGTTCGGTTTTCAAAACATTTCGACTATTTTCGAGTCATTGCCGGAGTTTGGTGTCACCGTCGTTGGCGAGTCTCAATGCATAGCCTTGGAATTTGCCATCCTCCAATCGTGGCTGGAGATTGGAGTCACCGTGTCAACAGGGAAATTTGCGGATGCACTAACGGGCGTCCGCTGGAGCTGGACAGGATGAGGTCGCCACCAGCAGCGATCGTACCTGTTGCCACCGGAAACTCGGCCAGTGGGTTTTACGAATCTATCGGTTTCATGGAGGATTTATGCCGGATTTGTGTGGGCATTCCGCCGGATTTCTTCCGGGTTTGGAAAGGTCAACGGCAGGCGTTGGGTTTTAACTTATAAGCTGCTGGATTGATGGAAGATGGGGCAATGGGTTCAACAAGTGCACCTAGCAGATGGGTTTTGTGGTTTTCACCGGGAACTGGTGTTTGCTTCTGGATATGTGGCAGAACACGGTGGGGAGTTTCGTTTGTCCGCCATTGATAGCAGTTGGCGGGAGGGCAGTCGTACAAAACGTACTTTAAAAAAAAAAATTATATATATCAAATTTTATTATTTTTAGAAAATTTTAAATATTTTTTAAAAATATTTTTATAGATTTTTAAAATGCTAAAACAGTTTTAAAATATTCAAATATGTAAAAATTGATATAAGTATTAAATATACTTAGATTAATAATTTTATAAAAAAATTTAAAAAAAATTAAAAGAAGTGTGTGTATGCACCCATGCACCCGATGCATCGAGCAACTGCATTGCACGCCCAGTTCGCCGGCGCTCCGGTAGATATCGGAAAGCAGTGGTTTTTTCGTGGCTTTTCACCGCTGACAGGCTTGTCGGAGAGACAAAATCGATAGCCACAAGACGCGATGCCGGTAAATCGCTGTTGAGACTGCGTCGCTGCTTCGTTGGTGAATTGACGGTCGCCGATGGCGATCGTTCGTGGCTGCCGTGGCTGCTCCATTTTGGGGAAGATGACTCATGGGTATGGTGCTCTGGCGGTGTAGATCAATCCGTGCACGTGCATCTTTCTACGTTGAAGCCATTAACAATTTTTTACTTAAATTTTCTTAATTTTTAATGGCTCAACAACCTATTACTAATGGATAACACTTAACTGTCACATTATTATTTATTTATTTATTTATTTTATGTGCTATCAAAATAATTTCAATCATCCGTTGGTGGTATTTATTTATTTATTTATTTTATGTGCTATCAAAATAATTTCAATCATCCGTTGGTGGTGGTGCTTGGTGGGAAGCCCCACCTTTGTGTAAGTATGGGAATGCCGTGCATATTGTGATGTTAAAATAAAATTCAACTGTCACATTATTATTTATTTATTTATTTTATTTGCTATCAAAATAATTTCAATCATCCTTATGGTGGTGCTTGGTGGGAACCCCACCTTTGTGTATTATTGAATATATATACAAGGATCTTTTTTTCATCAAAGAAATGATTGGCTGCTCCTTGTCCCCTTTGGGTCCTTCCGATTGGAGCCCAAACCACCTCACCTTTTTTTAGGGTAAAAAAAACTTTCAATTGGAGTTTTAGGCAAAAGAGCCAAACCCACCTTAAAAAAAAAAAAAAAAAAAAAATTCAATTAGAGTTTTAGGTGGGTCATTTTTACTCAATTAAATATATAATTATATTTAAATTATAAAAAATATTTAAATCCATTTACAAGCAAATTAGAACATCTAGTAATGTATATAATTATTTGCCTGCATCGAATAAAATTATTCACCAAAATTTACGATTTTGAAATTAATATAGATCGAACAATTTTATAACGTTAATTTTACACTTTTAGTAGTGAGGTACATGCAATGGTTTAATTTTGGTGAAATTCAATTCCCTAGTCAAACCCATAATTTTAAACGGGGGTAGGGTAGGGTCGGGTTGACACTGATAATATTCTCAAGATCAGGGGCTTACCAGCTAGGTCAGAAATCTCATGGGTCTGTCCTATGAGCTTGAGAATGGGCGCGGCGAACACGTAGACAGGGACCAAAATAAGGGCAGTGCACAGCATGATAATCCAAGACCTCTGCATGTATATGCCCAGCATCCTTAGCTTCCCTGCACCATAAGCCTGTCCACACAATGTCTCCAAAGCACATCCCATTCCCAGCTACAAAATCCCAAGAAAAATAAAAGGTGCATCAAGTTAAATAGAAAATACAAGTAGAAGACAGTATTTTGATTTATTTTAATCACAATACTACAAAGATTTGACATAGCTATAAGAAAATTTGTTTTTGGCAACTGTTATCAGCATCCAAAATCATTTTTAGCAATGAAAATGCACGGAAAATGTGATACGGGTCGCATGTAACGGTAACTGATTCCTTTTGCTTATAAAATTGTTTTAATAATTAAAATCAAAATTTGGGAGTGTAAGTGTAAAAAACAAAAATTATTAGGATATGTTTGGAAAGTAATAAAACTTTTGAATGAAAATTTTTGTTATAAACGTTGTTAAACTGAGAGAAAATTGTATGATATAATATGCAGTTATGATGAAGAATAAAGAAAATAAAGTTAATTTAGATAGGTTAATTGTATCAATAGTTGCGTATAAATGATTAAAAAGTATGGTAGTTTGTTCATGAATATATGAAAAAATAATTAAAAATTAAATAGTAATGAATAGTGATAAATTTTTTATTGAAATTTTGGATGAAAAATTTTATTTAAAACCAAACACCGCCTTAGCAACAAAATTTCTTCTTGATTGTTGTTGTATGTCTTAAGCCACCATCATCTATTTGTAAAAAAATTCCATTAGCAATCAATTTTTTGAACTTTTTGCAAAAATAAAATAAAATAAAATTTGGTTGTCAAAGGTAAAAAATTGTATATTACAATTTCCATTGCATTTGTTAACTATCTTAGGGCTAGTTTGGCACTTTAATTTGACTTTGCTTGGGCATGAAGGAAATATTGTTGGAAAAATGTGGAAAATAAATCAAGTTTATGTTTTGATGATTAACAATTCAATTTGAGTAAGTTTTTGTTACTAACATATTTGTGAAGATGATTAAAGGATATACAAATAAAAAGAATGAAGTATGATAAGTCAAGTCGATTTTCAAATCGACTTAGGCTTCGACTTAGGCCAAGTCGATCCCCAAGTCGACTCAAGAAGCGACTTCAAAGTGTCGTTTTCTTTCAGAGTTGAAATCGAGGAGCAAAGCTGCCGAAGTCGCATCCCAAGGCAACTCTACATGCGACTTGGGTGAAATTGCAGATCAAATCGACTCCAATAGCGACTTGGAGGCGTCATTTTCGTCCAGAGTTGAAATCAGGGACGAAAGCTGCCGAAGTCACATCCCAAGTCCACTCCGCATGCGACTTGAGTGAAGTAGCAGACTAAGTCGACTCCAGCTTCGACTTCAGTGCGGAAATTGCCAAACGAGTTAACTCAATGATAGATTTGAGTGGAGATAAAGGTCAAGTCGCCTCAAACACTCAAATGAAAATCAAATGAAGATCAAAGCAAGAAGGGTTGCATGAATCCATCATATTGGATTATGAACACACATTTGGACTCTAAGATTCAAGTATTCAAGATTTGAAGATATAGAGCTTAAAGTTTTTCAAACTAGGATGATTATACTAAGCTCTAAGAATTATAAATAAATGGGAGAACAATCAATATGAAGAAAATCAAGTGATCAAAGTCATCTCTAAAGATTTCAAGTTCAACTAGCAAGCTGAAGAGGTGAAGTCGCACTCAAAGTCGACTTCGGTTGCGACTTGGGTCAAGTCGAGGACCAAGTCAACTCAGATTGGAACTTGAAGAAGTTGCGGAGAGCTAAAGTCGCACCCGAAGTCGACTCCAACTGCGACTTGGGTGAAGTCGCACCCGAAGTCGACTCCACCTGCGACTTGGGTCACAATGGTTGGAAATTTTTCGAACGTTGATGCATTAAATACGCGACACCTACCTCTAAACATTTGGATTCTCTCAATATTTATAAAAGACATTCAATATGAACATTGAGGGTAGCTGAGAATTCATTGAATGTGCATAACTTTTATCTCTAAGAGCTTTAAGTGATCAAGCCAACATTTAGAAGAAGAACGGTGCTTTCAAACTGCTAAGTGCTGCTCGTTGAATATTTCAGATGACTTTACAAGTTCTTCTCTGCGCCAAATCTGCCTTTACACACAAATAACGTGTAGAAACTTTCTTTTGTCATTTATTGTTGTATTAAATTTGATTTAGTTTGGGTAACTAAGATCAAGTGTAAGTAAAGTAGTGTGTGATTGGAGCGGAACTCGTCACCTACTTGTGCTGTGAATTGTTGATGTCCACTAGAGTTGGAATCTAGAAGAGAGCAGTGACTCTAGTTGTATTTGTGAAATACATAGTTGAACTCAAGTCACAAGGAGTGTGAGCTTGGAAGAGTGGAGCAGGGAAGGTTACCCAAACCACTATAAAATCTTACTCGTTAATTTTTATTTCTGCTATCTGCACTATATTGCTTTCCATTTGTTTCTTCATAAAATGGACTATATTAATCCAGGGTACAGTTTCTGTTTAAGTTAATTTTTTTTAACACCCAATTCACTCCTCCCTTCTAGGGTAATTGTCATTAACTCGAGATTAACAAATATGTTGCCAAGCAGCTTGCTAAAGCTACTCATTTTGGCCTCTGAAAATAACACTCTTTGACACTAAGGTACCTTTTGTTAAGAACAGTGGAGATGAAAGCAAACTTGTTACATCTCTTCACACGCTTTTAAGAAATGATTCAAAGTTTTAATTACTAATTGCACAAAGTTATAATTAGCCACAAAAATAGTATGACTAAGAGTGTGAAAGGGTAATATTAAGTAAATAACTAAATGAAAGTCTTGAGTGTGAAAGGATAATGCAAAAAATAAAAAATAAAAGTCTAGAGTACATGAAAGTGGTTTTATGCAAACCTACATTATTTATTTCACTAAAAGATTAAGTTTTACCTAAATCAAAGATATGCATCCCTATAGCCACATTTTGTTAAATATATAATCGCTTATATATTATGAAAATGTTTACAAAAATTGTGAATCAGGCGTAGCCCAATTAATTTCACGTCTTGACAAAGCTCTATTTGGTCACATAGTAAGTAAAAAAACTAAAAATACGGTATAACTATACATCTACCAATAAGCTCCAATTTGAAGCATTAAATTGACTCTTTTTATGATTTGATTTTAAGGGTTATACTTAAACATATGAGGAAATGACTATATATAGATAAAAATTTGTTTTCAGTTATGGATTATGATCTTGTAGATCCTATTGTTAGCTAGGTTAATTTTATTTGTTTTACATTTTTTCTACGTGTGTTTAGTTCATATATTAAAATTTACTTTTTTAGATTGTTGTATATAAAGCATGCATACAACTGTTCGAAATAGTAAGTTTCATTACACGAACTAAATATATACGAGGCCACACAAAAATAAAAAAATAAAAAATATGCCTTGGTTATTAGTTCCATGATTATAATCCTTCAATTATGTACAGATAGATGTAGTAAATAACTGGAAGTTAAGATTTATGGTTGAGAAAAGAGTTATTAAAGGTGCAGTGAATACACACTAGTTTTTTAGTTGAATTAGGCTATGATCTAAAGATACGTACATGGACATATATCTATATATGCCTAGGCAACTCAAAACTCTGGTAATTACCACCGAGGCTTGTGTCTCGGTGGTCACGGCTTGGGCAGCATTTCTGTCCAGTCGCGTGTTCGATCCCCGCTAGGTGCGAGGTCATGTAT
>JAXCLR010000092.1:13751917-13773300 GCA_035584095.1 Annona squamosa | reverse complement strand
ATTTTAGGTACTATTTATTATAACGTATATATAATTATTACATATGCATGTAAAAAAATCTAACAGGTATAGCTTCAATTCTGTCAAAAGCTGCAAAACACTTTCAAGTTTACCAAAACAATTTTAAGGATGCAGAAACCGTTATTGTATATTTCGCATATTGAGTGCAATAATAAAATATTTAAACCGCATATTTTGATTAAGAAGTATGACAACAAGTGACCTTCATATGTAAAATTGTTGTTTTTAATTTTATTATGTCTATGACAGCGCCTTCATTTTATAATGCATGAATTTTTTGTATTAATGAACATATAGTATTTAAAAGCTTTTGATTAAATGAATCTTAAAATATAAAATTTGTGTTAAAAGATAAAAATTAATATTTTTTACGTTAAATGTATTCCAATTCTTGAGTTATATAGCAACACTATTGTTAAATAATATTGTTTCAAAGTGGTAATCTTTAATTAACACCTGCTTGTCATATGATGCGGCACCGACCCAGTGCACTCCAATGTACCCGACTTTTAGTGCACTCAGGTAGTTAATCCGTTTTTTATTTCCTTTTGTTTTTTAATAAAACTATTAAGCTAATTGTATTTAGTTCATAAATTAAATTTTATCATTTTTAATACATGTACAATTTTCCTGAATTTTTAAACATAAGGGTATTTTCGTCATTTTATACTCTTGAAAATGACTAAAATACTCCTATGTCTAAAAATTCATAAATAATAAAACTCGATATATATTAAATACATCAAAATTAATAATTTTATAAAAATTAATTAATTAATTACCGGAGTGAACTAAAAGTCTAGCGCACCCAAGTACACTAGGTCGGGGTCCTATGATTCGATGTGTTAGCTTTACAGTAATATTTCAGGTTATCAATATTGCATGACTATTTTCCTATAACATATTCTGTTTTGTATTAATACAAAAGTTTGTGCGGATGACCAATACCAGTCTACTTTCGAAATTGAGTCGGATTTAACTAAGTTGTACAAGTTATTATTTAAAATGCATATCCAGGCCTATTATAAATGAATAATCCTTTATTCAATAGGACTAGGCACACCGACCACTATAATTTATATCATAAATCATCAAGTCCTCTATGTCTAATCAAACAGCCAAGATTAATTGATTGGCCTTGTAAGTCTGATGATCGAGCACGACAAGAACTCGAAACAAATAACACTTGAATTTGATGTTGGATCCTCCTCCGTTGACGATTTAAAATTACTAAAATATCATTAATTTTCAAAAATAAAAAATAAATATTTAAAATACTCTAAAAATGGTAAAAATTTATACACATTTAAATATACCTAGATTAAAAATCTTGTAAAATAATTTTCAAAAAAAATAAAAAAAGGTTGTACGCGCGTGGGAGTATTGAGAACTCAATGCGGACCCCTTTTACTTCTCTGATTTCCTCCTTATTCGCACGATTCAAACTTTGATTGGGATCTATAACAGAGCATGGCCTACAGTTAATCTTCTCCGGCTGATCTTCCCCACATCATAATACGTCTTTCTGCCTGTGCAGCCTGCATGCCATGTCATGGAAATTATTTCATGTCATTGATATGCATTCCCTCTAGACAACAAGTGATGATTCAAATAGAAATGCATACAATTGTTAATATTGTAATAGAAAATGTAAAAAAAAAACCTCAAATAAAAAGAATTCCTAAAACTTCCTTATTTTAAATAGATCTATTTCATATCTACAATATTTTAAGATTTTCTACAATAAATAGTTCTAAAATACTGTTATAAAATAAAAAATACCTAAAAATAAGAAACGCTATTCTAAAGATATTTATCATATTAATTAAATAAAATTTTCCTTTCTATCGTACTTTGAAAATGTCTACAATAAATATTTAGTTTCTCTTGCTAAATAGAATATATTAGAAAATATCTTAAAATATAAATATTTTATTTTAAAAAAGCATACCACACATTAGTAGATTCATTTTATATGTAAGATTTTGAAAACTATAATAATAAATAATTTTAAAATTTTAGTTCAAATTATTACAATAGAGAAATGTAATAAATACTTTTAAAATAAAAAGTTTATTTTTAAAAAATATTCCTTTATTGTTCTGAAATACAAAAAATAAACTTTTAAAACTATTTAACATGGGAGTTTTAATAATCTGATTGACATGAAATAGATCTATTTAATATGAGTAATATTCTTAAAAATAATTTTTGCATTTTTAAATGATCTCATTTAGGAAGAAAATTAGATACCATAAAATTCTAGAAAGCCGTCAAAAAGATTTAATTAGGCAAATGAGGAAAGACATAAAAAATGTCAATAAACAAATTAAATATCATTAAAAAATGAGTAAAGGCATAAAAAATGTCAATAAACAAATTAAATATCATAAGAAAACAAACGAGTAAAGGCATAAAAATATGTCAATCAAACAAAATAAACAAATTACAATCATAAAAAATGCGTAAAGGCATAAAAATATGTTAGTAAAAAAATTAAATATCATAAAAAAACACATGAGTGAAGGCGTAAAAAAATGTCAGCAACAAATTTAAATATCATAAGAAAACAAATAAGCAAAGGCACATCATAAAAAGTTGAAAGGCGATTCCATTGCCGGGATTTGAACCCGGGTCGCCTGGGTGAAAGCCAGGTATCCTAACCGGACTAGACGACAATGGAATTGTTCATTTATTGAAATACATTAAGTACATCAACTTTGCAAGTTTAAAATTTCACATTGTTCAATCTGGGTTGTTTAATTTCACTCCATTTTAAAATTTCATTAGTACAATCTCTGTTGGTTAGTTTCACACCGTTTATCTCTTGAAATAAATTCAATAAATGTGCTCAAATCCTCATTTATCTTTGATACCGCAAAGCATTTGTAGGCCCCAAAAGGTTTAAAATCTCAGGTGTGGACAGTCATTTGGTGGAATAAAATTCTCTCCTCTAATTACTGGCTTTCAGGTTAAAGACGTTCATGGAGAGCATTCTCATTGAAATCTGTAAGAGGGAAAAGCGAGAAGCTAGTTCTAGGCATTCTCCACCAAACAATCCATTCACCTAAAATGCATCTATGGCATCACCACCAATCCTAATTCTTATAGTGGGAGATTAGGACACCGATGATAGTTGCAGCAGCCTCAAGAGCAGGCTTATTAAGCTTGGCACTCCATATTGTTTAGTGAGAGAGAGAGAGAGAGAGTCATGGCTGCCTAACCTTCATCTTATGAAATCAAAGTAGACAGTATTCATAGTAGGCCGGGTATGGGCATTGCACTTTCAATGCCAAGAACTGAAAAATGAATCTAAGAACAATTCCCATCATGTGAATAGATGTGCAATTGGTATGCATACAACACAAATGGATCAATTGACGCAAATAAAACAAAAAAAGCTCTGCAGTTCTATTCAATGGCACATCCAAGTTCCAAAGAAGAATGTCCTAGAATCACTTTGGTGGCGACGGAGTTGGAGATGAGGGGGGCTTTAAGTCCTCATACCTGTTTATAAATATGGAGCTTTCAATGTGTGAGAAACAACTGATGTATTGTGTTTCAACAGATGATGAAAGAAAACCAATTAAAAGGATAATGACCAGTGACATTGCAATAAGAAAGGTGAAAGTGGCCTTGCTTTTCATCTATTGAGATGCTTCCCGTGAGAAGTACTATTTATTAAACCTTTCGTTTGTATCTGTCCAAGTGAGAGTTTTCCACGGGTACAGTTTTAAGATCTATATAAAGCTCTTATAGCATTTCTTATAAGGCACATCATTTTACAATCCTTTCAAACCTTATTTGTTGTATTTCTATTTGAGAATTTCTCAATTATTCTGGTGGATAACAATGTGTTTAGGTTAAACGAGTTGCAACCTAGGTAGTGCTTTATGCTGCTTTAACTGGTCTTTCAAAGGACAAAATAAAAGATGTAATACAAAGTTCATCGTTGAGGTGGTCTTGAATTCTCCTTTGTTGTATTACCACTAATGGGCTTTCAGAATCCATCTATAATAGATGAATAGTTCAAACAGTTGCAAGTTTCCCATACATTACCTTGGGTGTGGGCCAGGTGGCCATAAATGGTGGGAAAAACAAAGGGGCCAGTTAAAGATTATTGTGGAAATAAAAATTTATAGGGAGGATAGCAGGCATAGTTTACTTACATGTAATACGGAGAAAGATAGACTGCGTTGTGGGATTGAACTCCTGTGACTTCCTTTTCGATAGAAGGTGCTCTTCCAGGACTGTCATCATCTTCCTGGAGTGACAGTCCCTTGCTGCTACCAGCTGCACCATCACCAGCATTAGCTTGTATAGAAACTTTTACACCTGAAGTGGAACTTGGTGTTGGTGTTGGTGAGGTTGGTGGCTTGAGGTCCTCATACCTGCCAACACATCTCTATTAAAGCATAAGAAGAAGCAGAGCAGGAAGAAAAGGTTCTATTCTTATGCATGAAGCTGGATAATCTGCTTACGCAACATAAGGAGAACTAGGTCTAGGTTTAGGTTTGTAGACTTCAGGCACTTCCTTCATAGTGATTGCACTCGCAGCTTCAATCTGAGATGGGGTAGGATCTGACATGGGATCTTTTAATTCCTGAAATGAACACCATATTGCATGTGGTAACTTGTTTAGTAAAATCTTGCAATTGTGATCTGAAACCAAATATGACTTTTCATTATAATTGATTCCTTCACATACCTTCTCCAATGATGTATCCTCTCTCTGTGATGGGATCTTGGCAAGCAGGTCTCCCAATGGAGTAAGTGGAGCAGTTGTTTCTGCAATTACTTCAACTACTTTACAGAAGGAAAGACTTCTATTTTTTGCCATGAATGCCATGAGTTCTGCTACCTACACATCAGTGCATGGGTGCTTAGCACAAATGACATGAAAATCAGCAGGAACTGCCATAGCACATAAAATTTCAGATTCCACAAAAGAAATTAAAATTTGCATACCTGAAGGTTGGAGACTTGACCACCAAAGTAAACGTCTTCATTTCCAAGGACAAGGTTATGGGTTAGCTTGTAAGCATCTGTAGGCCGCTCCATTCCACCAGGCCTTACTATCTGTATGACACTTAAAATCTATTAATCCTAACCAAGGACCAAGGAAAAAGCACTCTTACAAGTCAGCAACATAAATTGCCCTCAATGTGAAGATGTTGCAGTAGATTTAGGCTCGCTTGGCCAAGAAACATGGCCAACACCCACCAGTTGGGGAGCAGTTTCAAATTATTTTTGTTATCACTACCTTTACTGGCTATTTTCTACGTAGGATTCCGTACACAATACTTATCCATTCAAACGGTGTTTTGGAAAGCAGCAGCAAAACTGTGCTTTACAACTTTAGACAAAGCCATAGATTTGCCATGAAATGATAGTCAGAGGGAATCCTAGGACACAAAGTACGTTTGCTTTTCCGTATGACAAGAAAATGGAACCCATGGAACTGGGTTCTGATTTTTCCTCTATTTGATTACAAATTGTAAATGAGATTGGTCTATAGTAACAACAATGGATTGAGAATTTGGATGGACTTACAGTGTAAGGAAGACCACTTGCAAGTAATGCTTCTTCTGCCTTTCTTTTCCAAATCAGCACTCCCCAAAATAAACTTCAAAATATTTGTAGAACACAGTTAAGAAAATTATAAAAATATTCCTTTGCCATTCTTTCAATGGTGCAATCTGCATTTAAAAAAAAAAAAAATAGACTACCCATATACTCCCTCATGGTTTTTCATGCTTACACAAGCATGAAGCAGAAGACAACATTGTTTTATCCACACATCTAGATTACATAAAAATGCACCCATACCAAATGCATCCGGTTATGAAACAAACTAAAAGGAGAAAAACTATTGGCTGTTACTTACTTCAAAATTGCTGCAGGAAATCCAATCTTGTTAGTTCCCAGAGATGTTAGCAAGATGAAGTGTTTAACCTTCACAGCAGTTGCTGACCATTGACAGGGAAGAAAAAAATTACTCCGTAATATTACATAGAAAAGTGATGGCATGAAAGACAAACTCAAAATATTTTACCTGCATCAATAAGCTTTTTAGTAGCTAGGTAGTCAATGCGATATGGTCCGGTGATATCAAAAACCTCTTTCTCACTAGCACCTATGCAGCATATGACTATAGAAGCACTGCCAATGGCCGGTTCAATTGCATCGTTCCCCAAATCACATTCGACAATTTCAAGCTTCTCTACAGCTGGGCTACAAACCAAATAGCATCTGTCATCAGCTATGGAAATCTATATTATGCAAAATTGCCAGTACAAAAAGATTGTAACCGCTTGCCGGTCATAATATATATGCGTGTGGATGTGGGCTTTATTAGGTGCAGCATACAATGTTCTATGCATAGACAGGCCTACTTAGAGCAAGGTGGGCGAGTGCCCCTCTGAAACTTTGAAAAATATTGCAACCCTTCAAATTTTAAAATATAATTATCTGAGCCAATGCAGGCTTATCCAACCAACAGGCGGGTGCCAGAGCTGTCATTTTAAGCCTCCCACATATTACCTGTGTGGCTGATGAACAGAAACGATCATTTTTCAACTCATAGAAATATAAAAAACAAGTCGATGATAGGAGCTTATGTTTAACCCTCGCAGTGTGTCTGTACCTGCATCATCAAGCTTCATTTGCTTAACACTCTGCAAGAGACAATGACTGTCAAACATCAACAAGCTAGAACAACTGGACAAGGCAACAAGAACTCTTCAATGCTAATATCAACAAACTTTGTACCTCAACTAAAGTCTGCGCTTTCTGTGCACTCCGAACACCTGCCCGCACCCGAAATCCAAGTTTTAGAAGCTCCCTAAGGGCAATGAAGAAAAGAAAAAAGACCAATTAAAGATACTCATGGATGCGAAACTCAGAAAAATAATATTAAGGATCAGAAAAGAAGCAGCAGCAGAAATCAACCTTACAGTTCGTGAACCTACTCTACCAGTGGCACCAGCAACAAATGCAAGATCATTGTCTTTTTGCTGCAACTCCTGTCTAATGACATTTTTGGTTGCAGCTGTACCTTGTGCATACCCTTAAATAGAAAAATAGAAAAAATGTCAGGAAAACACATGGCACAGTCATAAAAAATGCAGCCCTTTTCAGCTTTCATAGTCAAGATGTCAAATGTCATGTGATGAAGATGATTATACGGATGATCAATAAAACCTCCAGAGAAACTTAAGACCTTTTGTGAATTAGGTATCAATGGACAGAACTTCTAGTATATCTATATTAGTTGACACATTAGGCATATAAAATGTAAGGAGTTAGATCGAGATTACTTGGCTTACAGGACAGCCAAATTTGGAAAAGATATTACTAGGACAAATCAAGTAGTCCTATTATTGGCTGCCATCGGACCATTTTCGCTAACTGTCAACTGGACAAATCAAGTAGCCATTAGAATTTCTTCAGCTTGGAATGTACGGGTAATGTTTCTTTCGTCCGTTCGAAGGCTGGATAGTTCTAGGCTCAGTTGCGCAATGGTAGAATTCAACTTTAAAGAAAATCAATAAAAAAAGATTAAAAACAGCAGAAATTTTGGTAGAGAAATACCCATTTCCGCAAACGAAGAGATACCTGAAGCTCGGGCTCTGGAATCAAGAAATTTGAGATTTCTAGCATGCGGGTCTCTCTTGCTCCTTGGAATTGGGATGGCCTGCCCCAAAAGGAAGCAGCTTTTCTCCACTGATGGCCTCCTAGAGGTAGGGAGAGCTGCTAATGACGCAGAATGCAGAGACACTTCCATTCCCGGAGCCTCTGTGGCTTCCCTTCTGACACCCCAGAAGAGAAAAGCACAGCAGGAGGAATTTCTTCCTTAGCTGAAAAATCACAGGGAAAAAAATATTATTATTATTATTATTATTATCTTAATTTCTCTGTTGGCCTATGGCTGCATATCCACATTCTCAGTGAGAAGATATGGTGGACCCCATTTTATGTTTTTTATGGTAGTTTGCATGAATGCTGTAAAGATTCTAGTGCAAAGATCTGTATCGTCCATTCCAAGGGGCTTTCATGTAGCTGAAAATGAAAAGAAATGAAATAAACAGGAAGAAAAATAAAATATATAAATGACATAAGCAATAAAGCTTGGATAAGTGACCTAACTTTTTTGTTAAAAAGAAGAGAATAAAGAAGAATAGATAAATATAAATCAAAGTGTCATGCAACCCTCATTTTTATAAAGAAAAGAAATATATTTGTACACAGATAATTATCTTTTTTATTAGATTATCTCTTTTAAAAATATAGATCATGTTTTCGCTTTTTCTTTCTTAGATGGGTTTGCTCATTTTACCACTCAAGGGAAAAAAATAACAATAACAAAATTTTCATTGGCACCTCCTATTATTATTATTTCTACTACTACTATTATTATTTACATTTTCAATTATTATCTTTTGTTCAATATTAATTTCGTTAATATCCTTATATTTCAAGCTAAGGTTATTATGCCCATGCATTGCTCGTCCTTTCCATTTTTATCAAATCCATACCGGAGTCATTGCCCAGGCGATTCTTTCGCACCTACATTTCTCCAGAATATGTATAGTTGCACACAGGCCGAAGTTTTGGGTACACAACACAGAATCGCAAGTAGGCCTGAGTTGCATACCTGGGCATTCATTTCAGGTGGGGGTCCAACCCAAAAGTACTCGGAAAGGCTGTTAGATGCATGTTCATCAAGGAGGGAAAAAGAAAAAAGAGTTGGCATTGACCGCATGAGAGAAAATGCTCTATAAAATTCGATATGCCACAAATTATTCATTTTTGTTATGTATGATTTGTATTTAATTATAACAATCTCCTCTTTTTTTGTTGAGTCAAGTTCCATGAAAGCAATTCTATATATTCCAATCCAAATTTTCTACTTATCATTGATGGAAATTTTACTTTATTCATTGGACTCTATTTGTATCGTTTATTTATTTATTTATTTAGAAAATTAAATTTTACCCATATCGAAGATACACATATTATATTGAGTTGCAATTTTGTTAGGCCAGCCTAAGTTAGATCTTACTAAGGCCGCCTAAAAACATATTTTATTAAATTTTTATTAGTTTTTTCACGAATATTTAAAGTTATGTATTTTTAATTTATAAACCAAGTTTTATAATACTTTTAAGTATTTTTATTTTTAAACATAATGTCATTTCCATAATTTTCAAAAAATGTCATTGTGTTTAAAAATATAAAAATACTTGAAGACAATAAAAAATGGTAAAACTTAGTTTATAAATTAAATATGTCTAACTTTATATGTTTATAAAAATTGAAAATTTTAAATATATACTTTTTGGCATGACGCATGACAACCCCTATGCAACTGCCCCTAAAAGACAACAACTATACTATATTTGATCATATATTCATGCGTAAATTGTGAAGGATGCTTAGAATCATTTAAATATGTATTAAAATATAAAAATTAGTTAGAAAATTATTTATCTACAAAGTGATTATATTTTAAATAGTTTATAGATATTTAAAATACTACTTTAAAATTGATATTTAATACCAACCACTTTATTATATTGATTTTATATGCGGTGCGAGGTGCGAAAAATGGACAGAGTTACATGAAAGCAAGCATCCTGAAAGCAAAACTCTTGTTTGTTTTAAGGTTATAATTTTGTTAATCCTTACTAAAATATATTTTATATTTTTCATGCAAATTATTTTTCAAATATATTTAATTTATATACCAAATTTTACAAATTTTGGATATTTACTTTTTTTAATTTCAAAAATCAACATTTAAGGACATTTAACTCATTTCCACCCTCTCCTCCCCCCGAATATCATTTTTAAGAATAAAAAAATAATAGTACACTTATCCAACAATTAAAAATTTTGGCATATAAATTAAATAGACTTGGAAAAAAAAATTTATGACAGCAAAAAAAATTAAAAATATATAAATTAGTCAGTTAACAAAATCATAACACTAACAATGTATACGACATTTATTTTTAAAAAATTTAATACAAAACAAATATTATCCTTTTCTATAATTCCTGTGTTTGTTGTCATCAGAGTCACTGATGGATTAGTATATTAACACTTTTTACTAATGTTAAAAAACACGTGTATAAAATTATAAGTAAAGGGTTTGCCTCTTTTTGGGATATGATGTTCAACTATTTTAACAATTATAATTTCCTTTATTGTGCAGATTTCTATTATACTACTTACGTACATGTTGTTATCCAAGATTTTATATCCATTTTGTCTCCATTTGTTTAATAATTTGCGTTACCCTTCATTTCTTCTTTACTTACCTTTTTAAATTTTGTATCTTTTAGGAGTTTTTTTAAAATATATCCACTGCGTTTGACTTTAATTTCAAATATTCCTACTACATTTCCAAAATCTCAAATATACTCATTGAGTTTGCAATTAATCCGAAAAACACTCAATCCGTGAGGTAACATCATTGGTTAATATGTTAAATTACTAATATGCTCATCAAATTTTGAATATAATTGAAATTTTGAATATCATAACTCATTAATACCCTAATTGCATATGAGCACAAAATTTGATGAGCTCTAATTTTTTATTATTATTTTATAATAGGAGTATTTTGGATATTTATCAAAATTTAACTAATGGTTTTTGATGAAATTGACATTTTTGGGATTAACTACAAAGTACATCTAAGATTTTGAAAACGCAATGAATATATTTAGGAAAAGTCCAAAAATTTATATTTATATGTACAATGTAATTGTAGAATCTTAAGTTAATTTTGATCAATTATGCCACTTACTGCATTATTTTCTTTCTGAGGATGCTTAGTGTTTGCTTTGTATTTAACGAATATATATCTTTACATTATAACCCATTAAGAAATGAGTATTTATCATTTAACGACATTAAAAGTCAATGTAAATGGATAACAATACCCCCCTCCCCCCAACACAAAAGTTAAAACCCTCGTGAAAAATAAAAAACACAAAATTTAAGTAGAAAGTTAAAAGTAAGTATAAACTGAAATCCTATAATAAAATTTTAAAAACTAAAAAACCAAATTATACTTTATTTTTGGGAGTACTTTTGCATTTCATATCAATTTACCAATTGACGGTTATTTTCGGTGGGGTATAACGTCAGAAGTGTATCCTTAATTGCAAAAGGATACACGATATATGCACACATGGCCAAACTCTCTTTTAGTTCCTGACTGATAAGCAATGGCATGCTGACCTTGTTGCTTAAATTGTTAAAATAACCAAAGATTATATTCTTTTGTTTAATATTAAGGGAGATGATACTATAAGTCTAGGCTAAGTAAATGACTCGCTTAGTTTATCATAAAATATTTTTTTGACTTTTTTCTTCAAAGTACACTTGATGTTTAAAATTTTCAAATATATATATATATATATGTATATACATACATATATACATATCCAAAAATAGTAAAATTTTGTATATTAATATGAACATATTCAAAAAAAGTAAAATTTAATTTATATGTTAAATAAACTTAAATAAACATGCATATGAAGAAAAAGTAAAAAATATATTTTAAATAAAATTTTTAAGATAAACTAAGCAAACCATTTGCTTACTAATAGAAATATTCCTTTAAGAGATGCAGCTATGATCCCAAGTGGAATTTCCATTTCAAGATACACTTGCTTTAATTAGGAAAATCAAAAGGCCAAAGTTATATAATTACCTGATTAGATGGATTGAGTAGGACATAATGCACCCAAAGTGGTAAGTGAAAATTATAGGACATAAGACGAAATTATTAGCCACCCCCC
This sequence comes from Annona squamosa, assembly GCA_035584095.1. Classification (NCBI taxonomy): domain Eukaryota; kingdom Viridiplantae; phylum Streptophyta; class Magnoliopsida; order Magnoliales; family Annonaceae; genus Annona; species Annona squamosa. The sequence goes on along the minus strand of JAXCLR010000092.1, from coordinate 13,761,460 downwards.
TCCAGGCCTCCACGCATGTGAAGCCATGTTAGCCTTTGATGTAGTCCTCCTCCATCACCTCCCACATGCAATGAATGCATGTTTGCTTTGCCTTTTTTCCCCTTTTTCTTATGACACTAGGAATGGCCCTGTCTGCCTCCTTTTTCCAAGCTATAGCCAGCGTAGCATGATGGTATTGGAAGTCCCATTATTGAAGGTGCTGTCCTTCACTCCTTTGGCCCTGTGGCCTGAAATGATTCATTTATAAAAGAGGTCAAAAGTAGGCCTAAGAGATCATATTCCGTGCAAGCCACCTACTGTACATCTTTCCTTTTTCTTTATTGCGTATTTTCGTGTCCACATTCCCCTCGCATATGTGGAAAACATGCGTACAGACAGTACAGTACATCAACCTCGCATCATATGGAAAAGCATGCTTACGGAACATCAAAAATCGATTTTTAGCGCCAACACGGGAATAGCTGTTGGTGACAGTGTTCGTCTTGTATCTTGTATACGAACGGTCGGAGTTTGGACCTCCACTGTAAAAGCTTTTTGTCTCCTCAACAAATATAAAAATGTAAGATAAAAACATTTTGTAAGGAAAATTGAACATGAATTGTAACAAAAAAAAATTAGTGTAAAAAAAATTTTTTTTTTAATCAATTTTTAGTGCTATCAAGATGAATGTGTGAGAAATGGATGAGAATGTGATGGGATTTTCTATTCTGAAAAAATTCATTCTCAATTTTTCTTTCCATTTTTAACGTACAACAATCTTACTTTTTCAAATTTCCGACATAATTCTCGTACCTCGGCATTCTTATCTTATGCTCTTCCCATTTCACTGTCCAAAACGATCTTGTGCACATAAAATTTTTACATTGGGTGTGTTTATGTAGCGGAAATGAGAAATTGAGAATACAAAAGTTAACACCTAACTATTCTATTTTTTTCTACTTTTTTTTTGTATTTTATCCCTCTATTATAATCATTTTTTATATGATTTCATATAACTATCGTAATTTATTTTTTCTTTAATTTCATTTTATCTTTATCATATCCATTTCTTTCCCTATTCTTCATTCATATTCTCCTCATTCAAAACAGATCCGTAGTAGAACAGGATTTTGTAGCATAACTTTTGTATGCAGCGTTTCATTGTTGCTCAATTGTTGAATATAGTATTTAAATGCAGTAAATGGTTGTTGGTTGCCAAAAAGTAATGCATGCGCCAAAAAGCTAGTAGAAATCTGATTTATTGTATTTGGTTATAAGTTTTATGTCCCCGCTTCTTATATTTTGTTAAATCACATCCATTTAAGCCATTTTAAATCTTAATGATTAATAAAAATTCACTCAATCGGTTGAATTTAGCATTTTTTTTTTTTGTTAATTATGTATATGCCATCATTTGTCAAGTATTATTATACATGTCTTTATTTGCATATATGTAAAATCAATGTAATAAAATAATTTAATGTTAAGTATTAATTTTAAATTTTGTATTTTCAACATTTAAACTATGTCAAATATAATCAGTACTATATTGATAAATGATTATATGAAATATTATTACATTATAATATAAATATAAATATCTAAGCATTTTCTACAATTTACACAGGAATATATATTTTAAAGAGAATGTCACCATACGTATTTTTTTTTATGAAATGATCATGTGTACATTTGATTTAAATGGAATTTAATTTTCTGACTAAATAGACAATGCTAATAAAATGAATGAAATAAATTTTCTATTGTGAAAAAATAAATAAAATTATATAAAAATGCTTCTATATAAATAGGTTACGTTGAAGGAAACTCAAAATTATGAGCCACAAACTACCAAATAATTTTTGTAATATATGTAATACGAAAATGTTTCTATGAAATTTTCTTTTTATGTAATTTCTTTCATTTTCAACATCTAGAAGATTAATAAAAAATTTATTCCATTTATTGTATTTAACATCACTTATATTATTGTAAAAACTCTTTCATTTGTCTAATATTACTGCGCATGGGTTCAATTTACAAACATATAAAATCAACATAATAAAATAATTTAATGTCAGATATCGATTTTTAAGTAGTATTTTCAATATATAAATTATCTAAAATATCATTACTACGTCGACGAATGATTTTATAAAATATTACCACATTCTAATATATATGTGAAAAAATTTAAGCATTTTTTCTAATTTACAAATGAATGTATTAATGTTTGAGAATGTAACCTATGCACCTATTCAATTTGTATGAAACTTAGTTTTATCACTAAACAAATTATGTTAAGTAGAATGAATGAATTGAATTTTTCATCGAGTATCGAAATTTTGAACGGCTTACACGTAACTGCTTCCTTTTGCAACAAATATGATTTAACCTGCAAATTTCTTGGCCGCATGTATTTATTTTTGTTGTTGTTGTGATACAAGGAACCTCTTAATTATTGCTTATCTGACCTCGCCCAAATAACGAATCTTCATTTTGATTTGCTCTCAATCTGATTCTATTTGTTTCCTTTTTTTCGATACTTACCTGTAAATATTAATTTTCTAATTAATTTTACTTAGTTTCTTTTCTGAACAATAAGGGAAAAATTGTAGAAACTTATCTAGGTTAGGACAACTTGACTTATTCCGAGTGAAATTTTAAAATAAATAATGGATAGATAGCTAGCTAGCCAGCCTGACTGTCTAGAAGGAGATTAAGGCATAAAATGCCAATTGTATGAAGATGAATAATTTGTCTACTGCTTTTGGACTAATCCAGGTGTACAATTTTTTTTTTTGTTTTTTTTGTTTTGATTCGGATGACATCAGAAGTCATGATATCTAAACCCTTTGGACAAGTTCCACAGATGTAGCATCTCTTTGCTTCTAACTAAATGATCTCTGATTTTTTTTTTTCAATATCCATTTCGCAAGGCACCCAAATTTGTTTTACCATCAATATAATTATTTTTATAATATATTTTATTTTTTGCACAATAAAGTCTATCTATTTTAGTTTAATTGATTGTTTCGTATCTGTTTAATAAGTTTATTTCTCTTACCGTCAAGTAGTTCTTTTTCTTCTCTATTCAAATAGATACCTCAAACAGCCACAGTAATTAATTCTGAAGTGTATTATAATATTTCTTACTTTTTTGGAAAATATTATTTAAATATTTAATTTAATTCGAATTGGAACTTTTGGACAAATTAGATCATAAACCTACCGCAAATCCACCGTTGAGTGAATCAAAGGTAGAGATGTCAGATGAGCGCCATTCATGATGAACGACTGCAATTCTCCTCACGTGGATGAAGAACTCCGGACACACGTGCCAACCAGCTGCCGCTAGTTGGACTTGGTCAAACCCATGATTAACGACCACGAAAACCAACGCCGTCGCGTAATCTTTAATTGCTTGTACACGTGTGTACCCTCATTTCCGTTCATCTAACACGTGTGAAAGGATCGACACCACCCATCCAAACGCATGCTGTTCAGGTAATCGGGTGGGCCATACCTAGACAAAGGCCCATCAACGGTCCAAATTCAACTGCACACCAACCCTAACCAAAACAGGCGCGTTGGTTCGCTGGTCGAGCGAGAGGGATCCCGGGCCCATACGGTTAAATTTTTATTTTTTTTAATAAAACGGTTAATTTAAGTGTATTTAACATGTGTATAAATTTTTAACATTTTTGAGTATTTGAGATATTTATTTTTTATTTTTAAAAATAAAAAATAAATATCCAAAATACTCCAAAAATGATAAACATTTATATACATATTAAATAAATATAAATTACTCAATGTTTTAAAAAATTTTGAAAAAAAAAATAAATATACGCGTTCGGAAGCATACAGTGCTACATGCTTTCGGGCGCATGCAATCGAGGTCCATGCCAAAGAAGTGCAATTTCCAACTTTTGGCGGGAATCCCGACGCCTTTTGTTTCTGAAAAACAAGAGAAGTGATCGCAGCCGTTCTGTGAATAGGGCCTTAATTCCATCAATCAAGTGGGTCCCACTTGTGGGGGCAGAGAGAGAGGGAGAGGTATAAAGAGAAAAGGAAAGATCGAAAGACAGGCGTGGGAAGGATTATGACAGAGAGGGAGAGAGAATATTTGCAGGCCAATCACCACCAAAAAGAAACAACATCCACACTCCTCCCTGTTGCAAAAGCTAAAGCAATTCAAATACAAAACAGTAAAGGAGGAGACAACCTTCTCTTTCTCTGCATTCTCTTCTAGTAAAATGTGGGAGACCCAAAAACTAAAAAATTTAAAATTAAAAAGTACACCCAACAGCCATCATTCCTATGTAACTACCTCCCTCTTTGGGTTTCCTTGATGCTTAACATCAACGCCTGTTTCAATCATTGAAAGCAAAAGAAAAAGGAACACAGACAGCTTTCGAGGAGATAAGAATTGGGATTTCAAAACAACTGCAACATGCCCTTTTCTTTTCATTCTGCCAATTGCCTAGCAGGCATGGTTTTTTGGGGGTGAATTCTGAAAGTTAGGGCTTTTCAGGTCTCAGGTTGAAGAGAATTCATGGTTGCTGGTAGGAGGAAGGAAAGTAAGTACGGTTTGAATTTGTAAACTTGTTCTTTCATTGTTTATGATCACCTCTCTTCTTAGTAGTTTTATCATGCACACACACACATAGCTTGCTATAAAAATTCTGTTCTAGTATTGAAATTGAATGACCTTCTCTTCCCCCACACCAGAGGACAACTTTATCTATTGCTTCTCCAAAAACCCGGTTCGTCACTTCATTGAATTTTGGTCTTCTGGTTTTAGATTTGAATTTTTTTCCTTGCGAGTTCTTGCAATAATGCAAAAGTCCATTGATTGTTTTCATGGTTCCAGAATATGTTGGTTTTGAATTCTACCTGCTGGCTTTCGGTTTTGAAGGACTTTTTCTCACAGCACAAGATTCTGTAGGAACATTAGTTTATGGATTACGATGAATACAAAATTTATTTATTTATGTATATATATATATATATATATATATATATATATATATATTTGTGTATATTGAAGGCCTGCAATGCTTCTTTGAGTGAAACATGATGTTGTTCTGTTTCCTGCAATTCTAGCAAGAACCAGAGTTGTTGCAATGGCCGATTTCAGAGTTAGGCAGGCAGCACAAGGACACACCAAAATCCGAAATGTCCCAATTGCAGTGACCCCAGAAGGATTCTGGTGCTGTCCATCTCCGGCGGTCTTCCAGAAGACTCTCAAAAGCCAGCAAGAGCCCGCAAACAAGGGAAAACCGTTACCGACATCCCACAAACACTCTGCTCAAAAGATACAAAATCACATACCTGAGAAGAAACCAATCTCGACTCCAGCTAGACCAAGGGTGGTTTCAGATGACCAAAGATGTCTGAATTCTGATTCTCCAGGTTTCAATCCACCTGTATCTACTGAGAGAGACCCAAAAGCCAACCACCAGAACTTGCACAGAAGGGTAGCCATGGAGTTCGGCGACGCCGAAACACGCGATTTGAAGGTGATCGTATCTGGGAAGCATGGATTTTCTGTGAAGATGAGCGTTCACCGGGACGTTCTTGCGCAGAAGACTAGTCTATTTGCGGAAAAGCTCTCGCAACAGTTGCCTGTAGCATGCATTGAAATTGGGGAGTGTGAGGATGTAGAGATGTATGTGGAAGCAGTAAGCTTGATGTATTGCAAAGAGATGAAGCAAAGGTTGATGAAGCAAACCGTCTCAAGGGTGCTTCGTATTCTCAAGGTAATTTTTTAGTTTCTAGTCTACAGAAATGCATCATTATGCTGGTGTATTGTGGCCAAGATGATTCCCACAAAGCATTTTTTATGGTTCTTTTATTTCTTTTGAATTAAGAAATTGAACTAAACATTGTGAAATATCTTGAAATTTTTGCAAAATTAGAATCATGATATATCATGCGATTGCATGATATTACGTGTTCGTAATGTTGCCATTTCATGTATTCATTTCAATACTGATTCCACAACAGGATCTTTTCTTCAGGTATTACCATCTTCCTATTAAGTATCAACCATATATATACGTCTATTACTCTGTTAAACCAATTGAATTTGCGTTGGAAATGTGAAGTTTGAGGGTGGAAATACTACTCCCATTTTAAAAGAGACTGAAATTTTATGAATGTCAACCACAATTTTCATGACCCCCCATGTGAATTAACATCGTTCCCAGGTTGCGGAGTCTCTAAGATTCCAATCCTGCATCCAGTCATGTTTGGAGCACTTAGAAGCAGTCCCTTGGATGGAAGAAGATGAAGAGAAGGTGGTCTCATCAATCCTGCATCTTCAAAGCAATCGAAAAGCTGTAGCCCCAGTATTAAAGCGAGTCACCTCTGATATCACAAATACTCCTCATGAAACACTTGTCCATGTAATGCAGCTAGTCCTCAAAAGCAATGAGGAACGAGGCCGGCGTGAGATGAAATCACTAGTGCTGAAGTTGCTACGAGAAAGCAGCGCCATAAACAATGGTAGCGTTGACATCTGCAATGGGAATATATATGATTCATGTCGAACCTGCTTGAATTCTCTGTTGCTGCTCTTCAAACAAGCGTCTGAACCTGGATTCAAAGAAAATAGTATTGAAAGCAAAGGGCCAACAGTGAAGCAGATAGCTCTTGAAGCTGATAATCTACTATGGTTAGTTGAAATTCTATCAGAGAGGCAAGTAGCAGATGAGTTCGCGTCAATTTGGGCCAATCAGTATGAGCTAGCAGAGCTACATTCGAAGCTGCCAATGGTGTCACGCCACCTTGTTAGTTGCATTACTGCAAGGCTGTTTGTAGGGATTGGCAGAGGAGAGATGCTGCCTCCGAAGGAGACCCGGCTGCAGCTGCTACAGACATGGCTGCAGCCGCTGATCGACGATTACAGCTGGTTGCAACATGGGTGCAGATCGTTCGATCGGAAGATGGTGGATGAAGGGATTGGGAGGACTATTCTGACTTTGCCACTGGAAGATCAGCAGAGCATTCTGCTCACTTGGATGGGGAGCTTCTTGAAGGTTGGAGACAATTGCCCAAATCTACAGAGAGCATTTGAGGTGTGGTGGAGGAGAACATTCATCCGGCCACACGTTGAGCAGCAGGGGAGCTTTCATCTATCAGATGACAGCACATTGACGACGGCATCTATCTAGACTGATTGAAGAAGAACCTGATACACAAGATCATTTGCCTGCAGTTGAATACCTACTCCAGATGCTGCACTGGTGGAGATGTGCATGTCCAAATGCACATTTGAAGAATGTGATGAATGAAAGACCGCTTGGTTCTGTGTTGAATTCATGGGTTAATTTGCCAAGTGATTATTGCATCTGGCACCAATTTGCCACTCCCTACTCCCTAGTGACTAGTGAGTGAATGAGATTTTTCCTCCTATCTTTCTTTTCATTTTCAGGACACATGCACTTTGCAGGTTCAAACAGTGCTACTGTGGCCGTATTTGATAGTTGGAACCTGGACTGTTGTTTCTGGAGACTTTTATTGATCACCTTCAATATATGATTACTGAATTTTAATTCTGTGAGCAACGTAGTAGTCTTATTCTATGGAATACGATGTGGATTAAGCCATTGAACCTCGAGGCCCAAATCTATTAGAATATAAGACGGTCTTATGTTTTGTTTGAATCTTACCTAGAAGAGAAATTTCAGTGGCGAATATATAATCCAAGCTATGATAAATCACTGAAATAATCTTCCATTCAGAAAATTAGTAAAAAGCCATCCCTCACAAGGCTCTCGGTTGAAAGAAATGAGCCATGACTGGGGAGGATTCTTCAAGGGCTCAGCTCATGTACCTAATGGGCTTCTTCCTTAGTTTCGTTTACAGTATGCGCCCACTTCGAGTATTTTTTTTCTTTTTTCTTCCTCGAAGCGTCATGCTCCGGGCTTATGCATCTCAATTCTAATTTTAATCTTATTTATAAAATATTAACTTTAATTTTAATCCTATTTTTAAAAATCTTGTTAGGTTTGAGTTTCGAGTTAAAATTTATGTTGATAAATTTACATTTTACTTAAGAATAATAAGTTTAGAATTTCATATAAATATATAATAATAACATAGCAATATATAGACTTTTAAAAAATATAGCAATATAATATTTCTAGCAAAAATTTAACATAAAAAATAATATAAAGGAAGAAAATTAATGGATGTAAAGATAAATTATAAAAATAAAAGATAAATATAAATTAAAATAATATACTTTATTTATAATATAATTATAATATGTCAAACATGTATTCAAATATAAATAACATAAAATATACAAAATATAAATAAATATTATTTAAATATTATGCATATAATAAATAACAAATGAAAAATTAGTTTCGGATTTGGGTTCACTTGAATTCTAATTTTATCATATTTACAAATCGGCTTAGGTTCTTTGGACTAAAGTTGCAAAAAAACAAGTTCAATCACTATTGTAAATAAGGTTCAACGTGCCAAGTTCGGGATCAACTTGGCGAGCTGCATCCCTAGTTTGACCAGGATCTGATTTTAGAAACAAGTGCTTGTTATAAGGTGAAAACATAAGAAAGTGACAAAAACGTTCACTTATTCCTTTCCACAAACCTTTTGATATAATTTGTTATCTTAACTACTTAGTTATTCGCGACGATGGGAAAGGATTCTGGAGCTGATCTGTCGACAGAGGAGTCAAGTAGAGGGAGGCACGCAAGTTATGGGCCGAATGCAAACTGTGAGGAGCTGCTGGAAGCCGAACTTCAGACTCTGTCAATTGGCGACAATGCAATTAAGAAGATCAAGCCAGGTGCTGATGCAGCCTTGTTGTGCACACTGTGGGCGGCGAAATCTTACAACAGGGAATTTCTGAAAGGGATGCTGAGGAGACTGTGGAGAGCCAAAGGCAATTTATACTTCACTGAACTGGGTGAGAATTTGTTCATGGCTTCTTTTTCGGAGAGGGAAGACAGGGATCGGGTATTGGACGGTCGACCATGGTTGTTCGACCGCAATTTAGTCATCATTGAGGACCTGCGTGAAGAGGTTGAGTATGCCCACATTATGCTCGTGAAAACGCCTGTTTGGATTCAGATTCAGGGTGTTCCTTTCATTGTGGAGAAGAGATGTCTGGGACAACTTGTAGCCAATACCTTTGATGAGGTGATGGAGATTAAGGCCACGGATGAGGACTTAAGGATCAAAGTGGTGCTGGATTGTCGTAGACCTCTGCGTAGGGGAATGTTTATCAAGGTAGGGGATCAACAGCGGAAATGGATCAGTTTCCAGTATGAGAAGCTGCCGGTCTTCTGCTATCTGTGTGGCGTGATGGGTCACGCCCACCGGGAGTGTCTCGAGGTCACAAAGGAGAAGGGGGCAATGGTGGAGGCGGATATGCCATTTGGCAGTTGGATGAGGGTGGGTACAAAGCCGCTGAATGTGAGAGGGGGGGGGCATCCCATTCCCGTGCGATGCCTGTCAAGTATGTAGGGAGGCAGGGGGTGTCGGGGGTGGATGAAGCTGATGGAGAGGGGGCAAGGCTGGGGG
>JAXCLR010000092.1:13735230-13751817 GCA_035584095.1 Annona squamosa | reverse complement strand
TAGAGGTGGGAATATGGTTGCCCACGCTATTGCTGACCTGATTTCAAATTCGGCTATGGATCATTTGGAATGGAGGGAAGATCCCCCACATGTTGTCATTGATAAAATTTATACAGACAATTTTTTGGCTATGAATTACCAGGATTCCTATAGTCCGAATCCCTCCCATGGGTTGAGGGGGTCGGCTTAGAGAAATCTTTTCATAAAAAAAAACTACTTAGTTATTCTACTTTTTAATCATTGTCTCTATTTTTAATGTTTTTCACATGTTTACATACAATTATCCTTCCATTTTTATCTTTTATCTTCTTCTTTTTTTTTTTACTTTCAAACCTATAATATTACGTTACTCTCTCATTTTTCAAAATTTTACTCTGCAAGCTTTTCCCTTATAAAAATTTTCCCAATTTTTACATCAAACAAAACGCACCCTTACTTTACTATTATCAATATCTCGAACCTGTAAAAATAACACATCCTTACTTTATTATTCTCAATATCTCGAGCCTCTAGACTCCTGTACTGTTGAGATGATGAATTGATGATAAAGATGAAACACCCATGCATCAAAGGTGACAGTGACACGCGTTCAACTCCGGTTATTCCTGTTGTAAACAACTCTAATTGAAGGAGGAATTTATACCGAGATGACTCCACATGCAAAGTGGGGAATTTGTACACATTCCTTCCAATTATAATCCATAAAGTGGAGAGCTTGTATGACAATGCACAATCATTAGATGGGCCTATTTTCTTGTGTTTTGACCAAGATCACTTTTTTTTTTTTTTTTTTTTTTTTTTGGGGTTATAGATCCATAATAGCAACTTACCTAATCAGCCGGGACCACTCAAGTAATTGAAAGCTTGGCCGGTCAAGATGACTGATGACTATAGTGTCAATTATCGTTGTACTGTCGGGTTTTCTCCCAACATAAATGGACCCAATCTAGAAATTTTAGTAAAGAAGATAGTACTGTGTGGCATGCATTCCTGTGAATATGGATAGGAAGATATTGAAACCACTACTAATTTTGTTTACACTGTCGTTGCAATTCTTGTGTATATTTGGGACAATATATATGTATTAGAAGATGCATTTGCAATATTCAATAATGTCATTAGTACATTGGGAGATGGTCACAAAATAATCTCACTTTTTATGACAAAAGAAGAGAGAATCATTAGAAATCTGGGTGACGATTAAACATTTAATTTAGCTTCTCCAGGAACTGTTCACCACCAAAAAACGATATCGCCCGGGACTAAAAGAAATTTACTTTTTTCAACCTTAAATTTCATTGCAAAAGATTACTGTAAATAGTCACACTATAAGAAAGTTGTTTTTTGAATTTAAACCCTTAGTGGCAACCAAAAAATCTTTATTAGCGAAAAAATGTGTATTGAAAATTTTTTCTTATCCATAATTAATGATACTTTTGTAAGAAATGAAAATTTTCCTTACTTATAGTGACGATCTCATGAGCAAGGATTCCTTATTATAATGTTTTCACAACTAAAATAAAATTGGTTTACTATCAAAATAAAATTTAGTTGCCTAAGCATAAAACTGTAAACTTTTGATAACCATGTTCTTTCTTAGTGTTTCATTAAAAAAAAGCTCCTTAATGATTGCAATGTGACATACATCATAAGTTATCGATAATCAAGAATTTCTTTAATAACTAAATTTTTAAACATGAGAAATGTTTTTTTTTTTTTTTTTGTGAAGCACCGTGTGTACCAGTTTTTTTTTTAAAAATTATTTTTTTGTAAGAAAATTTTGGTTGCACAAAGCTAAAATTTGTAGTTTTATTAGCAGAAAATTTCACAAAACAAAAAATGATATCGCCAAGCAAATTTAATTTTTCGCGGTCAATTTCGTTGCAAAAGGTTAAAGTGCCGCTGACCGGGTACGTGCTAAACTGCTAACATTTATTATACACAACGAAATACAATAAACATCAAAAAAAAAAAAAAAAAACGAAATACGATGGCTGCTAAAAATGGGTTCTCTTGTCGTTAAGATATGCTATCATTAATAAAGTTGTGATCGAGTGACATGACCCGTTTCATTACTCAGAAAGATCTATATACAAGGCATGTACTATACATTGTTAGTTATAAGTTGTCTCCAATAATATCCTTCCTACATTAATTAAGGGTTTGGTCGAATAGAAGTTCAAAAAAAATTCCCCCTTTTTCTAAACATCTTTTCTTGCTTTCCTATCTTATTTTTCTATTATTATGTTTAAATTTTATTATTTTTTGCATTTGATTTTATACCACTGTCTATTTATCTTTATTTTTTTATTTTTAATTATGATTGATGTCATATTATATTACTATTTTACTTTTAAAAAATTTTCATATTAATGTTTCCTGCCCAAAAGACCCTAGACTAATAAATTTGATAAAATTTCCAATAAAAGAGATAAAAAATAATGTAAAAAGTTTCAAAATATATACAAGATATCTCCTGAATAATATTAGAAGAAGGGAGAGGTAAACTAATCTTAGTTCCATGTTGGATTGTAACGAATTGCAATTTATTGGTGAAAGAAATATTAGAAAAGAAAAAAATTGTGCTGGCAATTTTTTATGAATATTTATATACTATAACAACTCATATTACATTTAAACACATTCATAACAATTTTTTTTCTAATAACATCTATGTGTAGTAAGGAAATTGCAACACCTCTGGGAGAGAAGGAAATGTAAAAACTTTCACACCGCCTGAGAAGGGAAGAAAATGCCAATAATGGGCCCAAATTGAGTTCCCACCAAAACACACCCTTTGTGGCGCCTGTGATGTTACCTTTAACAGTGGGTTATGGCTCCACATTTCAATTACGTCTTGGTTAGTTGGGCATGACATGAAAAAGGTTCGGAGCAATAATTTGAGGTGGATACATCATTAATTGAGGGGTCGTATCTTGCATGTTGCAAAAAGAACCCCACGTGGCAAGTGGGCACTATTGCCAAAATAATGTGCTAATTAAAGAACTGGCTAGTGCCTTAGACCGTATGCCTAACTAATATAGGGCCTGCTGTAATCAGCATGTTAGGATTTAACTATTCTACTTGCACACTAATGCATTGATTACACCCTTCTGGCTCCAGTGACTTATACTTCTTAAGGGTGTGTTTGGTTGGAACTAATTTTTTTTTAAAAAAACTTTTGAGAGTAAAAGTTGTTAAGTTGATAGAAAATGATGTGATATGATAAGGATAATAATGAAGTACAAAGAGAATAAAATTAAAATAGACAAAGTAGTTGTATAGGTATTTGTGTAAAAATGATTGAAAAATAGGGTTGTTTATATAGAAAAATGTGAAAAAATAATTAAAAAATAAAGTAGTTATGGGGACTAAAAAGTTTTTGATTGAAAAGTTTCCATTGACATGTTTTGTATATAACCAAACACACCCTTAAAATTAGCTAATTTATTTATTGTCTATCGTTTAATTTTTCTCCTTTTTTAATTCTTAAATTTTTTGCAAGATCTGACCACTTTTAATATTTATTTATGCGTATTTGTTTATGATGCAATATATATATATATATATTACAAACTGTTTTATATTATACATTTATCTAGTCAGTCTTAAAATGTGTTAAATGTTTAAACAGATATGTTTCTAATCGAAGTAATGTTTGACGTCATAAATGACTCAAAAATATAACAGTAAAATCAATGGCTTAGATTTTAAAATTTTAAAAAGCAAAAAAGCAATGGCGTGTATGGAAAAGTCGTGGACTGCATTAGATCAGAATCCATCATATGATTCATATTTTGTAATGACATGCAATCCAAAAAACAACACTAGCATAGGACATTCAATCGACCGAGAAATTGAATGTTTTCCTACATAAAACTCATAAAAAACAATATCAATTCATTAAAATTGACATTTGTTGATAATTTTCATAAAATTTTTTTAGTAATTTAGTAACATATGTCGTGTCTCAAATAATGCTTAATAGTTCACCATTTATAGTTCACGAGGGCAATTCTATACATCGCTTGAATATTTATTTTCAATGTTCCAAATCAAGTATCAAACAGAGCTCAACAATTTTGTCATGTTGTTCATTTGTGTTTAATTAACTTCTATTGAATCAAATTAACATACGAGTACCACTTCTGTAAATTCCATTTCAGCGAAGCATTATCAATTTGGTCTCATCTTGATAATTAGTAAAAAATCCCCTTACACATTATATTTAGCATCATTTGTTTAACTAAGAAAATTCCCTTATGTATTTAACATTATTGTACATGATCTCATCTATAAAGTATGTAAAATAAATATGATAAAATAGTTTGATGATAAATATTAATTATAAAATTATATTTTTGCTATAAAAAAATTATATTTTCAATACCTAAGGTTTTTGTAAAATTTTATAATATTTTTGTGCATATGTGAATAGATTCAAACGTTTTTCATAATTTATATGCATATTTTTGAAATAAATGTATGTTATGCACATCTTTTTATTTCATTATTTTTCAACTCAGCTCATTTCAAGTATATATTTTTTTCAATTCTTGCTCAGAGTACAGATCTAATAATGTATCAATAATCTAGCAAATAGTGTATTTACATAAGACATTGCTCCTAAAATGAGAAACAAAAACTTTTACATTTGGATTAAATCCGGGCACGCCTACACTAGCTGGGCTATGCCCATGTTGACGGCTTATACGCATCTTTAATTGGAATGAAACTCGAGTTGTAAATAATGATATTAAATATAATAGATGAAAAAAATGTCTCATCTAATGTCACTAAATATCAAAATAAATGCGATTTCATGAAATAACTTAAATGTAACACAGAAGTGAAACTCAAAATATATTGCATATATCTATATTGCAAGCGAAGTATATAATGGGATAGTATGCAATCTCTATTAACTTAATTCAAATTAAAATAATATTAATTATAATATCACGGGTGGCTGGAGTTACGGTATATTCAAAAGAATTCAAGAAACTTGAATGGGTGGGAAAATAGGATAAAAATGTAAAAATGTATAACAAGAATGAAAAAATCTTATTAAAAACATTAAAAAAAACTGAATTAAAAACTGATAAAGTCATCTTGAAAATCGGAAAAAAAATGAATTGAAAATAAAGAAACAATTTCCATTCGAATCATGAATTCTCCGTGCCGCCTCCGGAGTTTCAAGAAACATTTGTGTTGATTTATCATAGATTATAAGAGATTTTATGGACTGATTGCGGGTGTTGGTGACTTCAATCATTTGATTTGCCCAATGCCACGTGCCAATAATTAGTGCGTTACACGTAGAGCCAGCGTATCAAGTAATTGATCTCCGGAGCAAATTAAAATGATCGTTACCGACAACTCTTGTTTGCTTTCAATACTAAATGATTATCACGAGGTTCGAGATTATATATGTGCATGGCTGTCCCCACGCCTATGATCATGTCTTCTCTAGCCCCAAGCGACGGCTCAACACGTGTAATCTTGGGAATTGTGTTGTTTTCGCGTTTGCATTATCCCTTTTGTGTATGCCACTTGAGCTGGGTTAGATGGGAATTTTAAAAAGATTAAGAAATAGAAAAAATTATATCACGAACTGTACTATTATGACACAAGCCATGAACAAATCAACAAAAATAAAGTAGATAAAATTCATTGTACTGAGCTCGTAAGAAATAGTGAAAAAATTAATGTAGTTCAAGGTTAAACAGACCATCTTTAAGAGTCTTGCTCATCTTTAGGAGAACTTTCCCAAAAGTTAGCTATTTAGAGACACTAGTAGTCTGTTTTGATGTGCATGGATTTTGCTATAAATACGTGTTGGGATAAGAATCCAATACATGCATATACAAAAGCCCTTTTTGATTGGTATATAATTACATGTATCTCAACACATATTATATTGAAGATCTGAGACATTCTTACAAATCTGGGGACACATAACATCCCAAAGAAATCTGGAAGACACAGCTTCCAACAGTCACTTAGGAAACTACCTGCTCCCACACCTCTTCCACACGGAAGACAACTTGCTCCCACACCTATCTATTTAGGACCGAAATCTCGAATGGGATTCGATCCTGCGCCAACCGCAGAACGCCGTGCTGCGCCGCAGTTGACGACCAACCGAGCTAGCCTCGGTTGGTGCATATACAAAAGCCCTTGATATAAGGTTTTTAAAGTTTTTTGAAAAATTTTCATGTGGGCCCATATATATGGTACTTTTGGTAAACTTTGAAAAAAATTCTCAAAATTTTTCTATTTATTTTTACACATAACTATCTTACTTTCCAATCATTTCAATACATCTTTTTATATAATTATCTTACTTTTCAATTATTTTTATATGTCTTCCTATAAACTATCCTCTATTATTTCATTAAAAAAATCCTCTTCTTTTAATCATTACTCTTATTTTTTAATTTTTTTACAACAATTTAGTCTACCAATTTTCAATTAAAATTTTATATATTTCTTTATAATTTGAAAAATTAAAATTTTCACCTCATTTGAAGAGGCAAAAATATTATTTTGGAATTATAAAAATGATAGATACAAAAATTAAAAATCAATGAATTTTGATAGCTATAAACATTACATATAGACACATATAAAATGAAAAAAAAATTAAAAAGAAGAAAGCGCTCAAAACACTATCGAATAATTAACACATATATGCATTGAAACATTACCCTTACTTCATGAATATATATATATATATATAGCAAAAGCAAAACTATTATGTATGACAAAAGAAATACAAACGAAATGTTAAAATTATTATTTCTATTTATGTTCATAAAAGATCAAATCACTTCCGAGAGACAAAAAAGTGGAGCTCTTGAATAAATCCTGAATAACGTATCAATTGAGTGTGCCATAAATCCTCAAACTATAGTAACATTCCAACATTTCCAGACCATGAAATTATTTTTAAAAAATACAGTGTTCTGTACCAGAGAGGGAGATAAGAGTGGAGCAAAAGAAAAGAATTAGCAAACGTTCTATTATACCCATCAACTACATTAATTCCAAGCGTTTTTCTTCATTCATTCATATAACTTTCCTCAACATGCCAAAAAAAAAAAAAAAAATAGAAATAGAAATTGGTTTTTTTTATACCTCAATTTTGCCCCTCCCGTCATTTTCTTCTTCCAACCACCCGACGCTTTTTTTAACACCCACTAAAATCCCTAACAGAAAACCTGCCCTTGTCATGAGCCGCCGCCGCAGCAGGCATGTTCCCGGCGTGCCTGAGTCCCAGCGTCAGAGACACATGTTCCGCGGTAGTTCCGAACCTCATGTGCCCGGTGGGCCCCATCATGGCCCCAGCCGCAACCGCTGCAGCTGTAGCCGCAGCCGCAGCCGTAGCCGCGGTCCCAAACTCGCCCCCCACCATCACCCCACCACCTCTGCACCCCTCCTCATCCTCCATCAGCAGGGCCCCACCATCAGACCCCTGCTGCTGTGCCACTTCCCCAACGGTCAGGATGCTTCCTCCCCCACCAACGCCCATATTCTCGCTGCAGTTGCCTTGGCCGTCCACATAGTATCGCTGCTGCCTGCTGTTACCACTATTCACTGCCACCACGAGCGTTGGGTCGTTGTCTTGGGCATTCATTTCAGACCTTCCGCTTCCAACTGCTCCTGCTGATGTTTGTGGAGTTTGGGTGGTGTTGCTTCGATCTAGGATTTCCCCATCCATGTTCTTGGATTCTCTTTCTGGGTTGTCTTCATCCTTGGACTCTTGCTGATACATCTCCTCCACCATCGGCTTCCACAGCCTCACTCTTGCATTTATAAACCAGTTCGACACCTGACATATATGCACAACATGCTCATATATACCATTTCACCCCCACATCCACACACAACCACTGATAAAAATGGATGAAATTTCCCTTTTTACATCACTGCTGATGGAGTTGCTTCACCCATTAATTTAACAGCTTGCTAAAAGTTAGCAACAAATTACAAAATTGAACACCAATGTGTCTGACACACCAATAACTGCCATTACTGAGTTCTACAGCTAGTGCATGTAATCATTTTCATTGCCTTTTCAACCATCGTATAGGCTTTTCGAGTGGATCATGTGAGGTATCTTTGACATTTGCATTAATTTGTATATTAAAGACTCGCTCTTCGTAACTCTCTCGCATTCTAATATTTTTTCGCATTTTATTATATTATTATCTTATTTTTAATCATTTCTATCAACTACTTAAACAATTTCCTTACCTATTCTAATTTTATTATTTTCACTTTTGGTCATTATCTCTGTCATATTACACCGCTTCTCCCATTTTAAAAAGTTTTAAATCAAAAGTTTTTCATTCAAAAGTTTTAAAAATTTATTAAATGCCAAAAAAACCCTTAATCTCCGCAATTCTCCTCAAAGAATTTTGCTTTTTTCCTTAAATAAAAATTGGAGTGGAATGCTTCATCAAAAAAAAAAATGGAGTGGAATATGTAATAAAAAATTCGGCATCAACTATTTTCACTTGTGGCTAAGTGTTAATATTATTTTTTTGCAATCGGATTTTGAAACTTGTGTCAAATATTATTTTTGCTATATTGGAGTAAAAAGTAACTGCATTTAATCAAATATAGCTATTAAAAATAATAAAGTATTTGCAACCACACTTAAAAAAAAAGTTGCAACCACACTTCAAAAAGTAGTCGCAACCAAAAATCAATTGTGGCCAGCTCCTTTTACATGCAACGAAAAAATCAGCCGTATTCAAAAACATTTGGTGTACCGGCTTGGTGGAGGTTTGGTCAATCTCACGAGGGAACGTCTTCCCACATGAGAGTTTGAAGTGAGCGTGCAGTCTGGAAAGAAGACGGAGAAATTGGGAAACAGTGCTCATGGGCATTGATGATTGACATTAATGCGGATTGACGGATGTGATGGATGTGTCGTCTGAACAGGATCCATGTCTTCTGGCGGCATTGATTTTTGCGCAGCGCAGGGATAAACTTTCCTACTCCGGATGATGGGATCGAATACATGTTCATGCATTTTAAAATTTCTACACATGGGGTGCACAGTAACTTCTCCAACATGGTCTAATATTATTGGTTGGCCATACTTTTACTCTATCCCCAACAATAATCAATAGCAATATAGTTTTAGTTATATATAATATGTTTATTCGCACCACACCTTTGCCCAAGTAATATTAAAAATAAAAGGAAGACTTTGTTGATCTACCTGCACCTTCTACCGCAACCCAACAACCTTCATATTTTTTCATTAACGTGAAGTTTAATGAAATTCAATCCATCCAAAATATTTAACATTACTCATTTACCAAGATTGCATGATAATACACATTGAAAAAAATTTATACTCGCGGTAACATGATTTCATTTGGGCCAACACAAGCCTCCGATTCAAGTAATTTTATGTATTATAACTTAATATCTTAAGATATAAGTATAATGAAACTTAAATAAGAGGTATAAGTATAATGAGCATTTTAAATTTTATAAAAATATTACAATTAAACCAATGGTAGTTGAGTTTCAATCAAAACCCTTTACTCGTAATTATATTTTATTAATGTTTGTAATGTTCCTAAATATGAAAAACAATCTGAAGTCTTCGAAGAGGGTTTTCAATGCATTGTTACTTTTGATCTATACACCCATATTTCATAGAATAAATGTTTGATTAATTACAAGAAGGGTAATGATTCCATATTTACTGCAAACAATTAGGGAACGTTTGTTTTATGATGGTTATGGTTTGAAATGGGAAACCAAGCCAATTACTCCCCCAATTAACAATTATATTTTTCATTTATATCCATATATTTAAATTATTTTTGTATTAATTATCTCCATCAAATCTATTTATTTCAACATTATCTATAAAATTTCTTATCAATCACACTAACTCTCAAAATATTCAATTTCTCATTCCCCACCCTATTTCACAACTCCACAAAATTTCAATTACTAAACATCCTCTTAGACTTCATGCTTATCTAAGGTTTTTAAATTTTAAAATATATTTTTAAACCTAAACTAATTATCATATTTAAAACTTCTTATTTTATGATACTAATAAAAAAAATTTATTGAAAACATTTTCTAATATTGAAAACTCGTATATCTAAAAATTAGCTTTTTTCATAAGATAGCATTTTTCAAGAATGAATAGGTAACGAACAAAATTTTAAAAACTAGTAAATGTATAACTAAACAAATTTTGCATACAAAATTCTGAAAGATATATATTACAAAATAATAATAATAATTAAGTTTTCAATAGGTATAATTTTTGAAATTATATATAAGTGTGCATAGATAAATATGATAAATGGTTTTAATTTTAAAAATATTTTAAAATAATGATAAAAATATTTTTAAATTAAAAAAGATAAGAATGTAATGATTGAATCATTATCTAGAATTCAAACATAATTTTGTAATATTATAAGACCATTTTTGAAGGTTAAAATAATTAGTTTTGGAATTTTTAATGATATTTGATAAAATATATATTTTTGTAGATATTTTGAAAATAGTGGTGAAAACATATAAGTGGAAGTATTATAAACTAGAGTTTTTTTTTTTTTTTTGTTTTTTTGTTTTGTTTGATTGCACCGCGGGCGCAAGGATGAAATTCTCATAACGAAATTCTGGCTTCAACCGACGCTGCTAACCCGCGGACTATGCCCCGCTTGGTTAAACGAGAAAGTTTTAGAAACTCTCACCTTGAATAAAATGTCCTTTTCTACGAGCTTCTAAGCAAGCTGTAACTAGAAATATACCTTCTTCTATTTTAGGTTTTTGTGTGTTGCATTCATTTCGTAGGTGAAATTAACAAATGCATGAGTTGAATAGTGTGTAAAGCACTATATTTCTAGGCTAGATTATTGAACAAGTCCAACAGTGCAACATTTTGCCCTAATCGAATTTTACAGTAACCTTCCCAGTTCTAGAATATCGGAGCCGTTCAAAATGTGGGCCCCATTGATAAGATTCTATAATTTGAAAAGTCCTACCAATTTAGAATTTGATAGGACAGAACATAAAAAATGATTGCACGGCAACAGCTCTTCTCACTTTTATTATCAGTCTAGATGATCTGCATGATAGAATCCATTCTTGGGATGGCTTGGATGTGCTCCCATGTCAGATAGAAATCAGGAAGATTGGTTTCAAAATCGGAGCTGCGTATTGTCATTTTGTGACAGGCACTAGACTCATGGCCCACACATTTATTAATCAATCAATATGGACTATGCCCAAGATGCTGATTGGACAACAAAGCAAATGTGGTCCATTAAGATTTTTTTAAAAAAAAAAAAAAAAAAAAAAACTCAGCCTCTCCCTCCGGTACCAATATGAAATTATTTCCATAATTCTAAAATTCAATCTTAATGGTGATACAACTCTATTCTTTATTACTACCGATCTTTTATAATTAATATACCATATATATTTATTTTTATTTTTTTTGTTTTGCGTCTCATGAATATTACTACTGACAAACTAACATTTTTTTTTTACATTTTCTTATTCCTTTTACTTTTTATTCAACTGATTAACCCTAGATGGGGTACTTGTTTGTAATTTTTTAATATGCTTTGCTTTTATTTTTATTTTTTTTTTTAAAAACTCTGACATCTTATTTCCGAGCTTTCACGTGATTCACTCAAGTCGAATTATGGTGTCTTGTTAACTGTGGGTTGGTAAATGCACAGTCTACCTGCGGCCTCATGCACAGTTCCCTGCCCCCATGCACTGGTGGTATCACTGTTGTTGTAACAGGTGCAATATGCTTGGGCAGATTCATTTGCATTCCTACGTAGTTCATTCCTTAATCTACACTAAACCGACTAATTAAATTAAAATATGAAGGTTTCAGTTGCCATGTCACACTCAACAAAATAAATTAGCTTGTGGTAGAGAATCCCAACCACAGAATAAGTCAGATTGGCTTCGAATAAAAACCCAACAACTTGACAATTAAATATTTGAATAAGCTTAGTTTTTATCCCCGCCCATATTTTTAAGTTGGTAGGTAAATTTCAAACACTCTCCTGACAATGCATGCAATACCTTTGGCTTGTTTGTATCATCATCCCTCACGCTATTTTATGATTATTAAAGGATTACTTGTGTCATTTTAAGGACACCCCAAAATCTATTATTTTGTTGTGAAATGACTTAGCTCCAACCGCTGTAAATTAATACAAAAAAGAAAGACTAAGGTAATCAAGCAACTTTGAAAGATGATACAAGAACTTATAAATTTGTGACTTGAAACGCAAGTAAACCAATTGAACCAACCAAGTAGCGGTTCCAAATAAAATACCGAAAAAATAGAAGATAAGTTAAGCTCTTTTTATTATATAATTGAGGGTTGGTCAAGACTTATTGAAAGGTCAAAAAATGGAACACCATAAACCATCTAATTTTAGCCGGTGCATGATGTGTATAGTTTTCTCAAGCTGCTAATCAATCTATGTATCAAATCCGTCGTCATGTCACACCCCAGCTGTCGGTGAGAACATTTTTTACTGAGAGTTGAAGAAGGTTAGGCTGGATTCATCCAAAAGAGGACTTATGATACTCAATTTGCTACAAGAAAACTCCTTTTTAGTTGCCATTATTAGCAACACATTATTTTCATCATAATCTGTTTAGTAACATATAAAAGTAAAAAAAAATTTCTACACATTTTTATATGATTTAACATCTTAATTATCTAATTTTACTTTGCTTTTTCTTTCCATACAACAACCCTATCTCTTATGAATTTATTCTTTGTACTCCTAATTCCGTCCCCATTATATCACATTATTCCTTTGTCTTTTAAAAAAAAAATTCATTCCCACTTTCCCATTTTTATAATTTTATATCTTCCATGTCAGATAGTTGTCGGCAAGTTAATTTTTTGGTTGCCTCTAATAAAGCATTACATCCAAATAAAAATTTATTCCAAAATCTATAACTATTTGCAACGAAATATAGGACTTTCCTTGTTTTCTCACATATGTAAAGAAACATTCGCATCCAAATTAAATTTCTAATAAAGAAATTTAACATTTTGGACCAAACGTTCAAAAATTGAATTTCCATGCATATATATACATGTGACGTGTTCGATCGTCCATCTCTTTCTTAACTAGAAATAAGTTTTTATGCATCTTTGAGTATATACATGCTATATATGTATACCAAATTATGAAATTGTAGCTTTTGCTAATTGTCTAATGTTTACTTCTAATAAAAATAAGTGCATGTTTGTTTTTAACAAAAATTTTGAACTTTTCACTCTACATGACTACTATATTTTAAAATTATCTTTTCACATCTTTCTATATAGCTACCATATTTTTTAATTATTTTTACACGTTTATCTATACAACTAAACTAGATATTTTAACTTTATTCTCTCTCTACTAAAAATTTTTCATTCAAAAATTTTATCACTTATCAAACATACCCTAAATATATCATCTAGTGGGTGTTGATTTCAATTCTAATATTTTCTTTATGCCTACTAAAAAATGACCTATAAAAGCAAGATGAAAAATACCAAAAAAGTAAAATAATATTCTTCACTTTTTATTATTGAATTTTATAAAAATACCGAAAAATTGGTTTATTTTTTATAAGAAAAAGTAGTTGATTTTGATATAATAAAGTTGGTGGATAAATAATAAAGGCCCCGATTCTAAACTCATGAAAATTTTGGAAATCCATGCATGGGATGTTTTTACGGTAAGAAAATTTATTCTTGACAATCCTGAGTTAGCAAATATATATATTAACAACAAGAAAAATATATGTGTAAGGAAAAATTCCCTTGCTTATAAGATCCTTTCATAGTCTAAAATAGCTTAAGATTATACTTCCACAAACAAGTAAAATCTTCTTGTTTATGAGCAAATTTCTTCTTAAAAGTTAGTATACAAGAGTTGTGTTCAAAATTATGTAATAAGAAGGCCGACTGAATGCACTCGATGCATTCAAACTCAGTGCACCTAGGTACATTTCACTTATTTTTAAATTTTTTTGAAGCTTTTTTATACAACTGTTAATTTATGTGTATTTAACATATGTATTATTTTTACCATTTTTGTATATTTTTAGATTTTTAAAATTAGTGACATTTTCGAGCTTATGAATTATAAAAATCCATTGATTTTTAAAAAATAAAAAAAATACAAATAGATTAATAGTTATACAAAAAATTTCAAAAAAATAAAAATATATGTTTTTGCACACTAGTGCAACGAGCAGGTGCACTAGATGGGGGCTCATGTAATAATGGAATCAGATTTCTATTCTCAAAAAAATTTTATTTGTAATATTACTTTTCTCATTCTCCATAGATTTTCTGATTTTATAGCACATAACAATCTCATTTTTATTAATATTATTTTTTCATTTTCTTTATAATTTCACATTTCTCAGAATATAACAAATTCTCCTCATCCCAATCTAATTTTATTGAATGACTCTAAATAAGTCCAATATATGTTACCAACTTTTACCAACCAATGTCTTCTTAAGCATCATCAAAAAAATTTCTTCTTAAGCGAAACAAAATCTTGGTCGCTAAAAATTAAAATTTTTGTGCTGTTTCTAAGGAATTAGTCTAGATTGTCAAAATCAGTGACAAAAATAAAATAAAATTGATGCACCAATAACTAACTGAATGGATCAGAAGCCCGATAGTACCCAAACTAAGAAGGACAAAAAAAAAAAAAAAAAAAAAGGAATGATCTCTAAATTAGTCACATTTGCTAGCATAGCAGCGTGGCTTTAACGTAAGAATAACTGGTTCTAAGTTTGACAATTTTCTATTCTTGAGTTGGTTTTGGTATTGGGTTAACAATTTTCTATTTTTGAGTTGGTTTTGGTATTGGGTCAAATAACAGAACAAGTACAAAAGCATGACAATTAAGTAACGTTATCAGCATATTATCCTCATTTTTTGATAATTAATCCTCATTATTCATCCTTCCCAACTTTAACATGAGAAATAATAATTCTGCCATTCTACGCGTCGAGTAGCTGCATGTTCAGACTTTTACAATGATAGCTAAAAACAGTGTTGAAAGCAAAGCCTTCCGAATATTTTTCGATTGAAGTTATACTTTCGTTACTTAGGAAGCTTAATTGCCCGCAATCCTCCAATGTGTCCTTTTGCGTGAAAAGATAGAATATGCGAAATTAAGATTAAAAACACTAAGGCAAAAGCAAAAACTGAAGTCTCTCTCATCTTAGATTATTTCCCCATAAAAAAGGTGAGAACGGGTTAATGTCGTTCCATAATTAAATGACAGTGCAGATTATTGGTAATTAACAAATGAAAAGAGTTTGCTTGCATTCACTGCTTTCTCTAGTTCCTAGCTATAGCGAGAATGAAGCCCATCTTAAACTCGGACGCCCATATTCGAAAAATTATTTTTAAAATTTTTTAATTTTATAAGTATGTGTTCTGCTTACATCTCTTTTTTTTTTCAAATTTCTTAATTTTTCTAGAATTTTATTTTAATTTTTAAAACACAGACAAGTGCATGTATGCACATTTTGTTCATATCCAAGAATCAAAATAAAACCGAACAAGTCTAAAGTTTTTTCAAATTTCACTCGGGTCGATCAAGATAAGACGGCACATTTATAGCAATAATTTTTTAAAAAATTATATCCGCCCGCGTAGTCACAAGGGCACGGAAGATTTGAACTTTCTAACGAAGTGGGACCCTCTATAAGCCAAACCCTAGGAATTGGGAAGAAAGAGAAGATCGAAATTCCACAATCAGCCTAGCTAGTGAACTCACGAGTTTGACAAGATAAACGGGAATAAGATGTGATTCCATGCATAACTACCAGTGGGTCCCACAGTACTTGCTAAATCTCAGCCGCAGATCTTGTTAAGTTCACGTGGATTGTGGCCCATCCTGGTTAGCCCTTTCTAAAATCATCTTTTTAAGGAAAAAACTGATTTGTGGTGTTTTCAGAGAGAGAGAGAGAGAAAGAGACCTGATTTCTCGAGAGACCGGTCTGCCTAGCCAACAAGTGCTTATCTGCGTCGCTTGGATATCTGAAAAGAATAGAGCAGACAATGACATCAGAATTCTCTCTCACTGTATCATGCAATCACGGATGGGCTAGAAAGTTTTGCCTCATTTTCTTCTCCCTGCAAAATACATATTATGCTAACTTACAGACATCGAAAGCAACAAGTGCTTAATTACATGATGGAGTATTTAGTAGAGGAGTAATGAGGTAGACGTTAGGAGGTTTTGCATGAGTAAAAAAGAAAAGGGGGAGGGAAAAGGAAAAGCAAAGGAGAAAGAAACAAGCCAGCAAAGGGTAAGAAGCAGGCTTTTGGTCAGCTTTTTGCTGGAGGAGACAACATCCAAGGACTCTCTCTTTCTCTCTACCTCTGCGTTCCTCCTTTAATGCACGCAACCAGCGAACGCAGAGAACATTAGCGTTGGGAAGTGCTATTTACTCCCATCTCTCTCTCTCTCACTCACTCACACACCCAACCACCACCACCCCCCCCCCCCCCCCCCCCCCCCCCCCACA
>JAXCLR010000092.1:13702227-13713059 GCA_035584095.1 Annona squamosa | reverse complement strand
CTTTTTTTGTTTTAAAAAACACCATATCTCAGTCCGAAATTTAGCATGACTAAAGGTGTGTTATAAATACTACAAGATTCTTAGGTTGATTTTGGAGCACCGTTATTAATATAACTTTTCAATTCTCAATACAATTTTTTTAATTTTTAATGCAATTTTACTCATTTTTAATACAATTTTACTTATTCTCAAAACACATAGTTATATTATCATCCCATATACAAATTTAATTTAAAAATCTCGTATTATTTAGAACACGCTCTAATAAAATTCATACGCAATTAGCAAATTTATATTAATTTGTTTCATATCATGTATTACAAACATAGTAGCCACCATTTGGATGAGGAAATATATAATTAAAAACAAGAGGATCACAGCCATCATTTTCGCCTATCTTTCTACCTTCAATATCAGCCATTAATTATTTTTGGACTATATGGTCTGCATAGAGGCCACGGATCATGTGCCTCGGATGGATCATTCCGTTTTCAATGTCTTTCTCTTTTATTTTTTACTTTTTATTTCCAGTCATTAATTTGTCAGAGAAGTCGGGGCAGGCTCCGAGCCTGACAGATGTGGACCATTACGGAACACTGGCGCTCATAATTGGATGTAGCACCAGGCGTGACCCATAATGGCCCTTCAAGTCACAAATATATTGATTTGTATATGTGAGTGATCCACTTACTTCGAACTAAATAAATATTTTATTTTATTTATTTTTTAAATAAAATTTACTATAATTTTTTTACTTTTTTCTTCGTACACTTATTTATGTCAGTGTATTTAACATATAGACTAAGTTTTACCATTTTCGAATATGTTTATCTATTATTTTGAGATTTTTAAACATATATCTGTATATGTGTATTTAAAATATTCTTATTTTTAGAAATTTAAAAAAATATATACACATATCCAAAAGTGGTAAAACTTGATGTATATATTAAATACACTTAGAGAAACAAGTGTACGAAGAAAAAAGTAAAAAAAAAAAAAATTTAATAGAATTTTTAAAGTGGGCTAAGTGAGAGATTTACTTAGCCCGGGCTAATAGGATCATTCATCATATATTTATATATTTTAAATGACTAAAAATATCACTTATAAATTTATAAAAACTATAGTTAAAATTTTAAATGACTATAAAATATCATTTATAAATTTATAAAAACTATAGCTATTTTAACTTTTCATTAACTATCACAACGGTCGATCATGAATTCTGAAATTTCATAATTTCAATATGAATCATTGTGACAATTGCTAACGAAATTGGTATAATTACAATATTTCAAAAAGAATATTATTTTTCAAAATTAAGCGTAATCTTTCGAAGGAAAAGGTTTATACATCCGTGGCATACGCTTGTGTCTATTATCGTGGGATGGGTAATGATTTAACACATACCTCTGTACTGAGCGTCCTTACATCTCGGGGTTTCGAGACTTCTTATTTTTATTTTTCGTTTTTTTGGTGTGAGTTCATCAGTAATCTTTATAGTGTAATGATTTAACATACTACATATATACCAAGCCTTGGTAGGTATATTTTTATTTTTGCGGGCCAATATTTGTTCAATTCATATACTAAATTCATCTTTTTTGAAAAAAATTATATATCCAATCGAAAAAAATTTATGATTTTAAAAATTAATAGTTTTCACCTTCCTTTAACTTTCAGCAAAAAGGAAAACCATCTGATTAAAAAAGATACACAAAATTCAAAATAATAAAAATTTTCATATGAATATAAGAGTTATATGTGGATGGTCCATTAATTTGCTTGGAAAGTGATAAAATTTTTTGAAAATGAAAAAGATGATATG
This sequence comes from Annona squamosa, assembly GCA_035584095.1. NCBI lineage: Eukaryota > Viridiplantae > Streptophyta > Magnoliopsida > Magnoliales > Annonaceae > Annona > Annona squamosa. The sequence continues at coordinate 13,711,228 of JAXCLR010000092.1, read as the reverse complement.
ATATAATAAGTGTAACGATGAGATATAGAAATTGTAATTGGTTTGAATTTGTAAACTACATGTATCAAAAAAATAGCGTTTTTGGGAAGTAATAAAATTTTTGAATAAAAAATTTTATATAAAAGTTTTTAAACTTAGAGAAAATGATAGGTTATGATAAGGATAACGCTGAGGAATAAAAAGAGTAAAGTTAAAATAGATAGATTAATTATATAAGTAATTGTGTAGAAACGATTAAAAGATTGGATTGCATAAAGATATGAAAAAATAATTAAAAATACGATATAAAAGAGCGAAGACTTTTAGATTGAAAAGTTTTATGTTAAACAAACATACCCTAAAGCTTTTCAGTTTCCACGACGATCTTATTTTAATTATTTTTTTTTGAAATTTTCCATTATAACTATCTTATTTTTTAATCGTTTCTCTGTAACTACCTATACAACTAATAAATATATATATATATATATATATTAACTTTATTCTTTTTACTTATCATTTTTACTCCTTTCATATCATATAATTTCTTTCAATTAAAAAACTTTCGCATCAATTTGAAAGTCTTATCATTTTCCAAACATATTCTTAATTTTAAAAATTTAAAAATTTTTGCAGCTGTGGATAAAAATATGTCCCAAGCCTTGTCGTACTTTATATAGTTAAAAAATTTATTAATTTTGAATTATCATTTTCATAATTTCAAAAATTATAATTTTCACCTCCATTAACGGTAAATAGAGGCGAAAACTATTAATTTTTAAAATTATAAAATATACAAAATCTAAAAAGGTGAATTTTGTTATATCGCTAGATTGGCGTAGGCCCACACACACTATAAAAAAAAAAATCCTCAAAAACACGTGTATCAAGGCCAGGTAGACGTACGTATTGAATCACTAGCCTCGTGTGGGATAAAAGTTGAAGTTGGTGAAGAATCTCGTGTACCGTGTGAGAACGATACGCCTTGGCAGGCTGTTATTACCTTACCTGTACAAACTACACGGCAAATGGGGGCCACAAAATCGTCTCTGACTGTGTTGCGTGGATGGCCTAAAATTCAATATTTTAATTTGAAAAATCAAATTTCATACAACAATGGGAACAGATTTTCGTGCACGGTTCTTTAATTATCCCGATTTTAAGCATAAGATTGTTTTGTTTTTTTTTTGGATGGGAATATTAATTGGAAAATCGCTCTACGTCTTGCTCGAGATGGACGGTTGAGATTGAATATCATCATCATACTCCCGCAAGAAAGAAAGCACGTGAAAGTGCTTCCACACGTTTGCCGGGCATTGACGCTTCTCGTTAGGACGTCGCAATCGTGTAGGTTTTTCCAAGCGCCTTTAATGAGTCCTCTTGCCAAGACCATGCTTAAATTCTATATAAAAAGGACCATGATTGACTGATCTGAACCGTCGACTCGATTTTTGTTGCTTTTGATTGCATGTTTATGGAGAAGAATGCATGGATTACGTGCAGATTTTTCTTGATAAGATGTATGTGGACCGCCATTGTAAATTTTCTTTTAGCCGTGTAGTTTCCGCCCAACCGCTGGAATGATTGGACTCTTTTCAAGGAGAGATTCGGTGCAGGGTCTGTTCAGGGTTGGCGCCCTTTTCGCAAGCTGGAGATTAGGTCAGACCAGACCAACGCCCAAAAGAAAAATCTCTTGGAACATGTGGATTAGAATTATGGGTGAGAATAGGAGTGGTTCGACGTGTGGCTCGCTTCGGGCACATCCCGGATTTTACAAAGGACGGGAGATTTTACAAAATGATGGGGTAAGGATTTTTTTTTGATGAAAGGAAAACCTTATCCCTATCCTCTTTCAATATAAAAAGGGCTAGAGATAGTGTAGTCCAAGCAATTCATTGTCAAAAAATTATCTATACAGATTTTTCCAAAATAAGCCTGAGGAGGATTATCCCACCACATCTGGTAAGCCTCAGGAGAATATAGCACAAGCTCAACTAAGGAATGAGCAACCTCATTTCCTTGCATTAAAACATAATGAACTGAGAAAGACATATTTTCCCCAAATAAGGACCTAATCTCAGAAATAATCAAACTCACCGGAGAGGAAATGAGTTCGAAATTGGACAAAAAGTTGCACAGAATAAGGGAATCAGTTTCCAATTAGACTCTGCAAATTTTGAGCTAGATCGCCCATTTAAGTCCTAACAGGAAGGCAGTAGCTTCCATAAGAATCGGCTCCACCACTCTGCCCTGTCTCCACCTTTTAGCTGCAAAAAATGCGCCTCGAGAATCTCTGATGATGGCCGCATATGCAAAAGCTTTCATGTTCCCTTGACAATGGGCATCGATATTAATCTTTACAAAACCCAGTGGTGGTTTGCACCACCTAGGTACAATGGATCTATCCAGCACATCCGACCGGACCAAGGATGAGGCATTTCGGTACTGGTCGAGGAAATCTGCACACCATTCCAAGGTATCCAAAAAGTTTGGTTGCTTTCCCTCTTCTTTGAAGATGTTTTGCATATGCTATATCCTCCAACAGCACACGATGAAAAAAGAGATATCCTCAGATCTGTTTGACCTCGATAACATCTGCAGAATCTCCTGGATAGATGCCTCGTTGTATGTCAGCCTTGCTACTTTCCAGCTACCCCCCACCTGCCGTTCGCTTCGCACCTTAAGAATAAATGATTCACATCCTCAGTTTTGCCTCTACAAAGCACACACCTTGGATCCACCTCAACACCTGTATGAAGCAGGTTTTGTAAGGTTGGGAGGGCATTTAGAAGCAATCTCCATCCAAAAATAACAATTTTACTTGAAAGATTAGTACGCCATATAGCCTTATAGCATCCCGCGAGCTCTGGGTGGTCATCATTTGAACATAACATTCTATAGGTCGACTTCACACTGTACATACCATTTGGTTCATACTTTCAGAACATGCAGTCCTCCTCTCTCCCATTGGTGAGAGGTATCGTATTGATTTCCTGCCATCTGGCATCCCCTACTGCTGCCAAAACACGATCCTTGCACCAAGAATTTGATTTACCATCGATGAAATGGCTAACCGTCACATTTTTGAGAAAAGATATCGGAAGCGGTCCCGCCTTACACGCCCTAGACTCTAGCTAATTATCTTCGAAGAACCTCACCCGTTGTCTATTACCGATTCTCCATTTGAAACCCTCCTGCAAGACATTCCGCGCTTGTAGTATACTTTTCCAAGTGAATGAATCGGAATGTTTTGCCTTGCAGGACCATAGATCTGAATTTGGGAAGTACCTGGCCTTAAGGACTCTGTAGCACAAAGATGTTTTATAAGATACTAACCTCCACACCTGCTTTGCTAGGAGAGCATAGTTGAAATTGTGGAAATCCCTTAAGCCTAATCCGCCCGATCGCTTAGGTTTGCAAATATTCTTCCATTCCACCCAGCTCATTTTCCTTTTTCCATCCCTTTCTCCCCACCAGAATCTACTAAACATGCTATTAAACTCATTGCAAATAGATTTTGGTGGTAAGAAGATACTCATTGTGTAAAGTGGAATAGCTTGCGCCACCGCCTTAATTAGAATCTCTTTTCCGCCCCATGAAAGCAACTTTCCTTTCCACCCCAGAATTCGATTTCTTATGCGGTCCTTGATTCCTTTAAGCATTCCGACTTTGGATCTTCCAAGCCAGGGTGGGAGACCCAAATATTGGTGGAACTCGCTCCCAGCCGAGCCAAGGAGATTGATCATTTCACTCCTCATAGAGTTGTCCATGTTTTTGTTGCAGAAAACAACAGTTTTGTCCACATTTAGCATCTGGCTTAAGGATTCGATGGGGTAAGGATTTTGATTATGTATGGTGAAGCGGGTCAAGATTTGCGACTCATGCTTCAATTTTAGAGGTAGGTAGGTCAATTACGTCCTAACCCTCCATCCTCAATGTGTAATTATTTTTATAAACCATATGATTTACGTATGTGAATACAATTTTGTTAAGTAAATGTGTTTATCTTTATTACTTATAAATGTAAATATAATATATATTTACGTATATTTAACTTTTTAACTTATTTATATAGATAAATTTTTATTTCTTAATTACATATATGTTGTTCAAGTTATGTCTTTCATATGATTTATCATTGAAATAAAATATATTATCTATGTTGGTTATATCATTCAACAATAAATATTATTATTTTGCAATTTAGCAATTTTAATTATAATTTAAAATTTACGTCTATTGTATTTTTTGAAAGTTGATGCACATATTTATCAAGATCAAGTTGTAAATAAAATTTTAAAATTTTTACAAATGCTTCATTATGGCAATTGTGTTTTTGATACACATACTTATCAAGATCAAGTCGCAAATAAAATTTTTTAAAATTTTACAAATGATTCGTTATGACAATTGTGTTTTTCTTCATTAAATAGTAAAATATTGAAGTATTTAACCTTTATATTTATTATAAATGTAAGTTTCTATTGATATGAATATAAATTTTTAAAATTATCATATTTTTACCTTTTTTAACCAAACCCATTGTCCTGATACTAACCCGAAATTTGTTTTGAGAGCTATTGAAGAAATATAAGTCTCAAACTAAACTTATCCCAACCTAGTTTTAAAATATGGTCAAATAGAATTTTTAAAATTAGGATAAGGGTTAGACACTTTAATCCGCCCAAAATTTCACCCCTTAATTAGAATGTTAAGGGTGATATTGAGTAATTAATCATTTATTGGCTTGTTAATTCTGCAACCGTTAGACTTGGAAATGCCCATTTAGGGTTTTTTATGCTCATTGAATTTACTCAGTTATGCGATGTTCCTTTTTTAATTTTTCGTCACTATAATATTTTAGTACAATGAAAATCATTCATAGTTCTTAATATGATTTGTTTTCTTATGTTAAAATACTATATATTATTTTGGTTAGAAATTTTATATAATTTTTAGCATTAGAAATTTGTTGCTAGAAAGCTTTTAAGTTCTTTTTAATTGCCACTCACTCATGTTGCATATAAATATTCGTTTTGCATGAAAAAAAATGTTTTAGGATAAAAATGTAATAAAAATAAATAAAATATTTATTTTACATCTTTTAAATATTATAGTTTTATGTAATAAAAGTGATACATGATATACTAGGTATTATTAAATAAACACCTAGATGCATTTTTCAATTGCTCCATTTTGAAATTATACTTTACAATATCTCATTTTTTCTCCATCTAAATATTACAGATACAATCCATAAGAACTCTTATCAATTTCCTTTCAAAATATCCCTTGTAAATGCTTACAAATCTTCTTTACAATATCAAGGAAGAGACTAGGGATCTTCATTAAGGGTGCAACTTGGGCCGGGTTCAACCCGAACCCGAATTGAAACAGTGTTAAAACTGACTACTGTAGAACCCGAGTATGATTTTCTAAGTTTAATTCGAACCCAAATTGAAAAAGCTTAAACCCAGGTTGAGCTAAACCCAAACCCGAATTATATATAACACATATATTTTATTTTTATTTTATACTCCATATAAATCTAGTTTCATTTCCCTTATATATATTATATTTATTTTATACCATAGATAAACATTATTCCTCCTTAAGTTTAATTATATAATATAATATTTTTATATTTTCTTTTAGGAAAAAGAGTTTGGTTTAGTGTTAGTTTCAAAACAAAAAAAAATAAAAACTATTTTTAAAACTTGAGATGTTTTATTTGGTGTTTTAATTTAACTACTTATGTAGAATATTATCATTTGATCGTTTCAATATAATATTAGTAGTTAGAAGTTTATTCTGCTTGAAATAAATTTGTAGTAATTTATTTGACTTAATACCATGATTGTTGAATTTTTTTATTATGATTGACATTATAAGATTTTTCTTATAATTAGATATTAATGTTTATATATATTATTTATGATATTAATATTAAATTGCATAATAAAAAAATAATGTACCTTTTCATTTTTTAAAACAAGCAACTAATCTACTTTTTTTTTAGAAATGATTATTAGTCTGCTTAATATAAAGAGAATGTTTAAATGAGGTTTTTCTTCTTTACATTCTTAAACACTCTTGAATTTTTACTTGAAAATAGGAAAATATCATTTTTGATTTTTTAATAATAGATTTAAAGTTCAATAAGTATAAGATAGATAAAAAAATATATCGAATAATTTCAACCAGAATTTTAGCTCAAAACTCAACCTAAGCCCGAATTTCAAAAATAAGGTTAAGATTTAGGTTTATAAATAGGGTTAGGGTTAAGATTAGGGTTAGGGTTGAAGTTTTAAAAATAAAGTTAGAATTAAAGTTGAGAAAAACCTGAGTTTTATAAGCCCGAGTTGCACTTCCACTCTTCATAAGGAAGACCATTGCTCTAAAGTAGCCATATTGGTTGACAAAAATTACTCTCATGCCATAGGGCCAATGAGAGTTAAACCCTAGTAGGGCCACGCTAGGCCGTTCCCCTGGTCAACTGAAATAACCCGGTTGGTCATTTCTGGATGATTTGATAATAAGGGAAAAAGAAAAATACAAAAAATAATGTAATAAAATAATATAACACTGATTAAATGCCATATACTTACAGACATTCTCAACCTTGAAAAATAGCTAAAGGAGTGAAGCTTTCAGTTACACTTTTAACTGAACACCGAGCACCCTTCCATAACTAATACGAGATAATTTAATAAAATTTCTATCACACATTGGTACTTGAGTTAGGTCACATCAAGTCTTAGGTTAGATTTCATCAACTTATTTTTCTGTAGACTCCCAGATTTGGTGGCGAATTTTAATTATACTAATGTTAGTTGCTTATGGATCTTCTCAACATCAAAAGTTAGCTTAAGAAGTAGAGATTTTTCTTACGCTTATATATATATATATAGGATGTGTTTGGTAATGGATAAAATTTTTGGAGAATAAAAGTTGTCAAATGATGTAGTCTGATAGGGGTAATGATGATAAGTAAAGAGGATAAATTTAAAATAGATAGGTTAGCTATATGGATAATTGTGTAGAAATAATTGAAAAGTAGGATAGTTGTATAGGAAAATGTGAAAAAAATTAAAAAATATGACAATTGTGGAAAGTGAAAAATTTTAAATTAAAAAGTTTTAACTTGACATTTTATCCTCATTACCAAACACACCCATATTTTATCAAGTTCACTTATAATTGATATACTAGCCTTTTTCACGACTAATAGAAGATAACCTAACACTAAACAAGTAATAAACCCAAGGCAACAACAAGGAAATCTTATTATGCTAATAATTCTACCTAATTTTAATTACATAGCCTATAAGTGAAACAGGCCATCATGATAAATTTGATTTTTGACAATCATGTTTGTTCAAAAAGCTAAATGTCTGGTCCTAAAGATTTGCAAGAATGCTATATATACCATTGAATTTTACTCCTAATTTTAGTTATACTTACAAAATTTTAAAAAATATTTTTCATATCTATAAATTTTCATCTTAATTTCACATATACTTATGTTCTTAGGAATTTGGTAAATGGACCGTTAAACCCTTGTCAAATGACGAACGTATCCTTCCCTACTTATGATTTTATAGTTAAAAATTTATATTATAATGAATCTTTAGTAATTTTATAACTATAAAAAAATATATTGTTCGAATAGGAATCTTTAATTTTGAGCAAAGCAACTTCAAATTATATCAAAGCTTAGACATATTTGTTATTTTGCAAAGGATTCACGACCAATTTAATGGATTCCTAACGATACAAGTATATCAGAGTTAAGATGAAAATTTATGAGAACGAGAGACATTTTTGAAAAAGTTAATGAGTATAAGTGAAATCATGGATAAAATTTGTAGGTACGTGTTAAATTTGCCTAATATTTTTTTACAACAATGAGTAATGTAGATGACTAAAGCCAGCTTACCAAGAATTAAAGGAACTTTTCTCTTGTCCTGTACTTTTCATATGATTTACCATCTTAATTATCCATATTACTTTTTATTATTACATCTATGTTTTAATTATTTTCACATCTTTACATACATCTTATATATTTTATCTTTGTTACCATTACTCATAATCATTACGTCTAGCAAGTCATATTTCTTTCTTACTTTTTAAAAATTTTAACCCTAAAATTTTTTACCACTTTTTTTTTACATCTTAATCAGTGTTATTAAAATCAGACCGGACCGAGAACCGGTCCCGCATCCGGTTCGAATACTAGCGGTTCGGTTCAATTAAGAAAAATCGCTGGAACCGTTGAACCGGAAAAGCTGGTCCAACCGAGTTCGACCGGTTCGACACTCCCGCCTCGTCTTCCTCGCGAGTCGCGACATGCCAGTCCTGCACTGCCCGTCCGCTTGAGCGTCTTCCTCGTGTCCGCCCACCCGTGCCATCGTCGCACGTGCTTTCACCGTCTGTCTGGAAGTCCACTGTCGCCGTCTCTGGTCGCGCCCATTGCCGGCCCCGTCTTCGTCCTCATCGCCGTCAGCGTCCGCCCACGCTGCTTCGTCTTCCTCGCGACAGTCGCCCTCGCCCGCGAGCATCGTCTTCCTCGCCAAGACCAGTAACCGAAATACCAGCAGGCGAAACAACAGGGACCTCCATTTCCGGCGACCAGCAGGCAGCCCATTCTCCTTTGCATTTTGCCCCCAAATTGATTTTTGCACAGCTGCAGAGCCACCGCCCTCCATTTTCTCTCAGCAGACGCAAAATTGGAAGGAGCATGCTCTTAGGGAGTGACGCCAAAAACGGAAAACCCACTATTGTGCCAGCCTGCTCGCCGATCATCCACCATTCTCATTTTTCCTTTTTCCACGTCAACGCAGAAGCCATTAGCGACCTTGCGAATGTGAGGAGAAGAGGAAAAAAAATTTTGGTGGTCCAGCGGACCATTGAATTCGTGTATACGCAAATCATTACTTGCAATATAGAGCATTCAAAATAATTTTATAAAAATTCCTTAATAATCTAATAGAATCTCCAAAATTATGTAAATATAATT
>JAXCLR010000092.1:13676867-13687594 GCA_035584095.1 Annona squamosa | reverse complement strand
AAACCTATATTAACAGCTTCATGAAAAAAATTTCAAAAAAAAATAAAAAAAATAGGTGCAGTGCACCCGGGTGCGTTCAGGCTGAGTGCACTGAATTGCGCTCCTAAGATAAGCATCCATACATTTTTCAGAATTTCTAGAGGTATCTAATAATTTTTCTTGGATTTTTAAAAACAAGAAAAGGGAAATCTCATGCACCCGGTGGAATTCCAGCGCAAGAGTTTCTCGTTTTTATTTTTGAAAATCAAAAAATTGTATTCAATAACTACGAAACTTTTGATAACATGGCGCCTGCAATCTTACAAAAAAATTTTTGAAAAAAAATGTGTGTGCTGATCTATGGTCACCCCGCACATTTACCCAAAAGACTACAGACTCCCACATATTTAAAAAGAGACGACAAACTCCTGTGAATGTATTAAAGGAAATCAACTGCTTTTATCTATTTTTAAGAGAGACTAAATAGAGACTAAATGCTCTAGTCTAAAATTTGGGTTAAAATCCTCTCTATGGGATTCGAACCGACGACACAATGGTATCATGTCCCTATCACTTGATACAGCTATCGGATCAACCAAGCAACACTCAATTTGTTGTCATATAAACAACTTATATGTAGAAGTATTATAGTAGCTACTATTTTTTCTAAAATGAGTAGTAGCTATAGCTTATATATATACGCAGGCCGTTTTATGTAATTTCATTCTTTGTATTTCTTGTGTTTATTTGTTTAGTTAAAAGTTCAAGTTTTATTCAAATTAAAAATGTGCATGAACTATATTTATTTTAAAAATATATCCATGTATAAATTAAGAAAAAATACATATATCTATTTTACATATGTACTCAAATGTAATGAAATATGTGTATTCAAATGTAATAAAATTTTGTAAAATTATTTATCCATATAATAATGATATTTTAGAAGATTTAAATATTAAAAATACAACATTAAGATTAATATCTAGCATTAAATCATTTTATTATTGATTTTTTACATTTGTAGATATAGCTTGTGCATAATAATTCCAAATAAAATGTGATTTTATCATTTTATAATAATGTAAATGATGTTAAATACAATGATCAAAGTAAATTTACCATTAATCATCGATGTGTGAAAAACGGACGTGGTCATATAGAAATAAGTTCATAGGAGCAGAAATCATATGTTTCTATAGCAAATTGTCCATCATATCTAACCAATTAATTTGCCGCATAAACATACTTTCCTTGTAGTGATATGAAAGAAGTCTATATTTTTTTGGGTAAGGATGGTTTCGTATGTGTTAGCTTTCTAAATGTATGACTTTTGATGATGATTCTTACAAAAGAGGTAGTGTGCCTATGTAATTAAAATAATGAGGCTGCTAAGGTTTCGTTATCATGTCTAAGATGAGGGCTTAAAGTTGCTTAATTAGAAGTGGACCAGTTGACGTAAACGTTATTGAACCTTACGTTCTAACAACTGGCCCACAACTCCCAATCTTGGGTGCCAAGATAAAATGATGGTTTCTCACCCTTAAATGCATTGTTGTGCTCCAAATCCTTGGAAAAGGTGACTTCAAGTACCATGTAAGCAAATTAATCAGTTTGTTGTAAATACATATGCTACAATTAATATTTTTAATTAAGGTAGAGGTTGTTGTATACGGAAATTGGTACCATCCATCCAAACCTTCTAGTCAAGGTGGGTTGCTCTTTTTAATCGGTCTTCAACTACTGTTGACCTGGTCATTTGCTAGGAAGAAATCAACGCATACTAATAACACCGACTTTTATTTGATAGATCAATGATGAGGTCGACATTATGGTTTTTAAACCACAAGTACTCGATGACATGATCTGTGAAATAAATTTAATCAACATGATTATTTAGAAATATTATATTTTTGTGTGTATTGAGACTTAATAATAAAATATTTAGCGCATGTTTGTTTTATGTAGAAACTTTTTAAAATAAAAATTTTTGCTCTCTACAACAACGTTATCTTTTAATTTTTTTTTATATCTTCCTATGTAACAATACTACCTTTCAATTTTTTTTTACACAACTACCCCTATAACTAACTTATCTATTTTAAATTTACTCTCTTTACTTCTCATCATTACCCCAATCAAATCACATTATTTTTTCCTAATTCAAAAAATTTTATACAAAAATTTTTCATCAAATGGTTTTATCACTTCATAAACACACCCTTAAACTAAAATTTTTGATTTCAGCTTATGATAACAAGTAATATTTATAATAAAATTTTAATTTTTTATATCTTTATATTTATGCTTCCTTTTTATTTTAGTATGCATGATTCGTATGCATGATTTTCTATTAATGAATACATAATATTTAAAATGTTTTTCAATTAAATTAATCTTAAAATATAAAATTTATACTAAAGAATATATAAATTTAATCTTTTGTCATAAATAGCTTCAATTCACGAATTATATAACAACAAGATTATTAAGCAATGTTATTTTACCATAAAAAAGTAATGTTATTTTGATGCAATAATATCCAATTCACGCTTGTACATTCTATGATTCGATAGGTCAATCTTACAAAAATTTTCAATAATATATTGTATTTTATATTAACATACAAAACCTCGAACTTTTTTTTTTTTTTTTTTTTTTTGATAACTAAAACCTCGAACAGTTGGAGTGACTAACTTCCTAACCCATACAAACTCACTTTTAAAATTAATCGTGTCGGATCAATTAGATTGTGCAACTTTTTTTAGAAAGAAAAAACCTAATCTAACTCTATTAAAAATCAGGTTAACTCAGTAGGTTCGGTTGAAACTAAACTAACTTTATTTTCAGTCTCACTTAGTTAATGCAACTAAATTATATCAACGTTATAGTATAAATTGATACATATACAGTGATAAGTTTTAGCGTCATTGAAAGTTTACAATCTTAAAATGATATAAGTGCAAATATATTTTCTTCTAGTATTGTAACTGAGTTGGATTTAGTAACAACTTTTCTTTTAACAAAAAAGTATTAGCTGCCAGTAAAACCATTTGGGAGACAGCTAACACAGTGTCTCTTATTCCCTGCTGAATAGACCTTTAAAAAGTTACTAGTTTTCCATAAAAAAAAAAAAAAGTTACTAGTTTTACTACAACATGAAAACTTTTGGCAACAAGATTAGTCAGCAGTACTGTTGCTAATGCGCTGTTGCTAATGCCCATAGGCCACAGCAGCAAAAATTTTGGCAAATAAGGGTTGCCGGCCAAAATCGTTTCATTACCCAGTATTCTTTGTAGACTTGTGGCAATCATGTGAGTACAGCCATATTATTCATATCATCTTGAAATCAAATCCATTATCTCATATGGTTCTGGTTTAAAATTTTCATTTTGGATTTTGAAATCTTAGCCGACAGCATACATCTTTTTCTTCCCAGAGCAAAATACCACGTCGCTATCCGTTGCAGCGTACGTAAAGAGGACCAACATTCCCCCTGGGATGGTCCCAACCCAAAGCCAAAGCATTTTGCTATGCATATACATATTTCTCTCCCTCCAAAGTCCAAAGCTCTCCTCTTTCGGTAACCTTCAATACTTTCGTCTTCCCCTTTAACATGGACTGTCCTGAGTCGGCAAAAAAATGTCCCATGATAAATGCTGGGTGATATGGTGGGCCAACCATTCCATGAAGAACAATCAGATGGGTGGGCCCCACGACTGCCTTCCACTTCCAACATTTCAGTGCATGCATTTATCGGGCTTATCTCCAAAAACTACCGTTGATTTGCCCTTAAGGTTCGTTGTCAGTGCTGTAATGATAGGACATACACTAGCACAGTCCTAGATATCTCTCTCTCTCTTTTTTTTGATCGATAATATCTCTTTTAATCGATCAGATTTATTTTAAAATTGATTAAATCTTGTTCATTCTAACTTAACCGTTGGTTTTAGCTGTTAACATCATGGGATTAATGAATTTTAAAAAATTACAAATCAACAGGAGGAACTCTTTAAATAAGTACGCCACCCTAAACTTTTTTTTATTGTTCTATCTGGATGTTACAACTTAATCATGCCTAAGACATTTAAACTCAATCATGCCTAAGTCGTCTAAACTAATAACAACCAACTTACACCAATTAGGAAGAAGACGAACGCTCCTCAAATGGGAGACAACGTTCCCATCAGAGATTTGATCTCTGACTAACCAACACAAAGGCCGAGACTGGTGCCAACCCGACTATGCCCATGTTGGCGACACCACCCCAAACTTGATAATGCTTTAGAGAGGAAATAAATAATTTGGTATGGTAGTTCATTATGCAATGTTCAAAGATGCTGGTAATTTAAGGAAAACCCAAAATATCGTGCCCTAATGTTCTATTTTTTAAATATCTCCTATAAGTTTGTAGAAATGAAAATCATATACATCAAATATAATTTTCAAAAATAAGAACAATTAATATTCCTTTGAGTATATACCTTTAGAAAATTAGTATTTATGAGTTCTGCAAAAACTATGTGAAGACTAAATTAACTGTGGTAACAATACTGAGAAAAAATAGAAATTAGAACAACTATCCAAATTATGTTAGAGACAACCGTTAATTTGATAAAAGAAGACTTGGTTTATGTGAATTTTTACCAAAACAAATTAGGACTAGGGATGAGAATAGGGTCAGATCAACCCATGACTTGCTCCTCCTTGTCTTGATTTTATAGAGGGTTGGGGCAAAATTTTTTACCCAATTGGGTGGGTTAGGTTAAGAATTTAGACCTGTGATTTACTTCTAAGGGGCGGGTCAGGTCGACCATGTCCCAATCTGCTTCGACCTGTCCCAATCTGCTTCGACTTGCCCTGACCCATAAAATGTAAATTGTTTTTATAAAATACATAACTTATATGTATGAATGTTATTTTGTTGGATAAATATATTTAACTTTATGAATTATTAATGTGAATATGATTTATGTTGATGTACATTTAACTTTATAATTTATTAATATGAATATGATTTAATTGATATACATTTAACTTTATAAATTGTTTATATAGATAAATTTTTATTTCTTAATTGCATATATAATATTCAAATTTTCTCATTCATATATTTATCAATGAAATAAAATATATAATCCATGTTGTTTATATCTTATAAGAATAAAGATTATTTTGAAATTTAGCAGTTTTAATTGTAATTCAAATTTTATATTAATATCTTTTCTAAGGTTGATACACATATTTTTCAAGGCTAAATTGTAAATAAAATTATTCAAAAATTTTACTAATACTTTATTATGACAATTGTATTTTACTCACTAAATAGGAAAATATTAAATTATTTAAACTTTAAATTTATGATAGATATGAGTTTATATAGATATGTATATAAATTTTTAAATTTTAACTTGCTTTTTCAATCCAACCCATTGCCCCAATACCAATCCGAAAACAACCTAAAATTTATTTCAAAACCTATTAAAGCAAGGCAAGAGACGAACCAAGCTTGTTCTTATTTCAAAACCTATTAAAGCAAGGCAAGAGACGAACCAAGCTTGTTCTCATCCAGTATAACAAGTAGTATCAAATAAGATTTTTAAAAAAAAGTTCAAGGTTGAACACACCCTCACCTATTTGACTTATCCTGATTTTCACCCATGTTAGTATAATATAAAATAAAGGGTTGTAGTTTGACGAAAAGCTTCGAATGGATGCGAAGTTCACCGATTACTTCGCACCTAGCTTATTGCTTCTATTACATATTATCTTTGATACTCAGATCTCACTTAACACTATATTAGAACACGATGCATCACCAAATTATTTGACAAATCATCCAAGAAAGGCCCGATTTCAATAATATATATAAGTTTTCATCAACAGTAATCATGTGAGTTCCTAAGCTTAGTTCTCTTTAGTAATGAATGCTAAATCCATATAACTTTACTAAGGTCGCCATCATAGGTTTATTAAACAAGGCCTATGTGAGTCTTTTTAATTTAAATAAAATTTAGTTTTTTAGTTAAAATAATAATCTAAAACAAGTGGAATACATTTCAGATCATCAACAAGGTACACCTAATATATAAGGTTTCAACCAAAATATTGTTGGTATCCGTCTCACACAGAATAAAAATCCGAAGTAAAACAAAAACGTAGATATTTATCATGATATTTACCATGCACACATTTCACAATTCAATGGCATTTTCACGGATCAACATTGAGAGCCCCGCACGGCGATACAATGGTGAGTCGGTGACTTGTACTCGCGCGAATACACTTCTAAAGTGCTTTGGGGCTGACGTAGGTGGTCCAAACTCTGAAGGATGCTGTGAGAACATGTGGCATCGGGAGGCCGGCAAGCTTAGGCTAGGCCACGTGGGCTTCGGGCCCAGTGGTCCAAAGCAGTTGTCCGAGAGACCTGGCTCTAATGTGCCTGGTGTAGATACCATGCTTTTAGTGAGATGGGACCCACCAGAATTGGTGTGTAGCCTGGAAAAGAAAAATCAACCACAATTTTCCTTTCGTCTCATCTTGACGTATGTTATACCAAAAATTATCTGCATCGTATGCTGAATGGACCACACCACAAATTAGTAAAATTTTATCAATTGTTAGAAATATATTATAGTCCATTATTGTGTGTCAAAGACTCAAAAGACTTCAGTATACGATCTATATAAGTACATTGTCTAAGAGTTCTCATTAAACGTGTGATGATGTTATCTAAGGAAATATAAAAAGAAATAAATTATTAGAGGTGGAGTACTGAAATTAGTGCTCTAGTGTTGCATATAAGGTCATGCACATGTAATGATACACTTTTAGGTTTAAAATGTAAATACCCAAATTCAGAAAGTTTAAAATACAAAAAGAATTAGGTATTTTATGGAATTTAACAATACTTTTTAACACTATGGGGTCAAATGTCTAAAAATGCAAAAATTAAATTTGATAAGGTTTAAAATGCTAATAAATAAACTTATAAGTTTAAAAGTTAGAGACTTGATCATTTCAAACCACTTCGAAAGAGGTCATTTGGTATTGGTGTGAAACACATTTTTTTGTTTTTTCCAAGTTTTTTTTTTTACAAATAAGTTATTCTAGTTATATTTAATCTATAAATTATATTTTACCAATTTCAGAAATGTATATATTTATTTTGGATTTTTAAATAGAGGAGTATTTTGGTCATTTTAAATTGTTGAAACATGACTAAAATATTTCTATATTTAAAAAATTCAAAATAAATATATACCTTCAAAATATGTAAAAATTAATTTATATATTAAATATATGTAAATTGACAATTTTATAAAAAATTTAAAAATAAATATTTTTGAGCAAGTCTGAAATGATCATTTTGCATATAGTAAAGGATTTAAAAATGCAAATCACCCGAAACAATATGATAAAGTCACAAAAAAGCACAAAATGTCAAAAAAATAGACAATGAAATAATATCGGCGCATCAGGTGTAATTCAATTATAACACCACAATAAATGTAATTTAAATTCCGAAATGTAAAATGAATGCCGGCCCACCTAGCTTTTTCCAAAGTATGCTATAAGAGATCACAAATGGTAGAGGATAATGAGTCGATAGCGTTGACACGTGGGCATTTCTGATAGGTTGGATGGAGGTATGCATGAGCTTTCCACTTGTTCCTTGCTTGATGTCCTTATCACATCGGCATTTCCTTAGGATGAATTATAAGCCATTTCATCAGCTGGGCTTGATGAATTGATCGGACTGAATATTCGAAGTCCATTCACCCCAAAATTTAAGCTGAAGACAACGAAAAATGTTTGTGCTTTTATTTTGGTTTGATCGTAGACATCCAAATATATATTTCCACAAATCTTGGTTTAGCTTAAAAGTTGAAATTGAAGCAACAAAAGATATGTCCAAATATTTATGATCACGGAGATATATTAATAAATTTTATTTTAATTATTTATAATAATATTTAAAATTCAGGTCCTTCGTGCATTATAAACATCATCTAATTCCCGTGTGAATTTGTTGGGCTTTTCCAATGGAAAATAGTTATGTGCTTCGGGAAAAAAAAAAAAAAAAAACCATTTCTCGTAATCAATTAGAGCTTAAGAAATGAAAAGGTGTGCTCTTGATCATTCAGTGAGCGCGTATTCCCACGTGAATTTTTATGGCTTTGCCTTATGTAATTCTTTTTATTTTTTAATATCTTCGAAACCGGTGGAAAATTTATTTTATTTATTATATTTAGCATTATTTTTTTAGCTATGAGATCAAGTTTCAACTAAATCAAATATGTATATAAGCCACATATGTCGAAAAATATATATTTATGAGTAAATTATGAAAATTGCTTAAATTTATTTATATATGTTAGAATGTAATAATACATTATTGAATCATTTAGCCACATAATAATGACATTTTTTGAAATAGCAATGACATTTAATATATAGTTTAGATACAAAAAATACAATTTTATAATTGAAATTTAGCATTAACTATTTTATTATATTTATTTTACACATTATAGATGAAATTTGCACAATGGCTCCAAGCATATTAAAGGATTTCAATGATAATATAAATAATGCTAAATAATAGATGATTTTCTATCGAGCATCAAACCAATCTAATAATATTATTTGTTCATACCTGCATCCAAGGGCATACTCCAGCTCAGTAACATCTTGAATTTGAACTAGTTGACCTAAGTTCAAACTAGGAGATAGAGGGTTTATCTCCCATTTATTATCTTCCATTTATTAAGGGAGTGCTTGTTTCACCCATTTGTATTACAAGCATAATCTTCAACTATATGAGATAAAAAGAAAATTTGTTAAGCAAGGTAGAAAAACATACTTTCGAGTTCTAAATACAATAATAAAAAATACCAGTTCATATATATCAAGGATATTTTTTCACTTTCTACTTGTTTTATTGATGGATAGAGACCTACGGTCTTTAGTTCTTAAAATAACTTCAAACTTTCTCTGCAATAATACATAAAATCATGTGAAACCATTTTCTATCCTTGATATGTAATTCAACACCTAACCACACTCATGACTTTAAAACATATATCAATCTACTTTAAAAAACTTAATCCAAAAAGACTAAAACTTGCCATAAATCATACATAGGTACCTCATGTATTATCAAAGAGATTTTCACTACAATAAAACTAACATTTTGCAACAAACCGTTCGTGATGCATAACATTTTTTTATTACAAAAACTTTCTTTTTTGACATAAATAGTTTATATCACTAAAAACCTAACTTTTAACTCCAATAATATAATGAATGTTGCTAAAAGTAACGATTCTTTGTCAAAAATTATCACTAAAAACATGACTTTAGTGACAAAATCAAAAAATTCACAAAAGTCTTTCCTGACAAATTTATGGTGACTTTGTTATAATAACATTATAGCACAAATTAGTACATACAATGACAAAGTTTTGCATCATTAAAAGCTTGTTTTCTTATGGTGTTTGAAGGATTTTCTACTCTAACAATGCTTTATTGTGTTTAGTATTTAATAATACTTTTGTTTATCTCTAAAACTTTTCATTATCTATGACTAATTAATTTTTAATTATTTCTTTACATCTTCATATACAACTATTCTAATATTCAATCATTTCTAACTAATTTTTATATTACAAATCTATTTATTTTAACTTTATTTTCTTTATTTTTATCATTACTTCTATTGTATTATATCATTTCTATCATTTCAAAAATTTGTATACTAAAAATTTTATCATTTGATAAACACATCTTTGGTGTAAACTTTTTTTAAATGAGAAAATGATGTGAAATGATAAGGATAATAGTGAGAATAAGTAAAACGAATAATAAAGTTGAAATAGATAAATTGTTATACAGATAATTGTGGAGAAATGATGGAAAAGTAGAATAATTATATAAAAAATGACAAAAAATATTAGAAAATAAAATAATTTTGCAGAGTAAAAAGTTTTTGCATAGACTGATTTAGTGCACGCCAAACACAACTATTAGAAATTAAGTGGTACGTAACAAAAATGTGACGAAATTAAGTTTGTTGCACTACAACAATTGAAAACAGACGCACCACAAAATTTTAATTATTTTAACGTTATTTCTACTAGAAAATCAACAAAATTTAGGTAAATTTCGTGGTTAACAGCAGAATATTAGCAATGATATTGGTTGCTATTAAGATTGCCAATAAAAGAAATTTATTGAAGTGATGCAAACGATTTACGTGATCCTACGTAAACGCTAGGAGCTGGGTATTCTCCTCGGAGTACAATGCTATGTATACTCCCAGGTGATACGATGCATTCTTTTAACAACTATACTTCTTTTAATTACATACATACAAGTTCTATTTTAAAGGAATTTTTCCATTCGTTCCTACAAGTTTAGGCAAAATTGCAGTCCTATCACTAATTTTAGAAATTGCATCCGTACCTGCATGATTTATTTGAAAAAGCAAGCACATCACTTTTGATAAAAAAAAAAATGATGCAAGTGTCCTTGTAAGAAAATAAAATTATAGAAAATTTATTTTTAAACATATTCCTCACATTAAATATTTAAAATTAAAATTTTAACTTGAGGAATATTTCTAAAAATTAATTATTTTGTATTTTAAAAGTGTTTTTGCATTTTATAAATTTTTTTCTTTGTAAAGGCCTTTTTATTTTTAAAATTTGCGCAAAAGTGATATACCTGCAATTTTAGGCAAACTA
>JAXCLR010000092.1:13643787-13676754 GCA_035584095.1 Annona squamosa | reverse complement strand
TCGTTTGGATGTCCATAAATTTTTGAAAAATATAGCAGATTAATGACTAAATTCTGCCATATGGGTTTGGAATATTACCCATGAATGTAGCAACCACATCAAACATCCAAACAATCTGAAAACAATGAGAAACGAAGACACCTCGTGAGAAGTGTTTTTTTGTCAGGAAAGTATTGGACGTCGATTTCTTCGTCGAATATATGTAATCATCCACGCTACAGTACATGGATTCCCGTTTCCCACACCAAGTTGCGAGTTTAGGCCAAGTGGGGAAATGGACCTTTTCTTGTTTGAACATGTCTGGATGAGAACTCTTCTCTGCTACCAGCCTCGTGAAACTTCTGGGACAAATAGGAATCTGAGTCCCAGAAAATGGGACCATATGAAATGCAACCACTCTGATGTAACACTATATATTTGTCCATGTTGGATGATAATGAGAGTCACTGCCCGGGGATTTCAGTTATCTTCTTCCACACAAACAACAAAAACCATTCATGGCATCTCTCACATCTCTTTTTACATGAGAGAGAAAGAGAGAGCATGAAGGCGGCCAAGTCGTGGATAGATAACATCCATATACGGTCAAGTCATTTGCAGCTAATTGCGGTCAATTAGCCCTTTATATTAATCCATTAAGTATCTGTATATGTGTCCTCTACTGGAGCAAGCATGAGGGATACACATCTCAGAAAAACGTGATTCGGTTTGATACCATTTGTTACGAAACCACATATTAATTAGGGCCAAATAAATAATCAGCAGATCAAACACTGGACATAAAGATTTACATATAAAATCTTTTAATCAAGAATGAAAATGCTAGTAGAAAAAAGATATGAATCATTATGATAAACAGATTACAAAAAAATTGTAAACTTGAATAACTCACACTCTATTTGCAATATAGTATATCTAATATAGATACATCAAAGTTTTGAAAATATATAATATAAATATAGATTATAAAAGTTTACAATACATGTAATTTTTGAAATAATAAATAAATATAAATAAACAGGATAAATTAATCTTTTTTACAAAAATATTTAAAAATTTAAAAATCAAGAGTAAGCATGAAAGGTGCATGCTTATGCTAAGTATTGAACTGTATATTACGGTACTTTTTTTGGACGGATCTTTATTGTTTTCCATGCAGAATAGGCATAGCACTTAATTGATGACTAGAAATTTTTAGGCAGGGACAATGACACAAAATTCGTCTTTTTTCTCAGTAGAATTGTAGAAATCTATGGCCTATTTGGAATTATTCAAGCAAATGGGATTTGCATGAGATATTTCGATATTGGAAAATAAAAAATTATATAACGACGGAGAAAAATTTTATAGAAATAGGAAATCTAGAACGCCGTGATGATCCTAAACACGCCTCTAGTTGTCAATAGTTATCTGCATGCCTTTTGGAATCGATATTTATATTATAGATTATTGGCGAAAATTACAATAATTAATATATATTTTTCGCCAAAGAAACTTTGTTGGAGTGGAAGGTAACATGTTGATGGGACTCGTTAATGCCTGATTTCACAGGCATATAATGCCTTCTCCTTCAATCAAAATCAATCAGGTTCTAATAGAATTATTCTATGCCTATTTTCGACAGTGATAGATGCTAATCCTAATAAATTTAGGCCAGCCAGTTGCGCTTTGTCAACAATTCAATTGTCCAATTTAATGGTATTAATAGTCATAATCAACTCGTCAATCTGCCCATCCAAGACGTTTATAAATGAGTTGAGATTTTTAAATAAATAGATTATGATCCGTCAACCTGTTCAACCATTTAATTAAATAAATATATCATAGTTAAAATCTTACAACCCCTCAACTCATTTAGTAACTTGTTTAACCCATTTAAAAAATTCAACTCATTAATGTTACATATAAAAATATAAACTATTTGCTTATTTTTTCACCAAGTCTTTTTCTTGCTGCTTAATTTTCACTATTCCATTGTTGTCATAATTCTATTTTTCTTATTACTGTCTTATTTTTACTTTTTCAAATGCCGAAAATACCCTCTCGCCTCTCCTTGCGAAATAATCATTTGTCAGAGTTTAGGCTTTTAGGTCGTTTTCTATACAACACGTTAAAAACCTGCTAACTTATTTATTAAATAAGTTGTAAATTGATTAAGGTTGAGATTTTTTAAATGAGATAATAAATAGATTATAAATGAGATATTTTAAATGGGTTAAGATTAGGATTATACTCCAACTTAATCCGTTACCACCCCTAGTCTAATTTAGACTCTTAAACATGTTGCAAGTAGATGGGGAGCCAGAACAAATTACAAATTTTATTTTTTGGCAAGAAAATATTATTGTAAAAGGTTAAATTTTGTTGCTATCAAAGATTCAAAATATTAGTTTGTGTTCAATAAAAAAATAATTTGTACCAACCATTAAGAAGAAATTTAATCTACACGAATTCATGATTTTATGCTTAGGCAACTAAATTTTGATCTAATGTCGAAAATTATCAATATATGTAAGTAAGCGAACTTAAGAGCTAGCGTATCATCGACAATAACTTTTTTCTTGCCCATACTGTTAATAGCTAAAGTACAAGTTCCTTCTCACTAACCTGTATGTAACCTAATATTTGGTAGCACAACTTTTAGTTTCTAATATGGCTGCCAAAAATGAATTTTCTTGTAATACAGGCGTGGCAGGTCCTCTAATTTTGGCTTGTCTAATCTCAGGAGAAATCCGCAAACATCATAAGGACTTCTCCACATAAGTTTTTTTTTTTTTTTTTGATAATAACTTCTCCACATAAGTTATGTTAGCTGAGTGGATCATTTTTACTGATCTGAAGTGTTTTTTTTTTCTTGTTTTTTTTTGGGAAATGAGATCTGAAGTTAATTAGTTGTCAATAAACTAAAGGTTTTCCTTATGACCTATGACTGTGCTCTGTTCTAGAAATGAGATTAAATATCTAAATTTGAAAAAAATTCTAGAGTTAAGGGAGGATTCTCTCAGTAGTTGATTTTTGTAAAGAAGAATGATGCATAATTAGCTCGGAAATAATTCACTTATTATGCTTAATACTTTTTGACAAGATGCTTGCAATCTCAGCCCATAAAAATCCAGACATGTTGTAAGTGGGTTTGGCCATAAGAGTCACTTCGCAAAAGACCAGGATCCATTCAAAAAATAAAGAATTAAAGATCCAAATCATCCAACACAACCCGGAGGAGCTTGTCTTGTTGCCCATGGATGATCCGAAAATGCACAGGTGGTTGCCCAGCTTGGGGATGGGCCTGTTTCGCGTTCGTGTGCAAGAAGATAGAAATCATAGCTTACAGCAGAAGTTATAATTGTTAGTTTTGCGTGTGAAATTTTGACTCACATGGGTTTTGGGCTTTTGTAAAATCAAGTTGAATGCCTCTTACACGCATTCGAGATAACAGAGGGCTTAACGTCATTGAGCAGGACCCAAGACTAACAAACCTGCAAATCAAACAAGCCAAGGGCACTGTATCAGACGAAAAATATGCCTTCATTACCGTGAAACCTGGGGTTGCTATGCAGTCTATATAACCGGGTTACATCAAGGCACTTTGATGGAAAATTTAATTCATTCATTATATTTAACATTATTTGTTTATCTAGGTAATTAAGTTTTCTTCCAATCAAGTATGTTTATGAGTCACATTTGTTAGAAAATATATATATTTATATATAAATTATAAAAAATGCTAAAATAATAATTTTAAAGTAGTATTTTCGATATCTAGATTGTCCAAAATATCATTTCTATATGAATAAATGATTCTATAAAATTTTATTACATTCTAATACATGTGTAAATAGATCTAAGCGTTTTTCATAATTTACACATAAATAATTGAATATATATATATTCATATTTGAATAAATGCGACTCGTAAACATATTTGATTGGGATGAAACTTAATCTTCTAGATAAACAAATAAAATCAAATACAGTAAATGGATTAGATTTTTTATTAAGGATTAAAATCTCAAATTTTGAAGGGTTATATGAATTTACTTCTGTATAATCCGGTTACCCGGCAATATAGAAGCAGAACTGACATTCTAATATTTGTTCATGAGCATGAATTTGGTGGGCCATCTGATGGCAGTGAGTTGGGCTCAACTTAACTTTTTTTTTGTCAAAAAAAAAAAAAAAAGAGATTTAAATACTTAGTAGATGTTTTGATCTAGACTTACACTACTCCAACCTAAAACCTCAGTCAAAGTCAATCAGTGGGCTGGTCTTTAATTGGCAGCTCAACCTAAAATTAAAATCATTGTCGATCATGAATAGTTGAATATGATGCTCCAAACTCCAAAGCATTCAATAATTCACATTGGGCTGCAACTGCAGTGTTTCAGTCCATCACCAAAAATCCCAGAAGAGTTCAAGACCATTACTCAGCCCATTCACACACACGCAGAAAGAGAGAGAGAGAGAGAGAGAGACGCCCAATAATGAAATGGAAATTAAATGCGATCAGGAAACACCATGGAAATTAAATTAATGAAAGCAAGGGTATTTCATTGAAAATTTTTGTCCATAGAGCTACGGGTTGTTGCAACAAGATGCAAATCCCTTCAAAACCACTTGAAATTAAATTTAAATTCTAGTTGCATATATGGTAGCTACCCTACACATCCACTGTAGCAATGCAAGCAAAGAGACATTTGAAAACAGCTCCAAGAACCCAACAGGCCTTTTCATTGTTTCTCATCTCCTTTTTCACCTTCTTTCCAAGTACTTTCTCCTCCTTCAAGAACAATCTCCTTGTCTTCTCTGCAACGCTCTGTTTCCTGCTGAACGTGTAGCTCCTAAGATACTTCTGCCTGCTCCTGTATCTCTCATCATGCCAGCCCATATTTGCAGTAGCACTCATCTCTTTCTCCTTATTAATCCTTGTCACCAGCAGCAGGAACTCGACCTCTGACTCTGGCCATTGATGCAGCTTCTTGAAGCTGATTCTCATGGGTGCCTCTGCATCCAAACATCCTCCTCCTCCGCAGCTCCCTTTCATTTTTCTCCTTTCTCCCAGTTCCCCCTCTCTACAGCATAAACAGGAAGGAATCCATGTCTTTTTTGGAAGTTGTGTTTGATAGATCTTTTTCTAAATAGGACATGTCCTACAAGGCCACACTAGCCTTTCCCTCGCCTGGGGCACGGTAATTAATTAATTAATTCATAGATTAGTTAGTGCTAGTTAAGCACCAATGTCCTTCCCATGTTCCAAAATTTTTTTAAAGAATAGTTTTTAAAATAAAAAAAGAACCAATATAAAAGATGGGCACTGATTGAACATATAATTTAAAATTTTTGAAAATTGAAATAGTTTTACATCATTTGCTTTATTATGTTATCAAAAATTATTTCGATTGGAAACTTATATGTTGTAAAAATTAGATGTATTGATAGTGAATATATAACCACTAATTTTTTAAATATATATATAGCATATAAAACTTTTCCAATATGTATGTTTTGGGGAATTATAAATAATTAAATAGATGTCAATAAAATGATAAATAATTTAGAATTGAAAAAACATATTAAAATAAAAAACAGACTACATGAAAGTTCTAACCAGCTAGCTGTATTGAATCATTGCCCATAAAAGATAGGTTCATTGGTAGATGTTGCTCCTACTTCTGTTAATCCACAACTAGATTTTTTACAAATATATTTGAAATATTAACAAAAATACTTATATTCCATCAAAATATTTTTCAAATTTATCGTCAAAAATCATCAGCTTCAGAATTAATAAATTAATATCCTAAAGAGTTTTCGAAAAGCTGCCTAAATTTCCTTTATCATCTGAGAATACTGTCCATTGTTATAAGTCCCTTTGAAAAAAGGTACTAATTAAAAGTGTTAGCATTATTAAAAATATTTTGGTAAAAGGTAAATATTTTTTTATCTAAAAGATAAAAAGGTTTGTTTCAATGCTCAAAACACACATCTTAATTCCAAAAAATAAAAATATTCATTTTTATATTAAATCTTTTTATTTTAATCATCCAATTGTCCTATGGTATCCACCCTTTAGAAGCCTCACATGAATCATAAGACACACATTGTATTATCTTCCAAGTAAGCTGATCCATTAATAAATCCGTACTCTTCTCAAATGAATGGTTGGTAAAAGCCATTGATCCTTGGATAAATCACATGATTATTGTGAAGTGGACCACTCCGTTCATGGGTCAAAGGCCGGCGAATCTGCTGTATTTACTGATATACATATGTAAGGCCGTGATCAGAACTACTATTTGTCTTGGCTCATATTATTTCAACAGAACCACGAAACTCCAGATCTAGAACCGCAGTCATGCACCCCGAAACAAACGCCTAATTGCGTGCTCCAAGGAACCCTTGGAGATTTTGGAACTCCCATCTGGAAGGAAATATGGAAGCGAATAAATGCAAAGAAAAGTTAATATAAAAACTAGTGGATAAAAATAAAGTTTAAATTTCTTCTAAAATTAAAATTAAATTGTAAGAGAAGAAAATGTTAAACTTATATTATAATAAAAAAATTACTATTAGTGGCATAAAACTGTTTTTATAAAGATTACAGGGGCAAAAAAAGTGATTTTTAAAATCATTTTCTTTTTTTTTAGCAGTTTCTATTTTTCACCATTATCAAGCTTTCCTTTTAACAACTAAAATATTTATATTTTAAATAAATAGATAAACAGCTTTGCTTTTATGAAATCCTTCGTACGTCTGATCCTTTTCATTTTTAACATCATGTTTTGACGGAAAATTTATTTATTTGTTGTATTTAGCTTATGGACCGTATATATAAATAGATTTAAGTATTTTTTATAATTTATATATGAATATACGTTTTTCATCAAATGTTGATCATGCACATATTTGATGTAAATGAAACTTAATTTTTAACTAAACAAATTATATGAATATTCAACGGGGGTGACTGAATGCAGTCGGGTGCATTTCACTCATTTATTTTTATTTTTATAAAATATTTTTATACAAATATTAATCTAAGCATATTTAATATATATAAATTTTACCATTTTTGGAGATGTTTAGATATTTGTTTTTGATTTTTTAAAATCAATGACATTTTCGAAATTCATAAATTATGAAACGTCACAGATTTTAAAAAATCAAAAATAAATATATAAAAGTATCTAAAAATGGTAAAAAAGAAATTGTTATATATATTAAATACACCTATATTAATGGTTGTATAAAAAATTTTCAAAAATAGATTTTAGTACCCAGGTGCACTGTATCACATCCCAATATATAAAAGATTAAAAATAAAAAGAGTTGCATAAGATTACATCGCAACAACTTCGGCACATAAAAGCAAGATATATTTTTTGTATTAGTTTGATAACGTTTTATTAAAATTGATTCCATTGAATAAATACAAATCTGTGAAATTATCCAAAAGGTCTTAAAAATATAAAAAAAATTAAGGCCGTGTTTGGCAATAAGAAAAAAATTGCCAGGCTAAAATGTTTCACAATCCATATTTTTAATTATTTTTTCATATAATTATCTTACTTTCTAATTATTTTTACGTAATAACTTTATTATTTTTACTTCTCCTGTTACCCTCATCATATCACGTCATTCTCTTTAAATTGAAATATTTTTACTGCAAAAATATTGCATTAAAAATTTTATCCCTTTAACAACACAGCCTAAATTTAAGAATTTCTAATACAAATCCAGCGCACTCAAATGCAAGAAGCCCGAGGAGCATCTCCAACGTACAATTTCACTCGCACGACACCCCTGACTTTCCGAATAACGACAGAGATTCTCGATGCACGAAAACAGAGGGTTGGACAGGAATCTCCCCAGGTGGGGCCCACAAAATACGAAATGTGAACCGTTCTTCTTAAATGATTATCTGATGCTAGCTAGAAAACCTGGGAAAAACTTTGATCAGACGCTTTGATCCTCAACTCTTAGCCCACCTAGATTTCTAGATTTCATGATTAGAACCATCACTTTAAATGATGGTGGGCCATATAAAAAGGTATATTTTTGTTTCTAAAATAATGGGGCGCAAGGATTTTCATCAATAATAATAATAATAATAATAATAATAGTACGAGAAGAGAGAAGAGAGAAGATCTTGGTCATCCTTGTATCTACATTGTATTCTGGATGCAAGGTGCCTTTGGCAACCAGGGACAAAAATGCAAGAAAAAAATTAGTGAAAATGTTTTAAAATAGAAATTGCAATATGGGATATGATATGAGTAATGATTAAAATTAGAGATAATAACGTAAAAATCTATAGTATTATAATGAGATGTAAAAGACCCTTCTTTTATTCATGTGGTCCTTAAAAACATTTTACATTCCAGCAATTTTTTTCCCTTTTGTGTTGGTAGGAAATAATTAATTTTGATTTCTTTTGAAACAATATAAAATTTATATTCCAACGAGACGGATGGTTTGGATATTGACGGTATGTTTGACAATGTGTATAAAATATTAATTTAGAACTTTTTAATTTAAAATTTTTCACTCTCTATAATTATTATTTTTTTAATTATTTTTTCATATTTTCCTACCTAACTATCTTATTTTTCAATATTTTTACATAATTATCTATACAACAAATCTATCTATTTTAACTTTATCCTATTTACTCATTATTTTTATTTTTATTACATTACATAATTTGACAATTTTTGCTCCACACAACTTTTCACAACAAATTTTATCCCGTGAAAGACACACCTACCAATCAAATTTCAATTTCGTAGACGGTAGCTCTATCCGTAGCTGGCGCAGCAGCGTCAGACTGACTAAAAGAGATTTTTCTTTGTTTGTGTGCAGAGAATCTTCAGTACGTAACTGATACGCAGGTGCTTGTCAACCTTGGCTTCCTATATATTAACATATGTGATTTTTGCTGCGCACGTCCGGCCCGCTTATATACCTTCTTTTCAAAAAAAAAAAAAAAAAAAAAGAAACTTTTGAATTTCGAAATGCGCAGGTAGTAACTTTTTGGTGAAGTGGGCCTGAGAAAGATGGGGAAGAAAATGTTATTCAAAAAGTCTCAAAAAATGACGTAATGCTAAAGTGTGAGAAAAAATTAAGGTAGTTTTGTAAGCAAATGACTAAAATATAGAAATGAAAATGAAAAAATAAGATAATTAGGTGGTTAAGATATCAAATTTTGTACGAAAAATGAGGAGAGATTATTTTCCATCAAATATTGTTACACAATGATGCCTAAGGCACATCTTGGTTGGATGGGATCGCTCAGGGGATAATTCTACTTTCATCTTATTTTTAAAAAAATTTTAAATTACTCTATTTTAAGCGGGTTAGTTGCTATACTTTTTTTTATCGGTAGTATGAATTGTGGCTTAGTTGCTATATTTTTTAATGTGAAGGAGACTGTCACTTCTGCTCAGATTTGAAATCACCTACACACAAATGTCAAGTCACTTAGTTATGCTTTAAGTAATGTTGGTTGCTCCTTTAATTTCAAAGTAGTTCTTTAGGATGATTTTTAATATAATATTTGAAAATCATCATTTGTCCATAATCTTATATATATATATATCTAAAATTAATATAACAATGATATATTTTCAAATATATTTATTAAATATACTAATTGATAAATAAATAAAACAACTTCCATATTGTTAGAAGATATATTTAGAATTCATGTCAATTTCAAAGTAGTTGCACCTAGAAACCGATCTTACTTAAATTGCTTGGTTAATCTTTTTATTGAAACCTAACTACTTTATAGATAGAAAAATAAAATACTCAGTTCAAAGTATTTGATGGGTTAATCTAGGGGTACTCTACATTAGTAGCACTTCAACCATTGTAACATTGCATGTAAGTGTACACGTGCTACACATGTCTAAATCTTTTTCTAAGTGATTTTTCAGAATAACACGTCTTTGGTTTTTTTCTGATGGGACCCGTCTTGGGCTGGACTTGACACGGCTTATACGCCTTTGATTCCAAACTTTGAATCGGTTGCTCAATCCGTGGTCTAAAATGGGCAAAACTCCTCCTTATTTGATGGGCCGATCCAGTTTTGGTAGCGGATGGTTTCGAGCCCAGACCACTTCTTTGACGCGTAACACGCTTTCTAGACCACTGTTTTTTTCTTTTTGGGATTGGGGCACTGTTAATTACTGAATATTTCTGCAAAATCACAAATCATGTTACCGGATTAATCATTTTTGATACCTTGGATCTGTTTGTGAATCGGAAAAAGAACAAAAAAAGAGAGAGAGAATGAAAATTTAATTATGCAAAAGCCTAGAAAAATCAAGAAAATGATGAAAACGAAAATATGAGCTATGATTGAAAATAAAGTAAATAAAATTAAATTAATAAAGAGTAGTGAATGATGAATAAAAGATGTAGATAATAAAAAAATAAATTCTAGAAAATAAATAAAAATTGCATTAGTTAAAAGTAGTCGGAAAATGAGAGACCCATATTCAAGTCATGTTACTATGTTAGGCAACAGAGCTGGATAAATAACAACAGTTTGGAAAAACGCATGGGTAAAAAGCTTAGAGATGACAGGCTTCGTTGTATTTGAGAGGTTTTGCAGCCACTTGTCGTCTCGATCTGAGCTGTCCCTCGAATTGGACTTTTGGTATAAGACGGTGAATTATGAGTATATGCCGAGCTTTTGAAAAAGGTATTAAAAGTGGAATCTTGAGCTATGCTGGCGTGTAGCAAGCCATCGAATTTGATCTATTATCACTCACATTTTTATGAAATTATTCCTTATGGATAGCCTTTAAATGGAAACAATAGTCCACGGCCCCATCATTTCTTTTCCTCCTTTTTATCTTTCCCCATGAAAAGCTTTTATTATTTATCCGTTTGCTCGATTTCCAGTACAAAATTTGTATCCAACAATGCTGACGGGGTGAGACCGGGTACGACCTCCGACCATCGATTTAAAAGGATTATATTTTTTTGATTATATATATATATA
Source organism: Annona squamosa (assembly GCA_035584095.1). Classification (NCBI taxonomy): domain Eukaryota; kingdom Viridiplantae; phylum Streptophyta; class Magnoliopsida; order Magnoliales; family Annonaceae; genus Annona; species Annona squamosa. The sequence continues at coordinate 13,665,746 of JAXCLR010000092.1, read as the reverse complement.
TATATATAAGGATTATTCAGGTACAATGCCACTGCACATGGGTCTTACATGATAATAAAATTATTATCTGCTTTACCCATTGTATTTAGAATAATGTGTTTTATTACCATATTAGTTTTTATTCCAATCGGATATGTGTACAAACCCTATCTGAAAATTGTATAAATTCAATATAATAAGATAGTTTGATATAAATAATAACTTTAAAGTGATTTTTTCAACATATAAATAATTTTCTATAAAATTTATATATAGATAAATGATTTATTGCATTTTAATACGTGTAGGGTCCATTTTTGGGCCATTGCACCACTGTTTTGGTGCAATTGCGCTGCACCGGAACAAGTTGTGTGTGTATGTATATATATGTATACGAGAAATATTCAGATACAGTTAACTCAAAATGGGTTTCACATGATTATAAAATTATAATCTACTTACTCATTGTATTTAAAATTATGTATTCTATTACCATGCCAATTTTTATTTCCAGTAGATATGTTTATAGACCTCATATGAAAATTGCACATACTCAACATAATAAAATAGTTTGATGTAAATAAAAATTTTAAAGTTATTTTTTAACATGCAAACCATTTGCTATAAAATTTATGTGTGAATAAATAATTGTATAAAGTAGTAATACATCTAAGTATATATGAAGCCCATTTTGGAACAAATGTACCATTAATTATGATGCAGTTTTATTACCTGGAAAAGGCTCTCTCTCTCTCTCTCTCTATATATATATATATATGACTTGTTCTGTGTCACCCCAAAATTTTATTTTTTTATTTTTTTCATTTTTTTCATGGGTAAGTAAATTTATAGTTTTACCATTTTTGGATGTTTTTAAGTATTTTTTGGATTTTTAAACACAGTGGTGTTTTCGAAATTTTCTAAGATCCAAAAATTCCGAAAATGCCACTATGTTTAAAAATCCAAAAAATACTTAAAACATCCAAAAATAGTAAATTTTGGTTTATAAATTTAATACACCTAGATTTGCTTATCTATAAAAAATAAAAAAAATTCATTTTGAGGCCTCATATATATATATACACACACACACATCTGTCCTGCTTCTATGAAACCAAACCTTTCCATTTTTAAAATTTTGATGTTTGATGGAAAATCTACTCTATCTATTACGTTTAACATCATTTATAGTATCTTGGAAACCGTTTTATTTTTTCAATTTCACTGTATATGGATCTTATCTATAAAAGTGTCAAATCAACATAATAAAATGATTCATTGTTAAAATATCAACTTTAAAGTAGTTTTTTCAATATGTAAATCATCTAAAATATCAATAACATGTGAATAAATGATTCTATAAAGTATTATTATATTTTAATAAATGTCTGAATAGATTTGAGCATTTTTCATAATTTAGACATAAATATACATGTTTTTGAGCAAACGTAGCTCATAAACATATTTGATATATATGAAACTTGGTCTCCTAACAAAACAAATGGTGTTAAATATAATGAATGAATTGAATTTTCTATCAAGGATAAATATCTTGAAATTTGAGGAAGTTATATGAGACTTTGTAACATAAAAGCGGAGCCCTATACATATATTAGAAAAATAATCAAGTGCATTCTATGCATTGTGAGGCCCATTTGATCATGAATGAGAAATTTACTCTATCAATTATACTTAGAATTATTCATTTATTTTGATAAAAATTATTCATTTATTAATATACTAATTTTCATCCAAATCTCACATGTATATGTGCCCTATCTTAAAATAATACAGAATTGATATGATAAAATAATTTAATATAAATATCAATTTTAAAAGGGTATTTTCAACATCTAAACCGTCTAAAATATGATTTTTATATAGATAAATTATTGTATAAATTTTCATTAAATTCTAATATATGTAGGGTCTATTTTACAGTGGACTGCACCGTAATTGCAGTTCGTCTATATAGGATGGGTTCTCATATCAATGGTACCAAAATAGTGGAACAGTTACCCAAAAATGAGCCTCACACATAATAGAATACAATGTAATTTTATACAATCATTCATTCATATATAAATTTTATAGCAAATGGTTTATATTTTGAAAAAACCACTTTAAATTTATTATTTACATCAAGTTATTTTATTATGTTAAATTTGTACTATTTTCAGATGAGATCTACATACTTATTCAATTGGGATAAAAATTGATATGGTAATAGAATACATTATTTAAAATACAATGGGTGAAGTCGATTAAAATTTTATGGTGCAGTTGTATTACACCTGAATATTCCTCTGTATATATCAGTCCCGCTTCTACGCAACTGGATTATGTAGAAGTGGATCCATGTAATCCCTTCGAAATCTAAGATTTTGATTCTTAATATAAAATTCAATCTATTTATTGTATTTAACATCATTTGTTTATTTAGGAGACCAAATTTCATGCCAATCAAGTATGTTTATAGTCCACATTTGTTCAAAAATATTTATATTCATGTATAAATTATGGAAAATGCTTAGATCTAGTTACACATGTTAGAATGTAATAATACTTTATAAAATCATTTATTCGTATAAAAATGATATTTTGGACGATTTAGATGTCGTAAATACTACTTTAAAATTAATATTTTAGTATTTTTTTATAATTTACGCATGAATGTATACATTTTCTAACAAATGTGACCTACAAATGTACTTAATTAGGATGAAACTTGATCTTCTAGATAAACAAATGATGTTAAATACAATGAATATATTAAATTTTTCATCAAAGATAAAATCTCTATGATTTTAAAGGAGTTACATAGCTCCACTTCTATATTACTCGATTACATAGAAAATTATCAAATGCAGATAAACTGCACTGAAATTAAGGCACAGTTTCCCCCCAACCAAATGTGCCCCATATGTATTAAATTAACATTCACCATACTTATTATATTTAAAATGATTTATTTTACTAGCATATTAATTTTCATCTATATCTAACATATATATATATGCTCTGTCTTAAAATCGTACAAAATCAACACAGTAAAATAGTTTCACATAAACATTAATTTTGAAATATTATTTTTAAGGTCTAAACCATCTAAAGTATGTTGTTTATATAGATAAATGATTGTATAAAGTATTATAATATTTTAATATATGTGAGACCCATTTTGCAACAAACTGCACCGTAATTATGGTGTAGTCCGTCTGCACTAGATGGGTTATACACACACACACACACATTATAACATTAGATATTACACTCAAGCATATTTAACCCTCACACAATGGAGGAATTTTCTATAAATACTTCCACATTAGGAAGGAAACAATAAACACGTATACTCACAAGAAGAAATATTAACACCCACATCTACTTGTGAGACTTAAGACTCAAATCAACAACTTGAGAGCATATGAGGCCATGGTCATTAAAAAAAAATATATATTTAAAAGTATTTTTGATGTCTAGTGCTATCAATTTGATGTCCGTGTCTTATGATAAACATAAAACTCATGGGTTCGATTCCCAGAAAAACTAATAATAGATAATGGAAGCAATTCTCTTAATGATGAATTGGCTTATTCAGAGGTTAAATTAAAATTGCCGACTTATGAATGGAGTCATCTCAAAGGAAAAAAGAGCTTGTAATTGGACGTTGGTTCTCGAAGGAGATCAGTCGAGCTTTTTGAACATTGCCGGTTCAACCACTCAATTTTTCTGTTGAACTAGTTAAACCACCCAATGGTGTTGTTACTGCTCTTGGTCTATTCTGGTTTTGATAATACCACTAATTCAACTTTTTTTTTCTCCTAAGACCGCATTCCTAAATCCTAGCTCAGTTTTATAACAAATTAAATAAGTAATAGTTATGATATTTTTGTGGTGTACACAAGCCTAGAAATAATCGGACCACTGTACATGAACCGACAGTGTAATATTGGACCCACCGAGAAGCAGAGATTAATTAGTTGACTTAATGACGCGGACATTATATATGCATCTTGATGGAATAAAATTTGGGTGGTGATGAATGAGATTAGGTTTTTTATGGGGTCCGCTATCAAGTAATAGTCACGCATGGCTTGGTGATTTTTTTTTTTTTTGCCCTTTCCTTCCTGAGGAAAGGCTTGGTGATTTGATTGCAAGTGACGCTGAAAAGGTGCATGGAAGGCACTGATAATCAGCCCACCCACAATGCATTGCAGTCTTAATGTGACATGCATGTGTCACATGATTCCACCTCTACATGCACCATGTCTGTGACATTAAATACGTTTGACAACAACATCCGGGTTCTGATCAGCCACCTTCTTCTTCTTCCTCTTATTATTATTATTGTTATTTACATGGTTTGTCCGGTAGATGAGAGAAAAAAAAAGGAGGTTTTTGGAAGAAAATTTTGAAAAGTAAAAGGTGAGAAAGTGATGCAATATAATGAGTGAAATAATTAGGAGTAAAGAACATAAATTAGAATAGATAATCATTTTGATATAATTAAAAGTAAAAATAAAATTAAGAAAAATAAATTAGTTGTATGAAAAGATAAAAAAAAATTAGAAAGTAATATAATTATATAGAAAATCATGAAAAAAAGTCCCTTTCGGATGAAGAGTATTAGGAGGGTAATAATGTACGAGAACTTGGCTTTTAGAATGAAAATGAGAAATAATTTTTGAAAAACGAGAAATAATAAAATTAGATAGTGGTTAAAATGTCACATTAATTTCAAGGATGTGGCCCGCCAGGTTTTGCTAGTTGCCAAATACATTCCTGGGTATGAAAAGGAGATATACAAAGATGCGCGCATTAGACAAAGTCGGGGCAAGGAATACTAGAAAGGAACAAAAGTTTGGACGGCAATTGCTTAACTTTTTATGATGTTATTTCTTTTATAAGCTATATCAAATCTCATTTGGAAACAACGGTGGAGAATAGATATTTTTACTTGGAGGGGTGTTAATGATCATAGTTAACTCGTTAACTTACTCGTCCAACCTATTTATAAATGAGTTTGGATTGAAATTTTTGAATACATATGTTATAGTTTGTCAACCTCGTCAGCCATTTAATGAAATAAATGGATTAAAGTTGAGATTTTATAACCTAATTAACCCATTTAACTCATTTAAAATATTAAAGTTTTATATAAATGTAAATTTATTGGTTATTTTTTCCCCACTAAGCCTTTCTTCCATTGCTTAACTTTTATTTTTACACTGTTATCGTAATTCTATTTTTTATTACTACTTTATTTATATTTTTTGTCCAAAAATAGTCTCTAGTATTTTCCTGCGAGATCATCATCTGCCAACATCCAGGTATTTAAGTTTTTTGTTATATAACCTATTAATAACTCATTAACCGGTTTATTAAATAGGTTGTAAATGGATTAAGATTGAAGTTTTTTAAATGAGTTAATAAATAATTAGAATATTTTAAATGGGTTAGGATTAGGATTAGACTCCAACCCGTCTAATCCGATCCATTAACACCTCTACTTATTTGCATCTCAATCTTTAATGGGATTAATAAACAGGATTACATAAATTGGATGGCTCTTTTTGGCAATTCACAAATGGTGAAATGGATTAGCCAAAACACCAAGTGGGAAAATATCGTTTTCCATGAATCTTAATGGGCCTTCATCCAAATGCCTGTTAAAGAAAAGTAATAAAGAAAGGCTGCTTTTTATCCATGCCGGATTCAGGAATATGTATTTTTCATTCTCTTTTTCAGTTGGGTGTTTTTCTTTCTATCCACCATTGTCTAGGTCTCTTTCAATTGGTCTTGGTGGGAATCCAGAACCCAAAAAAATAGAACTTCAAAAACATGAGTAAACTCGAAAATGACGTCAATTTATGATAATTATTGAAATAGAATAAATAAAAAATAACTTTAGGATTTTTTAAAATATTATAATATACATTATATTCTATCATGTATATGGCCACCAAGTGGTTACAAGAGTGTGACATATGGCCGCTAGTACATTTCCATCTTGTCTTGGCTAAAACAGATTGTTTGTCTTAATTATTTCTTGTGCAAGATTATTATTGGCGAATTTTCATAAGGTAAAATTATTTGAAGGAAAATGATATTGTGATGCACCGACAGTGAAGATTATTTTTATTTTTTCTTTTTAATACGTTCCTTGATTTCCTCCTCTCATTTTTCCGCTAACAAATAATATATTAGAATTTTAAATAAGATATTGTTTTTTATGTAAATAAAATATTGTTAGTAATGAAAAAGACAAATAAAACTATTGAAATAAGTGGTGACGGATAACCATTGCATCAATTAAAAGAAAGTGGAAAAATACCCTGAGAAGGTCTTGAATTACACACAATACAGTAGGTGGTGGGAAAGACAAGACAAATGCGCGCTTCCTATTTTGACCCGAGTCAAACAATTTGTCCCTGCAAGATAATGCATGTGAACATATGATTCTAGAAATTAAGGAAAATGCGTAATGGCCAAGGTCAACTCCCCATGCCTTATATGCAAATTTTTAATCAAGGAAATCTCAATTAATCCAAATAATTCTTTAAACGAAGGAAAATCTAACCAAATATCTATTATTAACTTCAAGCAGTGAATGTATCCTTCAAGCCAATTTAATCTGAAATAATATATATATATATATATATATATTTTTGTTTATAAAAATTTGAAGTATAAGATACCATCTAAAGATAAAAAAGAGATAATAAGTACGAAGAATAAGGCTCCACCCACAAATAAATAAGAAAAACATAGTATCACTATCAAGTGGTTATTTGCACATTGACCTTTCGAAATTTGCAATTTTCCAATTTTACTTCAAAATTTCGAAGATTCCAGGCTTTATCCTGACATTAATTCCAGTGAAACAAAACACAACAAAAATGCAATCCATTTGAACACCTCAAAAACCTCTAATTTCAGCACTATATATGAAAATTTAGGAGTTCTTGACTAAAAAAACCGAAGATTTCTGTAACTGAGGCGGCATCCTACGACAACTCCTGCTTTCACATAGGGGACTACTGATTATTTATTTATTTGGATTGGTGGGGACTACTAACATTTTGCAGAGCAGTCGAAAACGGAAAATGCAGCAATTAGGCCAACGGCGTGAATGGCATGGGCGAATGACGGCTTGCTGGGTGCCTTTGCCATCAGCATTATCGTAGCATTTTGTCCTTTGGTTCTAAATTTCTAATGCGTGCCAAATGCCTCCAAACTAAGGTCGAAACTTTCAGAGATAAATGACTACATGTATCATGGGTGCAACTTTATTTATTTTGGATTTTCCCCATTGGTGCAACTTCAGTTGTGATGTATCTTTTCTTTTATTTTTATTATTTCAAAGAAAATAAACGTTTAATAATTGTAATAAAATTTATGTATTGCCCTCCATCTCTTTATGATTTGCCGATTTTTATTCTAACCATATATTTTTCAAAAAACGCCAGCAATAAACTTTATTTTCAAAAACACCTCATTACCTACATAGACAATTAAAAGTTCAATTTATGAAAATCTAATAAAGATGTTAAAGTGGAAAGTTTTCCAATAGAAAATGGCCATGCTAATGATTTTGCATCACCTCGTGTGCCGGGAAGTGATAGAATTTTAAAAAAAAAATTTTAATACAAGGTGTGTTTGGTAAATAGCAAAAAAAGTTAAATTAAAATTTTTTAATCTAAAACTTTTTACTTTTCATAATTATTCTATTTTAATCGTTTTTTTATACTTTCCTATACAACTATTCTACTTTTCAATTATTTTTACACAACAATTTATATAACTAACCTATCTATTTTAACTTTATTTTCTTTACTTATCATTATTGCCACTATCATATTATATAATTTTCATCTAAATGCTTTATAACTTCCTAAACATATCAAAATTTTTAAAATGAAGAAAAATAATGTAATAAAATATGAGTAATGATGGAAAGTAGATTGAATAAAGTTAAAATAAATAAATTATTTGTATAACTAATTATGTAGAAATTATTGAAAAATAAAGTTGTATAATAATATATAAAAAAATTAAAAATAAAATAATTATAAATGAAAAATTCTTGATTGAAAAATTTTAGGTATTTCCCAATATGACCGGCCAATGAACTTTTATATAAAGGCCAGCATAATTTAGATAAATGATAAATGAGTATCCATTTTATTATTAAAAAAGTTAGCCGTGATAAAATCTAAGTATGGGGTTGCATAAACTTGGTTAGATTTAGGTGGGCCTAAAATAAAGTTAAAATAGATATGCTTGTTTTATAGATAGTTGTGTAGAAATGATTAAAAATAAGATAATTTTATAGAAAAATGTGAAAAAATAATTAAAAAATAAGATAATTATATAAAATAAAAAATTTTATATTGAAAAGTTTTTGTTGGAAAAGTTTTAGAGTTTAGCAAACATGAAGATGATTATAAAAATGTTTTTGTAAACAAAGCTGAAAAGTAAAGTTCGTTTTTAGAAAATTTTGGTTATAAGTAAAAGTTCAAAAAATATAAAAAGATATTGAGGGGTTAATGCAATTGAAGGAAAAAAAGGAAGCTTTTATTAATAATATCAAGTGCATGAGACAACTAATGAGGGGATATGCATGTATATGGCACCCACCAAATACATCATCAGAGCTCTTAAGGCATTTGGCGTTCAAACAAACGGGAGGGCTTTACCGACGGTGAAACCCAAATTTGGGAATGGAAGTGCCGCAAAGAAGGAGCATCGATTAAAGGAAGAGGGGCCTAAAAAATCAGTTTCCAAAGAAAAAGAAATAAAATTCCCATTATTTGCACCCACAGAATGATTGATTGGCCCCACCACTAACTTGAGGAAGCAACCAACTACATAACGCCATTGTACTGCCGAGCAGAATTTGGAGGAGAGGTGCATCATAATCAATGTCCTGGTGGGTGTAAATATAAATATACCCAATCAGAAAATCCAATTTTCAGAAAAAGGGAAATTCCTGTGTGGTAGTTCCTGATTGGGAATGACACATGGCTTTTTGCAATTTCCTACTCAGAAGAGGTGTAATTTTTAAATTATTTTGTCGACCACGGAGACATGCCCATGACTTGTCGATTCCGATCCACCCACCTATTGGGTTCTTCTCCATGGTGGGTGGAGTGGGGCAGGGTAGGAAACTCCTACAGTAGTAGCTCTTTGATTCAAAGAAGATCGTCCGAAGGTAGAATTTGGGATTTTGTGGGGTATTCAAGCCCTAAGATTGCATCCTTCTCTTTTAAGTTTTTTGCTTCTTTGATCATTGAGACATGCACATGCTTTTTAAGTACAATACCCATGTGATTCAACGCAACAAAGCTAGTAAAAACAGGAGAATTTGGGTTTTTACTGTGATATTTTTCTTTGCTGGGGATTTTTCGGTGAGGAAGAGAGGGCCCTACTGGCATTAAAAATAGCCACCAGGTCGTGAGAAAATATGCAACACCACATGGATTTTGATGCCTAATAACCCCATTCCTTTCTGGGCCCTTTCGTTTACTTCTTCATTGAAGTGGGTGTTGAATTGAAAAGGTGAAGATTGCTGTGTTTTCCTCCTTTTGACCTGGATTGCCTTAAAAATGAAGTAATCCATATTTTTTTTCTCCTTCGTTCTCCTGCTTTTGCCACGAGTCTATTTTTTCCTGGAATGTTCCTTTCCTGCATGAAGCTGGGGAAAAAGGGATCTGGGTTTGTTTTCTGAAGGTTTCTGCTTTGATAGATTCTTTTTCGGATTGAGAGAGATGGTGGATCTGTTGGGAAATCTGATCCCTGTCTGCGAATGCTTCTGGTGACATCGAATTTCGAAATTCAGTTCTTTATTCGATCCGAGCCTGTTCGGATTCTATTATCACTGCAGTATTGCGGTCTGCCTAAGGCGAGTTCTTTCAGAGACCTGATGCAATACCACGCTGGTTTTGCTATGGTTTTCAGGCTCTTCTATATACAACTAATCAAACCCACGAACTTGCCGAACTTGAACAATCTTCTGATTTCGATATTAATAAGAGGCCTGGGAACCGGAATCCATCTCATGCTACTCATGTTCTATTGAAAATCGTTAGGAATTCATAAATCAGTGGTCTGGTCCCGTTTCTTGTCTTGTTTTTATTGGATTGGCAATATGGAATCTGCTTAAGATTTAAGTTCAATTCTGATCTTGATTTGTAACTTTTGGATGAAATATTTATCTTTGTTGCTTATGGTTGATGTTAGTTGGGTTGTGGGCATTCATGCCGTTGACTGAATTGTATGTGCTTGTTCTCTTCCCTTGGTTTATAATTCCTAGTTGGTTGCTTTAACATAGGCTTATGAATTAGATGCTTTTTCTTGAAGTTGCGGAAATACTCGATCAGAACAAATTTAATGCGTATGGTCATTCTTTAGTCTCTCTTTCTGTCTATCAATCATGTAGAAAGATCAATTGCATGCTTTGTAATTTTGCTGTTTTATTCCATGTCCCCAGAGCATTTCTCCTCTTCTCTCCCACCTTTGAGACTATAGGCCTATTTCCACTGTTTAATATCATCGTAATGTAATGGCATCAGCTTGCGCAAACTCTGACATGATGTTTGCTTTCAAACAAACCATGTTGGCCCAATTCATTTTGTTTGAAGCAATCTAAATTGGATCACAGGTGTTTGGTTCAGTTTGCCTAATGAGCAATAATCTGGCCCCTAAATGGTGTGGTGTTATTGTCTTATAGTTGCATGTTTGTCTCCATCGCAATTTCTTATTGTCTTATAGTTTTCATGTTTGTCTCCATCGCAATTTCTAAGTGCCTTATTTCACTATACAGATTCTACCATACGCTTCTTAAGGGGACACATTCAAGGCGTAGCCTTTCTAGCAAGTTTATCATATTTTCTCTCTCTTTTTGTTTGCAAATGACTCGAGAGGATCACATTACATCCAAATTCAATGAAGAGCCACCCATAAAAAATAAATAAAAAAAAAATTCAATGAAGAGCCTTGCTATACAGGAATTTCTACATCATGCCTAAAAGGATTTTGCAAGTTTTGTCTAATCCTTGAATTTCTATGCACTAGATATTCGTGCTTCATGGAACCAAATATGATGGAGGTTTTATGAGAACAACCGATTTAATTGGTATGGAATTTCATGGTTTCTTTGCAACAAATGCAGCTTTTCTGCTATTCATTTACCTGGTTAGAAGCCAGATGCACTTAGATTGATATTTTCGGTTGCCGTAGCGTTGTTCTTGTTGTTAATTCTTCTTCATGCATGCTATCTTTGCAGGAAAAATTTTTCCAGGCCATGTTCAAGTGGCACCTTGCATGATGGGTTGGCTGAACAAAATTTTTAAAGGTTCTTCCAGCCATAGGATTTCAGAGGGTCAATATCATGGGAAGTATGGTGAGGATAGGATCTGGAATGGACATACTACTCCCATGGTAACTACAGTTCCTAGTTCTTGTGGAAGTGCTTGCATATATATATCTTTTTCTTTCTTTCTTTATCTTTTCCCCCTACTACTTAGTGGGTCACATATGGTGACGATGCTCTTGCTTCATCTTGTTGCAGTCAACTTACCCTGGAACGTGTGACACTTACGTTACACACACACACACACATCATTCCTTGGCATTGCTGAAATTATAATCGTAAACTAGTGAATGTCATTTCATGTTTTATAGTGAATTCTCATGTGCTGTTATTTTCACTTGTGCCAACTATTTGATTGTAGAATGGTACTCTGGACTACTATTTTAATGATCTTCTGCTTCTTCTGATTCTATTTTGTTGATGATTTGAATTCAGGATGACCATTCCGATTTTGACAATGAAGACATAGATCGTGCTATTGCACTTTCGCTTTCAGAAGAGGAGCAAAATAAGTCAAAATCAGTTGGTGAGTGTTGCATTGTTGTATGTCAGTCTGGATTCATTATGAAGCAAACTGAAACTGAATGCTTCATAATCATTATTACACCATAACTACTACCATTTTTATAGTCCAACTCATGCTCATCAGTTTCAAACTTTGTGTTAACTAGTGGGCTAGGTTCTCATGAATCATGATTGCGTGCCCTATTTAACAACTTCCTTGACAACAGTACTTCCTGGGTTTGAACCATCTGGGGTGTTGCCGATGTACATGCTTTCGGTTTTGATATCATCATTGTGAACTTGATTCAGAACAGTGCACTTGCTCTTTCAGATTCCACATTTGGTTGGATATTTGCAGGAATCTGTTTCTACTTGACCTGGCCAAATTACCAATGGACATTGAATGTTACCTTATGGTGGTTTGGCTTGAATTGTTTTGGTATAACAATCTTTCAGTTATAAAAAGATTTCTCTGCCCATTTTTAATGGGCTCAATGTCAATTTGCAGCTCTTTCTTTTTTAGGGATCGAGATGGTAATTTCGATTTCTCATGTTTTGTAGCTGGCTTTCCAGTGATGAGTTTTTGGTTCTAGCTTCTCCCACTTTGGTTTGGGTTTCCAAAGCATGAAATATGTGGCAGATACTAGCCTAGTTTCCTTTTTCTATGGTGTCACTTGGACAGACAAGTATCACTGTTATTAGCACAGTGGCATTTCCATTTATATGATGATCGAGAATCAGGTTGTATATTGCTTCATCTTTTCCATCTGCATTGCATTGCTTATTTGGGCCATAATGTCCACTGAGGCTTTGCTGGAGTAAGTGATATAAATATCTGTTTTCGGTTGACAGCCATGTTTCATTTGCTGAATGTTTCTATTGATTTATTTTGTTTTTGTACCAGATCCTTCATCTCATTTAGAGGAAGACGAGCAATTAGCAAGAGCATTGCAGGAAAGTTTAAACACTGAATCTCCTCCACGTGAAAATGGCCATAGTTTTCAACCTATACCATTCACCTTTTCGACAGGATTCAGGTATTGATAACATGAACTGCATAATATTAAGATATCATGCAATCTTGTTTCAGCCATCAACTAGAAATGTTGCTGATGCATCCATGCTATTGAATTCTTACATTTTTGGAGTCTAGCTTATTCTTGCAAGTGATGTTCTGTTGCTAAGCCTATATATTCTTTGTGAATTTTGTTTTGAATTTCAAGCTTTCCTTCTGAGTTCAACTTTTTGTAACTGAATTATTCTGCCTCATCAATTAATAGGAAGTAGAAAAATTACATTTTGCATTTTCTTTTTAGTTATTTCTTCTGAAGATGCTTAGAACACGACCAAATAAGATTGCTAATGGTAGTGTTGAACATTATTCCTTCTAGAGTTTGTGCTGGTTGCAATACTGAGATTGGTCATGGACGCTTCCTGAGTTGCATGGGTGCAGTTTGGCATCCAGACTGTTTCAGATGCCATGCTTGCAATCTACCTATATCTGATTATGAGGTGGGATATCAGCTTTGTTTTTCCGAGTGCGTAATAATAATGACATATTTTCCAGCAGCAGCTACATTTGATTCCTAGTTCTTTTGTTGAAGTCAATGTAACATCTGGAAGTCAGTGGCATATTTTCCATTCACATTTTCTGATTTTCTGTCCATTCTCTTTTTCTGTAGTTCTCCATGTCTGGGAATCGCCCCTATCACAAGTCTTGCTACAAGGAGAATTATCACCCAAAGTGTGATGTCTGCAACCATTTTGTAAGTACTAGTTCGTCAAAATGATGGGCTCTTTGATTATGATAACAATTCATTCCCATGGTAGAATCTGAAGGTTCCACAAAGATAGTGCTTTTGAATGTTTTCTACCAATGAGCTCTGTTAATTCAGCAGTTGGAATGCTGCTACTCCATTTCTGGGAGAATTTGGCATTTGGAGAATGGTGGTAATGGAATGGATGAGATAGTGACAAATTGGGAATAAAGAAGGTTGGTGTATGAAAAGTGATTGAAATATAGGATTAAAAAGGAAAAAAGTAGAGTAGTTGGTTAATTAGTGGAGTTGACTTTTCCATTTGTATCTAATTCCATTCCATTTTCAATATGCCAAACTCCAAGTTCTGTTTCAGGGAGGGACTTGTCTGATCATTGAGCCATAACTTGTATAACTTGACTTGGTGCTATTCAATCGTGCATGTTTGTGAAATGTTTCACAGAAAAAGTTAATTCAGGGGGACTAGTACATGCGGGATGATTTTTTATCCAAAAAAATCCATACAGTTGATTCATTGTATTTTTAGAATGATGTCTCATGTAGGCAAAATAATTTTTGAAGGCATAAATTCTGAGATGAATTCAATGGAATGCTCTGTCTACATGGGTTTACAGAGTTGAAGACAGTCAAAGAAATGTTTCCTTCCATATAGCCATATTGATGAGTTGGGACTTGGGAACCTAACAAGAAATCAGAACTGGTGTTTCTGTTCTCTCATTCTAGCTCATTTTATGGACCTCCTTTTGCAGATTCCAACAAATGCAGCTGGTCTTATCGAGTACAGGGCACATCCTTTCTGGCTTCAAAAATACTGTCCTTCACATGAACATGATGGAACTCCTCGTTGCTGCAGCTGTGAGAGAATGGAGGTTGACTGACAATTTTGAATTTATGTCGAATTCTATTCTGTATGCTCTAGAATTTTCAAACATGTAGGTGTGCTGATTGTAGGTAGATTTGTAATTGCTTCTTGATGGAAGCCTGCCATGATCATTGGAAATTTGTAACTGAAATTTTTTTCTTTTGAGGGCATCAGTTAAAGCTCATTTATATGTGCAAGGTTGAGCTTAATTTTACTTTTTTGATGTCCTTATCTTCCATGCATTTAGTATGGCTTTGATACCAGTAATTGCCTATCGTCCTTGGCTTACTCATGTTTGGCCCATTTATTTGGTTTTGAAGGGGTGTGGATTACTGTCTTACTCTCATTTCATTTGATACGCAATGTTCATGATCCGTCTATTTACCTCCCTAACATGTAATTTATGCTGTGTGCTGGTGCTCAAAACTCTGCTACTACTTTTGCTTACTCACAGCCAAGAGAAACAAGATATGTTACTCTGGATGATGGTCGAAAGCTATGTCTGGAATGTCTGGATTCGGCTATCATGGATACAAATGAATGCCAGCCTCTTTACATTGACATTAAAGAGTTCTATGAAGGTCTAAACATGAAAGTGGAGCAGCAGGTTCCATTGCTTTTGGTTGAAAGGCAGGCACTGAATGAAGCCATGGAGGGTGAAAGACCTGTAAGGCAAAATTTTTTTTAATACCAATGTTGGCAGCATGTTTTCAATTTGCCTTTTAATTCATTTCATTTTTCCTTTTTGTGGCAGGGTCCTCATCACTTACCTGAGACTCGTGGTTTGTGCTTATCCGAGGAACAGACTGTCAGCTCGGTAAGGCTGCTTTGATACTGTTGCCCTGAAAAAAATATGAGACCCATCCGTTTTACGTTTTTCCTTTCTAATGAAGATTGATTTTTTGCTCCTTTCCTGGACTTCAGATTCTGAGGCGACCTCGATTATCAGGGAACAGAATTGTGGATATGGTTACTGAACCTTATAAGCTTACACGCAGGTGTGAAGTGACAGCCATTCTCATTTTGTATGGCCTTCCAAGGTATCAGTTTCTTCTCTGCTATTTGAACTCGGATATTAAAATTACGATTCCTTTATGGTTGTGGACAATGATCTTATTTTAGTCAAATCTGTTTGCATCCAGATTGCTTACTGGATCAATCCTGGCTCATGAGATGATGCATGCATGGCTGCGGCTGAAAGGTACTGACTCTTCTGTTTGTTAATGGTTACTCCAAGGCCCTGGATGGAGAAAACCCTAACAGCCAATTAGTTTGGCAAATATCTGTCACAGGTTATGCCCAGTGTGTGGATGGTACCAGAAACTGGTCCTGATGTGCCTAAAGCTGCACATTTCAACCTTTTTTTCCTACGTCCTGCCTGCACTGGGATATGCAATCATGTGAATGCCCAATACATCTTGGTGCATTTCAGAGCACGATAGCCATTTCTAATCTAGCTTTTTTCCAAATTGCTCTTTCTGGCCCAAAGCAACACTGTTTTTTTTTTTTTTTTTTTTTGGGAGGAAACCCAAAGCAACATTGTTAGTTGTAGGAAAGAATAAGATTGAACTTGAACAAATACAGCAACATATGAAAAATTGGAAAACCAACGACAAATCATGTCTATCAAAATTGCTGTCTGATAATGGTGGAAATCAACCTCTGTAAAATTCGCGCTTACCTCCTTGCAGGCTTTCGAACACTCAGTCCAGAAGTTGAAGAAGGCATCTGCCAGGTTCTAGCTCACATGTGGCTTGATTCAGAGATCATGTCAGGGTCTGGCAGCAATGTAGCTTCATCCTCCTCCTCCTCCACATCCACATCAACAAAGAAGGGGACAAGGTCAACATTTGAGAGGAAGCTTGGGGAGTTTTTCAAACACCAGATTGAGTCTGATACTTCCACAGCCTATGGGGATGGGTTCCGAGCTGGCAACGAGGCAGTGCTTCGGTACGGTCTCCGGCGAACTCTTGACCATATCAGTATGACGGGGAGCTTTCCTTGATGACACCCAGCAAAGAACTGTGTTTGGCCCTATGGGTAGTCTTAGGAGCAGATGCAATACAAGAAAGCTCAATAGAAATTAGAGTAAACTATGCGATGATCAATTTTATACACGGGGAAATATGGACTGGTTACAATTATAACATTTTGATGATCTGTGGACATTGATGTATGCTTAATAAACCACGTATCAAGCGTTGATACTATAGTTCAAATCAACTCTTCAGTTTCCCATGGACTGCATTTTATGTATCTCATTGATTGGGGGGGCTCTTGAGAAATCCATCAAATTTGGGAGCCCACGATCCAAGAATACGAAAAGAGAGCCCCGTCCCCATTACGTATAGGGGATGGATCATGGATGTCCCAATTCTGACATGCATCACTATTCCCTATCACTCTAGCAGCTCTGTTGTCCTTCTGCAGGAACAGCCATGGATGGGGTGGGATTTGATTTGTTATTGAATATTGACAATTCAAATCAGCTCTCCGTTCAACTAATGTTCCATTTTCTACTCCAAATGCAAGACATACTCATTTTTGGATAATCATTAACGTTATATGGAAAGCTCTTGGGTGTTAACAGTTCCTTAATTTGAAAGGTCAAAAAGTGGAATTTTGACGGAGCGATTAGAAAATATACTTTGGTATTCAATAAAATAAAGGTGTGTTTGGTCAGGTTAAAATTTTTTGATGAAAAGTTTTTGAGGTAAAAATTGTTGAATTGATAAAAAAGAATATAATATGATAGAGGTAATAATGATGTATAAAAAGAATAAAGTTAAAATATATAGGTTAGTTGAATGGGTAATTGTATGGAAATAATTGAAAAGTTAAATAGTTTATATAAGAAATATGAAAAAATAATTAAAAATATAGTAGTTATAAAGAGTGAAAATTTTTAGCTTTGGTTGATATTTTTTTGGCCCAACAGAACGCGCCCTAAATATATACATATTTAACCAAATTTTGAAGAGCTAAGGGCTCTTTCGCATGGACAGAACACTTTTGAAACTAAAATTTTTGAGATGTGTTGGAAGATCCAAACCGTCTATTGGTGTTATAATCCTTATACGAAAAATCTAATATGTTGAATATGCCTATAATCAGTTTAACTAGCATCAGAAATAAGATTTATACCGTTAAACTGATATGCACTGATTTTATAATATAAATAATTTATTTTTAAATCGAATCCATACATTATATTTGTTACCGTAAATATACTTATGGAGAAAAATTAGACAATATAATATTGGTATAAATAATATCATTCCAAAATTAATATTCTAATAAATACAAATTTTTAAAAACTCATATAAATAAAATAATATTATATGATACAAATTTCGGAAGTGCAACACGTTTCAGATATCTGATCCTCCCTTTACATATATAGGTTAGAAAAAATTGGGGAAAAGAATGTATAACGCCGTCTGTGGGAATCGAACCCACGACCACATGGTTAAAAGCCATGCGCTCTACCGGCTGAGCTAAGACGGCCGCATATTGCGGTAAACATGTCATAAAATTTATTACTTACCATTCATTCGCAAATATACTTACCCACTTTTAGAAATTGTAAATTTGACTATAATGGTAAATGCACCAGCGCCATTATGATGTTGTTACTGCATTTTTCCAATTATGCAAGTATATTTTGCGAAATTTAAATGTACCCACTTAATTTTTAAAATTGCAAATATATTTGTATAATTTGCAAACTTTTGCTAATATATCTACACTATGACAATACAAGTAATAGCATTACAACAGCATGAATATATTTACAATTATGATTAAATTATGTGCGTGTAATTTATAATTTTTCAAACTACGTAGATATATTTGTAATTACAAGTAAACTAAGTAAGTGTATTTACGAATACACGTTTTCTTTTAATCACCATTTTACTACTCTTTCTTCAAATGATTTGTTAACATGCAATTTAGGGTATGTTCTTAATGAATACAAAATTTATAAAAACAAAAATTGATATGATGTAATAAAGTTTGATATTAGAGTAAAAACGTTAAAGCAAACAGGAAAGCTATATTAAAAATAAGGAAAAATAGTTGAAATATAAGGTAATAATAAAAAGTAATAAAAATAAATTAAAATATTAAATTAGGGGGTGTTTGTTTATACTAAAAACTTTTCAACATAAATTTTTTTAATCTAATACTTTTCATTCTCTATAATTACTTTATTTTTTAATTAATTAATTAATTATTTATTTACTTTTTCCTGTATGACTATTATACTTTTCAATTATTTTTACACAATTGCTCATATATCTAACTTATTTATTTTAATTATATTTTCTTTACTCATCATCATTACTGCCATTGTACTTTATCATTTTCTTTTATTTAAAAATTTTTTCTTCCAAAGTTTTATCATTTTCCAAATACACCTTATATTATAAAAGTGAAAAAGGTGAATTTTTTTAAAATAAAACGTCAAAAAGCCTATTTACTACATGTATGGGTGAAGATGGGATAAAATGTAGTATCGTAACGTGTAGCAAATGCAAAAAAGGTAAACGGTTACTTTCAGTAACTACAAAGTGCGTAAGCCAGCCCCATTATCATTTAATAAAATGGGACTTCACATGGTTAGTTGTAGAGATTGGAGTGAGAGAACGACATCAATCCCACTGCCTGATCGTCGTAACCATCAAAATCAAACTTTTTTTTTTTTTTGCCTTGTCCAAGTGTGCTCCTGCAGTTAATATTTCGTCGAAAGAAATATATTTTCAAACCAAGATATCTGTGCATAACACCATCGATTGTGGGTCCTACAATTTCAACGGTCTGGATCACCAATTCCAATCCAAAAATTGAAAATCGATAACCCAAAAGCCACATGCCATTGACAGTCTCAAAGCCTACCATACCAAACCCGTTCTTCTCCCTCTCCCTCCACTGCCAGCAACTGAAAACTGCCACTGCTCCTCAACAGAGCAAGAGAGATGGAAAAGTTGGTGAAGGGCTCGAATCTCTTGCTCTCCAGAGCTAAGCTCCCTGCTCCATCTCCATCTCCATCTCCATCTCCATCTCCATCTCCATCTCACTGTTCCCTACCCAACCGTTTCGCTCTCTACCTTCGCCGAGCCTGCCTCATCGACTCAATCCGCTTCCACCTTCGTTCCAACTCTCCCCTCCAGACCCTCCCTCCCATCTCCGACTCCTTCGTTGCCGCCCACGCTCTCCGCGCCGCCCCTTCCCCCGACTCCGCCCTCGCCCTCTTCCGTTTCCTCTCCGCCAACCCCAACTTCTCCCATTCCCAACACACCGTCCACGCCCTCGCCAAGACCCTCGCTCTTGGCGCCCGCTGCGCCGACCTCAACTCCCTCATCCACGCCGCCGATTCTGGTGAACTCCCCCGAGCGCTCACACCCAGCTTGATGGATCGACTCCGCTGGCATTCTGCTGCCGGAGATGTGGAGTCCTCTCTAAGCGTCTGGGATCGTATGCGATCGGTTCCGCGGCAGAGGCATCCATGCACGGAGTCGTATAATCTGATGATGGGCCTTTACGTGAAGCAAGGGCGGGATTCGGATGCGGTCAGGATCTTCTCGAGGATGATCCAGGAGGGGGCGAACCCGAATTCGAGGACGTATACGGTGATGATTGAGCATTTGGTGAAGTCCGGGAAGCACGATTCTGCATTGGAGGTTTTCGAAAGATTGCCGCTGATGAGGATCAGACGGACATCGCGGCAGTATTCTGTGCTGGCTGAGGCTTTTGAGGAAATTGGGCGTTTGGATGTGATTAAGACGCTGATAGGTGGAATGCACCAAGATGGGATTCTGCCAGATCGTAAGCTGCAGGTGGTGTTGATGAGATTGCGGGAGGCCGGGTTCATTGATGAAACAGAAGCATTCATTAGTGAATTTTCACCAGAAAAGAGAATTCAAAGCATCGAGTTTTCCATGACTCGCAGTGATGATGATGATGATGATGATGTTGATGGTGATGGTGATGGTGATGATAATAGTAAGGATAAAGAAGTTGATAGCAATGGGGATGCAGCTGAAGGACAAGCAGAAGCAATTCGGTTGAAGCCATGGTTGGACCCAAGCGCGCTTGCAAGTGCTCTGGGTGACTGGGATCATAATGAAGTTTTGGAATTGGGGAATGCAGGATTCATTTGGACGAGAAGGTTAGTTTGTAAGTTGCTAAGGGCTTTTAAGAAGCCAGAGACGGCATGGGAGTTCTTCTGTTGGGTTGCTTACCAGCCTGGTGGATTCACACATGATGCCTTTACAGTGTCAAGGATGATTGTGATCCTTGCTCGACATGGGTGTGTTGAGTTTGTTGATCGGCTAGTCTCCAAGATCAAGCGTGAAGGAATTCAGCTGTCCTTCAGCACAGTGAGATTGATTGTTGATTCCTTTGGAGTATCAAAGAATGCTGGTGCTGCTCTAAGGATCTTCCGTGAACTTGACTCACTTTGTGGATCAGTGTCAATATCCAGTCTCAGATTGTTGTATTCATCATTGTTAAGAACTTTTGTGAAGTGTAGGAGATCATCAGAGGTGATGGAATTAGTCGAAGAGATGATTCTTAAAGGAGTTGTTCCAGATATACAGACATTCTCAGGACTGATTCAGCATTTTGGCTTAGAAGGTGATTTAAGAATAGTGCATCAGCTGTTTGGGATGGTTAGACAGAGCGGATTAGAGCCGGATGCCTACATGTATCAGATTCTTATACGAGCTTACTGCAAACGAGAGAGAGCAGCCCTTGCAGCAAGGGTTATTGAGGATATGATGAATGCATCTTTGATGCCAGATGCTGCCACAAAGGAATTGCTTGTGAAAAGTCTCTGGAAAGAAGGAAAGCGACGAGAGGCAGCCAGTGTGAATGAGAAATGTGAGGAGGTTAAGTGCACGCTTCCAGTTGCTTTGCCAGGCCATATATGGACTGTGAGCTCTGCAGATCTCTCAAAGATTTATGGTATTTATTCTGAAGGCTTCACAACTGATGGCAGTCCGAGTTTTCATTAGATAAGTGAGTTTTTTTTATTATTTTTTTTGGATAGCACATTAGATAAGTAAGTTGTTTGCCCTAATAATGACATTTTTTGATATGGTACACCTTTTTGGCATAAAATGGCTGGATAATTTATATCTGTAATCTATTGTTATGCTTTCTTGTAGTTTCTCGTCCTTTGTCTGTGGAAGGTTATCAAAATTCTTTAATTCTTTATATATTACTACAGTTTTGGAACAGGAAAAGGAAGTTCATGAAGCACATGATGCGGTTGGTCATTGTTATGTAAGAATTGTTGAATAATGTGATACCTTCCAAGATATGGACTAGCTGTTATTAAAAAATGTAGACTGACATAAATTATTAATCCTAATAGCGTTTACTGTTGAACCAGATGATGTATTATTTTGATTTCTTGCATCCAATTTTGGCAGTATATTTCTTGTCATCATGA
>JAXCLR010000092.1:13628126-13643687 GCA_035584095.1 Annona squamosa | reverse complement strand
TTTGATATGGTACACCTTTTTGGCATAAAATGGCTGGATAATTTATATTTGTAATCTATTGTTATGCTTTCTTGTAGTTTCTCATCCTTTGTCTGTGGAAGGTTATCAAAATTCTTTAATTCTTTATATATTACTACAGTTTTCGAACAGGAAAAGGAAGTTCATGAAGCACATGATGCGGTTGGTCATTGTTATGTAAGAATTGTTGAATAGTGTGATACCTACCAAGATATGGACTAGCTGTTATTAAAAAATGTAGACTGACATAAATTATTAATCCTAATAGTGTTTACTGTTGAACCAGATGATGTATTATTTTGATTTCTTGCATCCAATTTTGGCAGTATATTTCTTGTCATCATGAAAATCTGATCTTTTACCAGAAGTTGTATTGGATTTGGGGCAACAGGGTGTCTTAACTGACCCAATCTTAAATTGCCCGCAGAAAGACCCATGAAACTTCCACCAAGACCAGTCTTCAGTTATGCTCTCCAATTACATTACTTAGCATCTTTCCAGATTACGACATAGATTTTGTGGTTTCTAAATATGACGTGTATCGGTCCATAAGGTTCCTCTGATTTTTTTGAATCTCTTCTTGTCCTCTTTGTTCCATACCATTGACCCATAAAATCCCTCAGTTCTTCACCAATTGCGATGCTTCATAAATCATAGTTGCTGGTGCCTGTGTCTATCTTTTCCTTTCTCTTCTCCTCCTTTCTTACTTTCTTTCTAATAACATGATATTGGATAATTGATTTTGCAGGATTGGTGATCAATTGTGTTCTGGAGTGAGAGTTCTCCCAGTCTCTTTGGATGAGGGAGGGCCTTTCCATAGGCAGTACGGTAGTTAAAGTTCTTCTATGATCTCCTGTTGCTTTCTGCCAGTGGTAAGTGAAACTTGGATGTGAGTGGGTTCCTGCGTGGGAATGTGGAAGTGTGAAATGAAGGTGCAGACTGCACTGTTGCAGTTCATAGTTCATCTTCTAGCATATGGACAAAAGAAAGAAAAGGACTAAAGGAAGGGGTTAGTATTATATTCATAAATAAGTATGAACCCCCTTTTGCATGCTACAATTGGTCTGTATGAAACACAGTTGAAACAGACCCCATAGATTAACCACACCTCTCCAGATTTTAAACGAGGTCTCAAACATTCAAGCACTGTTGTGAATGGAAACTTTCTCATAAAACTAATTATTTTACGTATAATGGAAGCGTGGAACGCTTGCTCTGGTAATGCAGGAGGCTAATGTGCTCTATATACTTTTTCACTTTGTTTGCAAATTTTAGGTTGTCCAATGGTATGAAACTGTTCTTGAATTGCCAGTTACATTGTATGACCCCGTCTGATTCATTGTACCCATTACCATAGGGGCCCACCTAGGATCAATGATTTGTTACCTAAGGTGACCCCCATTCTATCCGCTGTTGCTTGTGTGAAAGAAAAGCATAATTGCTCAATCAAATATATATGGGGAATGATTCAGTGTTCAATGAAAAAAATGACATTAGTGTTCAAGGACACAAAATACAAGTGTTCAATGACAGTAGTTTTGTAAATAATAAAACAAATGATGTTAAACAAAGCTAATGATTTAGAATTGAAAAAAATGAATTAAAAATTTTAAAAAGCACATAAACATTTCTGTGTGACTAGTTGCATTGAATCATTGTCCTGTACATTTTAGTGCCTGGAGACATGTTGTGAAAGTCAGCATCTGGTCTACATTCTTATTTCTGTAAACCTAACCGGTTGGAGATTGCAGGCAGCCAGTCCAATGTCTCCAGATGGAACTCATATATTGTGGTGAGTAATACCTCCCTCTTTGATTGTTAAAGAATGTTCAAAGGCATTTCCTTTAGCAGCTCAAACTATTTTTAGCTGAAAACTTTAATTTTTGAATTTCCGATTCCAACTCAAGCAAGATCGGCATTCTTGTAAGAATGAACGTCGGCAAGGCTGTTGTGACGGGCCAATTGGGTGGTATAGTACTGCAACTTTTGATCACGGGAAGGGAACTCAAGACAAAAATGTGGTGATCGAATGAGTAGCATCTGTCCCACCATTGGAAGGGTTTCTTTCAGAGTACCAGGAGATATTCTGTCATGTAAGAAAGTGATGCCTACCAGGAGATATTTTGTCATCACTTTCCTAGTTGCTATCCATGTCTGTACATGATGTTGCGCATGATGAGGACGTGCCTGCTTCGGACCTGTACATAGTGCCCACGTACAGGGAATCATCAGGGGGGACTGTGCGGTTACCTCCTTGAAATTGATGCTATATTTTAATTAGAGATAAAAGGCATGATATCCTGCATGCATTTGATTCCCATCATCCTACTTTGTTGTAACGGGATCCGTAAATACATGTAACATAAGTATGACGAAAAATTCAAACAACTCTTGTGAATTTAAACCAATACGTAGATTGTCTGTGTGTTTGTAATGGATCCTTAGCAAGCACATCACGTTGTTTCGTAATTCCAAATATGTAGTTCATTTTATTTGCATTTATTTTATTATTATTGTTTTTTACATTGGATTACAATGGAAACCCATGCACTCGAAGTTGGAATCGACACTCACACACCACCCCTATGTTATTCTCTAGGCTATGCCTTGGTTGACACTGTTATACGCACGCATAATTGTAGAGTCATGGTTCAACGCAATGCGTGCTGAATCCTGACTCTTTATTATTATTTTTTAAATTTATTTTTGGCACACGGGTGTAAGCATTTACTTTTTCATATGCGATTTTTTTTTTATTTTTTTGATAATTTTAGTTTTTTATTTTTTTACTTTTTTTTTGATAATTTTAAGTATTTCTTTTTTAATTTCCAAAATAAGTATTAACAAATATTAAAAAAAGGAAAAGTACATTCTTGGCTCTACATATCTACTAAAAAAATTCCAAAAGATGAATCATGAATCATGAAAGCGTGTGCATTCTGGTTTTATGATTAAATGCAAATGTGTGCACTAAGCCTCAATACAGATGCGTACATGAATCATGATTATTGTGATGATGATGATGATGAGGAGGAGGAGGTTTATATTTATGCATTCGCGTATGTAATTTGGTGAGGGTACATACTCTTTTCACCACAAGAAACACTGGCACCGGCCACAAATTGTCCTCCCCAGGCTGATAGCGATATGCGAAACCCCATTGGCAACGATGTAAGAGATCTTATTGCCAGTAGCCATACTTGGCGCAGAGATCGTGCATGTGAGGACGCGTGATGAACAGGGATTGTCAACATCACAATGCGATTGATATCGCAGCACGCTTCTGGACAAAACCCAAAAAAGTTTTCAATATTACAGCCAAAGGAAATGTCAAGCCGGTCGAGGAATCATGGTGCACTCTGTTATTATTTGTTGGTTTCTTTCGATGGCTCCAATCTTCTCATTTTCCACTTATCTTTCTATTTCTACAACTGATGGTGTAACGGCCATCACAAGCTTGAATGAGGAGAGCGTTTTTATTTATTATTATTATTTTAAACGGAATCCATTAGTATAAGAAGGGAACAATGGAGATTGGATTTTGTTATCGTTGGAAAACAAGGAAAAGGCTGGTAGAAAGAGGCAGGGACGAAGGAAGAAGAAGAAGAAGAAGGTTCTGAAGGTGCGCTGTGTATTCTTAGTTAATCTTGTTGATTTTACCGTATATGCAACTCGTTCTTTAGATGTAAGCCATTTATAATATTTCTAATATGATTATAAAATATTAAAAGTGTTATTAAAAATTTTGGTGGTAATTTATTAATTTCAGAAAATTGTAGCAAATAACTGTAGAAAATGCCTTACCACTAAAAAAATATATTTCTGAAAATAATTAGAGAATTTTGACTGTACAATAACAAGAAAATTATTTATTTAGCTTTCCGTAGCTTTCCGGCAAAATTTAAGCTTGATCAGAGTCGTATATTTTTAGATATAGTTATTTTTACACGTAAAGTGGAGTTTAGATATAGTTATTTTTACACATAAAGTGGAGTGGCGAATATGTATTCTAAAAGCAAAACAGAAAAAGGATTTTTATAGAAAAATGCAGATTCGAAAATACTAATCTAAACCATTACAAACATTTTTTGAGATATCTCACAATGTATATGATGAATTAATTTTGAAAAAATTAGTTTAGTTATTTGAAGTGATATTTTATTTTAACCCTTTATTAAACCCCTTAGGTTAAATATAATGGTATGCATGTTATTTTGAGAATTGGACCGTACAAATTAAAAAATAATTTTATAAGTTTGCTCATAAAATTTCAGATCAAACAGATAAACATATCGAGAGATCTAAACTATTTTAATCGGAGAATAAGAACTATTAAAAATAAATAACTAAACCTTCCAGACTAGTGGGCTAAGCCCATCTAGCCAAATCCAGCAAATAAGAAAGTCCGGAAGCCAAGCTTACTAATCCCAAGCCCATAGAAATTAAAACCCAAATTATTGAAACAAAGCCTAGCCCACAGGATAACCCACAAGTTTAGCCCATCAGTAGCCATTGCCAGCTACTTAGTGACGAAAATAATAAAAAATAGAAAAAACTCAAAAAATGCAAAAAAATGAATAATAACCAGAAAATTAAAGTTATTATTTAAAATCTTAAATGAGTTTAAAACTTATGATTTTTCATAAAAATATAAGAAATAAAATTATTCAAAGGTGTAATGCTATAAAAAATGGAAAAAATTATGAAAAATTATAGAAAATAAAAGTAAGTATTCAAAGAAGTATATGAGTCCAAATTTATATTTTCTTGCAAATAATAAAAAATAAAGTCATGTTAAAGAAAAAAGAAAATTGACCAAATAAAACTACAAAATTTTTGAAAAATTCATAAAATGAAAATTTAAATAGTTATGAAAAACAAGGAGTAATAATGAACATGTTGTGATGAAAACTAGGAAGAGAGAATTAAAACTACTCTGAGATATTGGAAAAAGAGTGCTTGAAAACTTACTTAGAGGTAAGTAAACTCTTACTAAAGTATGACTTTGAAAATATTATGTTGAATATTATAAAATGTTATGAAATGTGATTATTTATTAAGTTTGGAACTCTCTTTCAAGTTGGTTTATTTAAGTATAAGCATGATTATTTCAAAATATCTTTAATCATGTTAAGTAGTAAATCTAAATGGTGCATTGATCATAGCGCATGAGTATAATGCATAATTGCGTATTAGGTTTGTCACCAAGCAGTAAAGCGGTATGATAGTATCTAGGTAGCGACTTCAGAACTACAAAAGAATATGAATTAGCTCATTAATGTGTAGCATGACTGCCAGCGAGCACAAACAAATGACAATGCCTATAGCATGAATGCATGATTTACGGTAAACGTATACATGCACAAGCATAAAGATGTTTAATAAGTTAGAATTGTTGTCCATAAAAAGTAATATAAATTTTATTTCTGTTTTAAAATTTTAAAATGATTGAAAAATAAATTATAAAAATCATTTACTTACTGAGCTTTCGGCTTACATAGTTTTGTTTTCAGTAGAAAGGATATAGTGTAAACTAGAGTCTCTATTATCAATGGAAAAAGACGACACTTACATTACAAATGACAAAGAAGTTTAGATTTTATTGAAATAAACTTACAATACTTTCTTGTATTGATTATAGACATTAAATATGTATAATGACTCTATGAGAAGAAAACTTGAGATGTATTAATTAAATTTATATGGTTTTGCATTTTGGTATCTATTTCTATCTTGGTAAGTTTTAATTATTATAGTATTATCAGCTTTGACTCAATAGACCACACTTCAAGGATAGGGTGTTACAGATGGTTTACATGCACTAGTATAGCTACAAATTCAAAGAATGAATCTAACAATTTGATATTTGGCATTAGGGCCAACCAGCAAAATCATTGGTTAAGAAATGGATTCGTTGTAGGGTTAGCAAAAAAGAGAAATGAAATTTATTCAGAATAATCCAAACCCAATGAGGACAATGCAAGTAAACATGGAGTCTCTTAAAAGGAGAAGACAGCAAAAAGATCCATTTCAACCAGTGTCCCAGAAAAGACCCTTGAATATTTTTATTTCTTTTCCATTTTAAACTAGTCTTGGTCTCTAATGCAAGGCTCCTTAAGATCAATATATTGGCTTTTTCACTGACCCTTGCTATAATCTTCTCTTTTAAATGATTTGCTCCACAGAACAGAAGGAAAGAAAGAAAGCAACCGACTACGATGGAAATTTCTCTCTTCTCTTTTCATGCTCTCCTTTTCATGATTCTCTTCCTCCATCCCTTCCACACAGCCGACTCAGCACCTTCTAATGTCACAGATTCTTCCAATGTCTCCGTCTCCACTTCTTCCTGTGGCACTTATGTTGTGTTTCGTGCACAGCTGCCAGAATTCATGGATCTTGGGAAGGTGTCTGATCTGTTCGGGGTCAGTCGTTTAGCAATCCAGGCAGCAAGTGATCTTTCCTCTGAAGAAGTCAGGCTTCTTCCTGGCCAGCTCTTGCTTATTCCCATCTCATGTGGTTGCACTGGAAATGGTTCCTTCGCCAATATCACTTACGAAATCAAGTTCGGTGATAATTTCTACTTCGTTTCAATCCATGCGTTCGAGAACCTCACCGATTTTAAGACAGTGGAAGCTCTGAACCCGACGCTGGTGCCTACCGACTTACATGCTGGTGACAAAGTGATCTTTCCTATACATTGTAAGTGCTCAACAGAAACCCAGTTGAAGAGAGGCATTAAATTCATCATCACTTATGTATGGCAACCAAGCGATAATTTTGTTACAGTAAGTGAATTGCTGAATGCAACGGTTGATGATGTTAAAGCTGAAAATAACTATCTGAATTTCAGTAACGCTGTGTATCACCCAGTGTTCGTTCCAGTTGCAGAATTACCAGTTCTGCCTCAAGTTTCTTCTCTCCCTGTCATCACTCGAGACGCTTCTGATCACCGAAAACTGGATATTGTTCTCCCTTCTGTTGGTTTTCTTATCATTTTATGGGCACTGTTTGGCATTTACTACTGGAAATGCTTCCAAGGAAAGGCGACTGATGTCACAGATTCCTTGCCCAGCTACAACATCAAGGAATCCCGAGTGGAGAAGCTTAATCTGATTCAGTTGAAGAAAGGTGTCAAAGATGAAACTTCAAGTCCAAAAGCACAGGACAAGCTATTACCCTGTGTTTCTGGATACTTGGGGAAGCCAACCATCTATGAGATGAAAACCATCATGGAAGCAACAATGAACCTCAGCGAAAGAAACAGGATCGGAAGATCTACCTACCAGGCCATGATCAAAGGTCAGTTCTTTGCTGTTAAGAAGGCCAATGAAAATGTCAGAGAGGAGCTGAATATCTTGCAGAAATTTAACCATGCCAATCTTGTCAAGCTAACCGGTATTTCGACAGATGTAGATGGAGGTTGTTTCTTGGTTTATGAATTTGCTGAAAACGGATCTTTGGATGAGTGGTTGCATCCAAAGTCTTCTCCATCCTCAAGCATGAGTTCCTTGAGCTTTCTTTCATGGAGAAAGAGAGTGAATCTAGCTTTAGATGTTGCTAATGGCCTTCAATACATGCATGAGCACACCAGTCCGAGTGTAGTCCACAGAGATATCAGGACTACTAATATCCTCTTGAATTCTCACTTCAAAGCTAAGATTGTAAACTTTTCTATGGCCAAGCATGTTGTAGATGCCACAATGCTAAAAGTAGATGTTTATGCCTTTGGGATTATCTTGTTGGAGTTGCTTACTGGCAGGAAAGTCATGGAAACAAGGGAAGATGGAGAGATTGTAATGCTGTGGAAGGAAGTACGATTGATACTTGAAAGCGAAGAGAAAAAAGAAGAAAGGTTAAGGAAATGGATGGATCCAAGCTTGCAGGATCTATACCCTATCCCTGGTGCAATGCACTTGGCTAGCATTGCAAGAGCTTGCACATGGGATAAACCATCTGCAAGGCCATGTATGGGAGAGATCGTTTTCAGCCTTTCTGTTCTTACCCAGTCATCCTCTGACTTATTTGAGAAGGATTGGACATCTGGCATTGAAGCTGACGACAATATTGAAATCATTAGTCCAATCAATGCGCGTTGATTTTGTGTAGGGGCATGAATGATTTGACTTAGTTATATATGGTCAAATCACAAAGAAACAAACACCATTGCAGATCAGAAGGTTGGTATGGAAATTACTGCTCTCTGTTTGAAGACGAGAATCTTTTCTTTATTGACAATGGTTCTCACGACTCCTTATGGCTGCGGTCCATTTTCAAATACAATAACCATCTAGATCATGATCAAATAGACTTTTTTTGGGTTCATAGAGATACTTTTTATCTTTCCACGGATGCAGTTGTGGCTGGTTCCTTTATGTTTTAGTATCTATCGAATACAGAAAGATTAGTTACTAGTTGAAAAGAGAATAATAGGGCAGCAGGTCTGTAAAATGCAAAGTTGCGTAAGTAGTTGCAAGCAACAAAGATCTACTAATACTGTGTATATATGGGTGTGTGATTCTTGTACAGACGTGTAATTACATGTCTGTCTTTTTCACATCAATTTCAAATTTCTACCTTCGATGCAATTTTCATGTATATATATGTCAACACACTCTCCCACCGAGCAACATGAAAAATGCATATTGTATGATTACGACACTCATATGCTCAATCTAAATAAAAGGGCCCATTTCATTTTCACAAAGGAAGTTCAGTTCAACTTAGATAATCCTATTCATTCACCAGAGATGCTGACTGTTGGTAATGTAAATGGTTTCTATTCCTTCAATGAAAAAAAGGTCTCTGATATGAAATTTAGATTAACTTTACACGAACATTTTAATTTCATGCAAGATGGCAAGAAACTATTATTAATAGTCTGCTCACCTGATCATCCTCTTTCTTTCTGGAATGCAGCATTGCAATATGAACTACTCAAGACGAGGAAGTGTTGGGGCAAAATATAAAAAAGAGATAATTAGGGAAAGTAGGAAAACTGAAAATAGAACAAAGTTTCACTTCAGACATGTTATGACGTCACTTTTCTTAAGGCAATTTTGCTACTCTATTTGCTGCTTAGGGTAATTTCGCAATTGCCCATAGGATACAAAAAGTGAAACATGAACTAAAATAGGAAGCAACACCTTTTTTAGGCACAAAAACACATGACAAAATTTTTTATTGAATGGAGAGAATTTCAAAACTAAATGGCAATTTTGCAAATTAAAAACTAGGACAACAATTGTCTTAATTAAGACGAAAATAATAGGATGCCTTGAATAAGACACTTTGGGGTGTCTTGATGAGGAGGGAGGAGAGGATTCTGTCTTAAGTCTCCCGATTCTAAGAATCAAACCCATAACCCATAACCTGCTGTTTCACTGGCCAAGTTCTTTAGCAATTGAGCTATTTTATTTTCGTTGTTAATCTTGAAACTATAAAATATTTATTATAGATTTAATATTGAGATTGTAACTTAACTATACCAACTTCCTGTTGGGATTTTCAAACGCTACTTGCATTATTTTCCCTTATCCATAACAAAACTTAAGTAAAAGTTTGGCAACTCATTTTGATATTCTTGTAACCGAGGGAGGCAGCTTAACCTATAAAATCGCTTGTGAAGTACAAAGCTATTATATTTACAGCTTAACATCAACAGATTCCCAGTCCTTTAAGTCAGTCTGAATCACTGATAGAATTGAAACTACCTCATCCATGGTCGGTCTGCATCTGAGGTTCTGTCTCAAATAGGCCACTGCTAGCTTGGTGAAACCTAATGCTAGATCAATGAGACATATCCCGTGCAGATTGGGATCCATCAATTCATGGAGCTCAACATCAAGATGTTCGCCTTCCATTGTAGATATTATCATTGTAGAAAGAAGTATTTCTTCGCCATCATACTCAATAATTGCATCTTTTCCGGTAATCAGCTCTAACATGACAACTCCAAACGCATATACATCAAGTTTTGCTGTCACCAATCCACTAGCTAAATACTCAGGTGCCATGTAGCCCTTTGTGCCAACAATACTCCTAGTTTCTGTAGACAAACCTTCCTTCCTCTCTAAAGATCTTACCAGGGAAAAATTTGCAATCTTAGCCCTTAGATCAGAATTCAAAAGAATGTTGCTTGTCTTGATGTCCTCGTGCGCATTTGCTGGTTCTATGAAGCTGTGAAGGTAGTGGAGTCCACTAGCAACATCTAAAGCAATGTGAATCTTCTGCATCCAACTAAGAGCATTGGAGCAGTTCTTATCCCAAAGCCAATCCTTTAGAGAACCATTCTCCATATATTCATTAATAAGGTAGCAGTTTTCACCCCCAACAGAGATACCATGAAGCCTAATGAGATTGAAGTGCTTGATATTATTTAGTATGTTAACTCGTCTGATACACCATTGCTTGTCCTTTTAATGGCTACTGCTTTTCCCTCAATTACTCCACGGTAAACAGATCCACGTATCTTGTGACTGGTGCTAAAATCATTTGTTGTTGCTTGCAATTCCTCAAATGTGAAAAGTTTGATTAGTTGATCCATGTTTGACAATGCATCAAGAAGAACATCTGGCACGACCTACTGCTTATTTTTCTCATTACTACTTTGTCGATACTTATCTCTTTGTTTCTTATACAAGAAAGCAATGGTGAGAACTGCAAAGATGGTAAGGAGAGAACCGCCAACTGTAGTGGCAATTTTAATCTCCATAGGAAATTTTGGGGAATCGATTGGCGGTGGGAAATGGGTTATGAGTTGGGAACTTTGGGGTTCCCTCTGTAAAGGCATCAGAACGGTTGTGAAAGGAACAAGAGGAGCATCTCGCTGGGGAGAAAATTCATTTGCTTTCAGTGTTCTGTTTTTGCTAACATTGAATCTCCAACTAACACTAGGTATGTCATCACCCCAGTGTACAGGGTAAGATAACAGATACCTCATCCCATCTCAGTTTGATTACTCGTTGGGCAATCGCATCTAAGAGGAACTGTCAAAATCAAACTGCTATACAAAGATGAAGCATTATAACTATTCTCATCCATAACAGAAGCGCAGGTAGTGAGCCCTTTGTACACATCGTTTGCAATTGTGAAATATGTTTCATTGTCATTTTGAATAGCATAAGCTGAATTGGCCTGATAACTGACC
This sequence comes from Annona squamosa, assembly GCA_035584095.1. NCBI lineage: Eukaryota > Viridiplantae > Streptophyta > Magnoliopsida > Magnoliales > Annonaceae > Annona > Annona squamosa. The sequence goes on along the minus strand of JAXCLR010000092.1, from coordinate 13,632,523 downwards.
TCAACAAGCTAAGTTAACCGGAACAATCACCTCTTTGTTTTCTAAAAAAGTTGCAAATGCAGAGACGCTGTTGAGACGGGCAAGCTCCAACAGATCTGAAGACATGAGTTCTGAAATTGTTTACACTGAATTATAAGGAAGCTGAGAATCAATTATCACAAAGGCACGACAAGATGGTTGGCCATTGCAAGTGTAGAGGGAAGTTGGGGAAAGGTCTGTTTTGTTTTGGCAGTTGCAAGATAGTGGTTCATTTCTAGTGTATCTTTGTTGGGCATCGAGACTGGACATATGAAAGCACGAGAAGAGGAAGAAAATCAGGAGCAAATGATTCATGGGAATGTTTCTTGGAAACACAGATGATGTGGTGGATGAGAATTTTGTGGGGCTTCAAGTTGATTGGCTTATGGTCTAAATGGGAAGAAGAAAGCATTGAAAATTTGCACCAATATCAGGGAATTCAAATATGTCCAAGCCAAATGGACTAATCTCCGCGTCCTACACCAATGAATAATGCAGTAAAGGCCATATCCACATCAAATTTTCATATTTTTCAAATAAACAGAACTCCTAATCATTCACAAAAACAAGATTATTCAAAGGGTTATTTTTGACTAAATCAAAGTTCCAATTCCAAGACAAAAGTTAACAGGTGTCTTCTTATGAAGAAAGAATCTTCATATCCCCTTCAAGTCATTTAAATAAATCTCAAACATTCATGTTAATCTATACTTATATACAAGTGGTTGATATAAGCCACTCGTATGAGTTGCAAGTTAGGTTGTTAACTAATTTTTTAAATTGAATTTTGCAAAAGTAACAGACAACCATAAAGTGTGAGCACCGGAAAAAGAAAAAGTGGCAGTGGCGCCAAATAAAAATATATATATATTAAAAGAAATGGCGCCGAAGGTGCCGAATAAAGAAAAGCCGCCCTGCATTAAAAAAATTGCCACTCCGCATGCATGACATTAAATGTCATATTCAGCGATACAGGCTATATAAAGGAGTAGCTTCCTCCTTTTTGCAATGTAATGAGCAGGGAGTGAAGAACGGGCAACGAGTAGAGCATATTCGGTGTGTGTGAATTTGTGTGGGTGATTGTTGTGAAAGTTGGAGTGATCGTGAGGAAGAGAATACTTGTATGGGTAGTGCTAGCATTAAGGATAGAAGCTCATAAAGTGTCCAAATGATTCTTGGTGTATTATTTTGTTGTAACTAATATTTTATTTTAGAGCATCTAATGTTTAACAAGTGATATCAGAGCCAGGTTCAGGGACTGTGGTTCGTGAAGACTACACTAGTTAAACAAAATATGAGAAGATTTTGCATGTGCGCAGTCTAGGAATATGAAGTTAATTGGTCTGGGACCAAGCTTACTTAGAAAAGTGCTAAACATAGTAAGTCACGATGGCGGATATTTTTACCTCGGTAAGCTCTATTGAGAAGCTAAATTATAACAACTATAATTCTTGGTATTTGCGTATGCAGTTTTATCTGCTTGGTCAAGATCTGTGGGATATAGTTGGCGGCAATAATACTATGCCACCTATAGATGACAAGGAATTGAAGAAGTGGAATGTAAAAGATGACAAAGTCATGTATGTGCTAGCAGTAACTATTGAAAACGAGTTACTACAGAAGATTAAAGATATTAAAACACTCAAGGAGACATGGGACACCCTCGCAGCACTATACACGAGGAAAAATGATGCAAAACTCCGGCAGTTGGAAAATGAGTTGTTATCCATTTCACAGCAAAATATGGTGGTAAGTGAATATTTATCCAAAGTTAAATTTCTTTGTGGAGAAATTTTAAATTAGACCCAAAAAATTCGATCTCTGAGACTAGGATGAGGAGGGTTATCATCCATGGCTTAAAGCCAGAATACCACAGGATTATCATTGCTACCCGTGGATGGGTCAAAAAACCAACTCTAACCGAGTTGGAAAATATTTTGGCCAATCAAAAAGCTTTAGACAAGCAAATGTCTAAAATTTCACTAAAGGAGGAGGAGAATGCTCTCTTTATTAAAAAGAGAGAATTTCAAAGCAGTGATCGAGTAGCTGCGAGGCTAAATGGAGATAGGAGACAATACAAGAAAGCAAGAGGAAAGCTGGCAAAGGAGGCAGCAAGGTCAAAGCTCGCAGCAAGTGGCAACAAAAGAGAGAAGATATCCCGACAGCAGAAGGACCAGTATTACAACTATGACAAAAGAGGTCACTTTGCTAGAGACTACTGGTTCAAGCAGACAGAAGGAAATGCTGCGACCTCTATCCCTAATGAAGAAGAATGAGATCTCCAAGCATCCCTTGCAATAGAAAAGCTCTAAGAGATAGTGACATCCTGTATTATCAATACAAAAGAGAAGTCGACTCTCATATCAGTAAGTGAAAAATTAATAAACTATAATGATGATTGAATTGTCGATTTTGGATGTTCCAATCACATGACGGGAGACTATGAGAAGCTGACCAGCACGTCTGAGTACAAAGGAGGACGAGTAGTCGTAACAGCTAACAACTCGAAGCTGCCCATCATCCATATCGGTAAGACTATGATTATTCCTCGGTTCAGCTCACAAAATGTACAGTTGGAAAATGTGCTCAATGTACCAGGTATGAAGAAAAACTTATTATCCGTCTCACAACTCATCGCCTCTGAAAATTATGTGGTATTCAACCCAAATGATGTAAGGGTATATCCTAAATTAAAAATAACAAATGAACCGATCATGAAAGGGCATCGACTTGAGTCTATCTATGTGATGTCTGCACAGACAACATACGTAGACAAGATAAGGAGGAATGAAACTGCAGATTTATGTCATGCACAACTGAGACATGTAAGCTGTCACAAGCTGAAGTAGATGATAAAGAAGTTTATGCTCAGAGGCATTCCCCAGCTAAAAGTTCAAGAAGATACTATATTTGCCAGATGTCAGTTCAGAAAGGCACATCAACTACCGCATGAGAAATCAAAATTTCAGACCAAGGTGCCCCTCGAGATAGTACACTTAGTTGTATTTAGACGAGTGAAGTAGTCATCCATTAGCGGCTACCAGTACATGATAACCTTCATCGATGACTATTTAAGGTACTTCTTGGTTGATTTTATGAAAGAAAAATCTGAAGCGTTTACTAAATTCAAAGAATTTAATCAAAAATTGAAAAGTGAAGTAGGTTGAAAAATACGATGCCTACACACAAACAATGGGGGAGAGTATACATCAGTTGAATTCTCAGAATATCTACAAAGGTGTAAGATATGCCGACAACTGACTTACCCAAACATGCCATAACAGAATAGAAAGGAAAAGTCGACACTTGACAAAGATATGCAGAAGTATGCTGCATGCCAAGAATGTGCCACCTAAATTTTAGGCTAAATGCATGAAGACAGATAAACAGGTTTCCTCGACCTAGACTTGGGTATATTTCTCCTTTTGAGAAATTGCGGAGCACCAAACCAACGGTAAGTCATTTCCGTGTATTTGGATGCGTCTGCTATGTATTTATTCCTAACCACCTCCATAGTAAGTTCGACAAAAAGGTTATTCATTGTATATTCGTTGGCTATGATAGCCAAAGAAAAGGTTGGAGATGTTGTGATCAAACCACAGGCCGATGTTATGTTTCACGAAATGTAATTTTCGATGAGGCATCATCTTGGTGGTCACACAGGCAGTCTTACTACCCGAATCCAATGATATGGAAGAACAGTTAAAAGAAAGACTGCAGGAGCGAATCGAGTCAGGTTGGAGCCAATTGAGGAGGACAAACTCTCACCAAGTAGAGAGGAGCCTAAATCACCAGAAAAATCAAATAGCCCATGGCAAATGGGGGTGCATAACAGGAGTATTGAAGAAGAAAGACTGAGCCAGATTGAAGAATTTGATGAGCACAAAAAAGCAAGACCTGTTCCATGGCAATCCAACAGACAACGGAAGTCGAATCCAAAATATGCTAATGCAATAGTGCTCGCAGCAACTGAAGAAGCGAAACTAGTCATGTACGAGGAAGCATCCCACAGTCTAAACTGGAGGAAAGCTATGGAAGAAGAAATTCAAGCCTTGAAGCAAAACAAGACATGCGACCTGGTACCAAAATCGAGAAATGTGCAACCCATATCATGCAAATGGGTGTACAAATTACAGTTACGGCTCGATGAATCAATCGAAAGATACAAAGCTCGGCTGGTAGCACATGAGTTTTCTCAGAAGTATGGGCTAGATTATAATGAAACATTTAGCTCAGTAGCAAAAATTATGACAGTTCGAGTATTACTGGCACTTGCAGCTAGCAAGTCATGGAAGCTCTGGCAAATGAATGTCAAGAATGCATTTCTCCATGGCGAACTAGATCGAGAAATATATATGATGCAACCCAGAGGGTTCGAG
>JAXCLR010000092.1:13616730-13628026 GCA_035584095.1 Annona squamosa | reverse complement strand
AAATGAATGTCAAGAATGCATTTCTCCATGGCGAACTAGATCGAGAAATATATATGATGCAACCCAGAGGGTTCGAGAGGGCAACCCAGAGGGTTCGAGAGCACAACTCATCTAGAGTACGTCTGTAAGTTGAAAAATGCTTTATATGGACTAAAACAGGAGCCAAGAGTCTGATATAGTAAGATTCCTGAATTCTTACTAAAAATTAGTTATTCTGTTGCACCAGCCAACTCAAGTCTATTCATGAAAAATAAAAACGGAAAGCTAGCAATAGTGCTAGTATATGTAGTTGATCTAATCGTTACTAGTGATGATAGAAGGAAGATCAATTAAACCAAGGTCAATCTCTCAGTTCGTTTTTTGATGAAAGACCTTGGAGAATTGAAACACTTTCTTGGGCTAGAAGTTGAGCGTATAAAAGAAGAAATATTCCTATATCAGCAGAGGTTTGCTCAAGACTTACTAAAGAAGTATGTGCTGCTTGACTGTAAGCCCATATCTACACCTATAGAGCCCAATACCAAGCTATGCTCACTAGAAATTAAGAGTTAGCAGATTCAACGATGTATCGGCAGCTAGTAGATTGTTTAATCTACCTAATTCTTACACGACCAGATATAGCATTCGCTGTCAGCATAGTAAGTCGCTATATGGAGAAAGCAAGGAAGCTGCATCTGGATACAGTTTGATGCATATTAAGGTATGTAAAAGGAACTGTTAATCTTGGTCTCTTATATAAAAAGAATACAATATGCGAGATAGCAGAGTACTGTGATGCTGATTATGCTAGAGACTATGACACAAGGAAATCAACCACTGGATATGTATTTGATCTTGGAACAACGGTAGTTTCATGGTGCAACAAGAGACAGCCGACCGTGTCTCTATCAACCAATAAATCAGAGTACAGAGCAACGGCTATGGTAGCATAAGAAACCAAGTGGCTGATGCAGCTTATGAAAGATCTAAACCAGCCTATTGATTATTTAGTGCCCCTATACTGCAATAATGAGTCTACTATACGCCTAGCAGAGAATCCAGTATTCCATGCCAGAACCAAGCATGTTGAAGTATATTATCACTTTATATGAGAGAAAGTGCTAGATAAAGAAATCAAGACGAAGCACATTAACACAGAAGATCAAGTTGCAGATATATTTACCGAGGGGCTAACTAGAGCAAAGTTTGAAAAATTCAGAAGTCAAATTGGTGTGACAAATAGAATAAAGGAAGAGAAGAAAGCCGATGCTGAGGGGGAGAATTAAAGTGTCAGCATCGGAAAAAGAAAAAGCTGTAGCGGTGCCGAATAAATATAAATATAAATATAAATATATATATATATATATTAAAAGAACTGGCTCCGAATAAAGAAAAGCCGCCTTGCATTAAAAAATTGCCGCTCCGCATGCATGGCATTAAATGCCATATTCAGCGATGCAGGTTATATAAAGGGGCAACTTCCCCCCTCTTGCAATGCAATGAGCAGCCAGTGAAGAATGAGCAACGAGCGGAGCATATTTGGTGTGTGTGAATTTGTGTGGGTGATTGTTGTGTTAGTTGGAGTGATTGTGAGGAATGTAATACTTGTATGAGTAGTGCTAGTATTAAAGGTAGAAGTTTATAAAGTGTCCGAAGGATTCTGGATGTATTATTTTGTTATAATATTTTTTTGTAACTAATATTTTATTTTAGAGCATCCATTGTTCAACAAACTATCCGTGGAAACCAACAACTTGGCGAGAGCTATGGTAATCCCATTACCTCATAAGTGCATTTATCCTTCCCAATGGGCTTCCATAAGAGGCAAGTTTGATGGAAGGTGACAAAAAAGAAAAAAATCATCATTTTTTTGGTATAATTTTGTAGCTGAAACCTCTTGTACGAGAGCACCATTGTTTAAAACCTGGCCTGTTTGGTTTTCACATAGTTTTTCACTGATCTATTATTTAGATGCGCCAAACAAATTATTTAAGGCTTCTTTCTTCTACGGAATCTCTGGAACAAAGAAAAGAAAAAGAAGTCAAAACTGAAACTTTACGTTCCCCGATCATCAATATGGTAAGGCTGCTAATGGTAAAAGATTTAGATCCCCGGCATATGGTTTTACTCAAGCGCCCAAGCATGGACAAGGAAAATAACTCTTGCGATTATAGATATTCCAAATATAAATATATATTACAAGAAATAAAGGCTGAACTGAATAAAACAAACAATTTATGTTCAGACACCAAGCATCAGAACAACCAATTATTACAAGAGTCATAAAAGAATGTAGTGAAACAGCTAGCCGAACACCCATTTCTAACCAACTGATAAATCACTTTCATCAAGCTAACAGAAACAGAAATCTGTGTAGATCCTACTTCACAGTTCTTAGTCAGTTTCAGAACTTAGCCACCCAGTTTCACTGTTTGTCGATTCCCATGTCTTTGAAGCAGACAAAATCATTAAAAGGGATCCCTCGATTTCGTTCATGCTTGGCCGGCTCGCTGGATCTTTCTTTAAACACCGTTCGATCAATCTGGCCGCACTTAGAGCAGAATCCACTGGATAAGTCCCATTAATGGAAGGATCGATGAAGTCTGTAATCTTCTCCTTTATATCTCCTTCGCTAAGCAGGGCTGCTGATGTGCCCGACAAAAACATCTCTCCGTTGGCTGAGGGGACAACTGCCCTTCTTGCTGTTATCATCTCTAGCAGCAAAACTCCAAATGCATACACATCGAGCTTGGGCGAAATCAAACCATTCTCCAAATACTCAGGCGCCATGTAACCCTTCATTCCCACAATATGCCTTGTCAGCTCAAACCTGCCTTCCTTGCCTTCTGCTGGCCGTGCCATGCCAAAGTTAGCAATCTTAGCTCTGAATTCTCCATCCAACAGAATATTGCTGCTCCTTATATCCATGTGCACATGGGCCGGTTCTGTGAAGCTGTGAAGATAATTCAAGCCCTGGGCCACATCAACGGCAATCTGCAGTCGCCGCGTCCAGGTCAGAACCTCTGAGCCACTACTATCAAAAATCCAGTCACCCAGGGGCCCCTTTTCGGCATATTCATAAACAAGATACCATTGCCCAGCAGCAAAACATATGCCGGATAATTTGATCAGGTTTGAATGGTTTAATATCTTCAGTAGCTCTATTTCCTTCGATGCATCGCCATTCACCTTCTTGACAGCAGCTACATCACCCTTCAAAACCCCGCGATACACAGACCCTTTGATCATAGTGCTGAAATTCTTTGTCGCCAATTCCAGCTCTTTCAAATTATAGACTTTCAAAGCACGTTCAATGCTGGACATTTCCTCTAGAAGCTCTTCAAGGACTGCTGACTTCTTCTGAGATTTCTTGCCCATAACCAATTCTCCCAAAATAGGAAGAGAGTCAGCTTTCTTCCTCTTATGGATGGTGCAAAAGGTCGTAAGACATGCAGCCAACGCGAAACAACCTGCTGCAATACCAATAACGATATAGACCAATGTCTTTTTTGACGAATTCCCAGACTTGGTGGTAGAACTTGGGGGTGGGGGTGAAGGGGGCGGGGGCGGCGGTGCTATAGTCATTGAAACAGTGGGTGGATTCTGTAGAGGAACAAGAAGAGTTGTGAATGGATAGATAGTAGACTCGGCCTCGGAAAGCCCATTTGCATTCAAGCAACTCCGCATGCTTACACCGAACTTCTGGCTAACCCCCCAAACACTATCATTCCAAGTCACCAAGTAGCTCAACAGATACTTTACACCATCACTGCTTTGATTCCTAGTAGGACATGCGCACCTCAGGGGAACTCTAATCTCCATCCCAGGACTCAGCTCCGTTGTCAAGTTTTCATTCTGTTCCCCCAAACTTTGGCACGTCGAAAGGCCTTGGTAGGTGTTGTTAGCAATGACGAAATAACCATCTCCAGAGGCTATTGTGTAATATGAATTATGCTGAGAGTATTGGCCTGAGCAGGAGCAATTCACAGGAACAATGACTTCCCTGTTAGTCGCAATGATTTCGTCATTGGAAACTGAATTGATTGAGGAAATCTGAAATCGGTCGGCAGACAAAAGGGAGGAGATTGAAGTCGGAGTATTGTATGGGGGTTGGGACCTGAAAATCAGATAGGATTGGCAAGTGAGGGCCTGGCCATTGCATTTGTAGCCAAGGAGGGAGGTCGAATTGTCGGCATTCGTGCAGGCGCCGTCGGCTGGTCCTGTGTAGAGCTGTTGGGCTAGTGCGAGGGGGCAGGAAGAGAAGAAGAAGTAGAGGAAGATTGTGAGGTAGATGAGAGATTGGAGAGACATTCTCCCATGAATGGCAATTCTGTTCTGTTAGCCTTTCCTCTGTTTTTTCTTGGCAAGAGTCGTCAGCTGAATGCTCCCGCCGTTGACCTGCTATTGAGAAGGACTTGAGCGGTAAAACCCGTGACCCACGCGCGATGACGTGGTGCTTCAGGAAAAGATCAGGGCCGTTTATCTGGCGAATCTCTTTGTCATCCCACCGCTTACTAACTCTATAAGCGGCCGCGATGCTGGAGGCACGCTTTGCTAGTACGATACAAACTCACGCGTGCGATTTTTCTCGCCATTTGATATTTTGAATTCGAAAAATCGTTGAAGACGTTTTGGACAGCGAAGATAAGATGGAAACGCGTTGTAGGATTAATGTCTTGAATATGGAGGGCCCCACTGGGCTTATAAATGCATTGAAAATGGCCCCATTTTCAATATTGAACAATTCCAAATGAGATGGGTGTGGCATTATCTTATAAACTTGGTCAAATTTTATTTTGCTCCGTTGATTTTGGAGGTGTTAAACTTATTATTAAAGTAAAGATATTAAAATATAAATATAAGTGATGTAATCTACAAGTAGACTACCGATTCAATGCACGGGATATACTGGAGCTCTAGGATGCTCGAGAACAAAATGTAGTTGTAAGTTTTTTTTTAATATAAAACTGTTAATTTAAATATATTTAATTTATGCATTAGGTTTTATCTTTTTAGAGATGTGTGTGTATATATATTTAAAAGTAAGAGGTTTTAGTTATTTTAAATTACTAAAATACTTTTATTCTAAAAAATCAATAAAATACACGTACATCTTCAAAAATGGTAAACTTTTATTTAGAAATTATATATACTTAAATTAACAGTTTTTTCATCAAAAAATTAATAGTTTTACAAAAAAGTTTAAAAAAAGAGAAAATAAATTTTGTACCCAATTTCACAAAAGTTTGAATGCACTCAGTACATTGAATGGTTAAAAAATATGTAATAGAAATAAGAGTAATGATCTAGTGCACGGATGCATTACAATTTTAGCGCACTATCCTAGAACTTGTATTTATTTTTAAAAAAATTAATTTCATATATACGCCTAGCTATAATATTTTTCATATATGTAGTTTTTCCATTCGTATGCTTTTAAATATTTTATTTAAAATTTAAAAAATAAAAAAATTAGGCATTTCTTTTGTGCTTTACCCTCCAATGGGACGAAAGCCATTTTAGATACAAGTTGGAGACTCGGGCGCTGCAGTAGCTGAACCTTTTATCAATTCCATCGCTGCTGATTTTGTTACAGGTATATTTATGTTTCAAGCTAGCTGTTGACTGGCAGACCTTTAATTTGTTGCAAGTTTATTTATGACAAAAACATGGAGGGATCAAGTTATAAATTAGAGATTATTTAAACACAAAACTCTCCGAACGTCTGGCTATATAGCTAATGTGGGACTTTTATATTCATGTAAACATAGATTAGTGCTATTGTTAACTTGGGTGCTGGTCCTTTTTGCCTGCCATTGAATGTTTTCTATTGCCTATTCAAAGTACACTATTTTATTTTATTTTTGGTTTACCCGTATGACCGCAATTTTGTAAAAATGACACAAATGACGATGGATTCTACCTCTAATTCTAAAGTTGTACGTTAAAAAAAAATTACAAAATTATCCCTAATAAAAATAAAAACGATGTCATCTTGTCTTTAGCTGTTCTAATTAGATATTATAAAAGAAAATTAGCTATACCACGACGCCGTAGGCGCGTATACGAAATTGCGGGGAGAATTTCTAGGCAACTTTGTTATTTTACTAAATGTGTAGCCATATCAATAAATATAATTATAAGTTGTAGTCGTATATGAAATTATCTTTGTATTTTTTAGTACTGGTATCGTCTAATCTAATCCATGGTTTGGCTTTTATCTTGCATATATGGCAATCCACGTGAAGGGATGTGCTAGGGTGCAGCGTTACAAACGGGCCTCACGTCAGGATGGATTAAAAAACTAGATTATGTATAATTCGTGGAGACCATTTGAAGCCCAATGCATGTAATCATGCCTCTGCATTTATTTAACTACCAACCAAGTTTCATCCAAATCCCATATACTCATGATCCTCATGAAATTAATTTAAAATGTGAAATCATGTAAAAAAAAAAAAAACTGTTTGATTTGTATATCAATTTCACAACTTTATTTTTTTTTTGATGGAAAAGGAAAATCTTATTCGCTCTCCCCTCCAACATGGAAAGGAGAATGGATAAGATGATCAGAGCAATTCATTGCCAAAAAAATGTCTGGACAGATTTTTCCTTGTATTACATGAGGGGGATTGTTCCACCAAACCTGTTGATCCATACCAGAAATAGACACAAAATCAGCTAATGCATGGGCTACTGCATTTCCTTGCCTGAGGACATAATGCACCGTTATGAAATTGGAAGATTGGATAATAGCCTTTAGTTCATCAATCACCAAACCTGCCGGGGAAAGGATAGAGCCCTCCGAAGAAAGGAAATGGACAAGTAAAAGGGAATCCATTTCAATCTGGAGTTTCGACAGGTTTAGCTGAAGACCCCATTTTACACCGCAAAGACAGGCATTCGCTTCCATAAGTAAAGGTTCCATCGAACCCCGAAGTTTCCAACCCTTAGCCCCAACAAAGGAGCCACCCGCATCCCTGATGACCGCTGCAAAACCCATCGACGAGGTCCGGCGAGTACATCGAGCATCAACATTCATTTTGAGAAATCCATCCGGAGGTGTGAGCCATCTAGGAATCAGAACCCTATCGGTTGCACCCCCAAGAGTGAGAGGGGCAGCCCTGCGATATTGCTCCATATAATCCACACACCAATCAAGAGTTTTGGAAAAGTCCAGTTGGGTGCTGTCCGCCCGTAGAGCATTTCGCAAATACCAGATCCTCCAGCAGCAAAGAATAAAGAGAGTAAGATCAGCAGTCCTATGCCGAATCGCTAAAGAATTGATGAGATCCTTTACAGTGGTAGGCGAGGACCTATGTCTGGCAGCCTTGATACAAATCCCCCTGGTGAGAGCACATTCAGTGAATAGGTGGTTGGTATCCTCGGTGCCCACTCTGCACAAAAGGCATACTGGATCAGCGTCAATGCCCCTTTTCCGCAAGTTGAGTTGTGTCGGAAGACTATCCAGGTAAAGTCTCCAGGCAAAAATAGTAATTTTAGATGGAAGCTTTGTTTGCCAAATTGCCTTGAAAACGGAGGGTTGGGGAAAAAAATCAAATCCCGAACAGAGCACCTTGTGGGTGGATTTTACAGTAAACCCCCCATGAGGCTCAAATTTCCAGTATCTCAGGTCATCTCGATCAGAAGAGGGCAGAGGAGTTTGACATATGACCCTCCATCCGTTGTCCCCCACTGCCGCCACAACTCGCTCCATGTTCCATGACTGAGTGGCCTCATCGATAAAGTAGCTTACCGTGACATTATCCGGGATCGCAGAAGGGAGAGGTCCTGCTTCAGTAACCATGGTGTTCAACCAAGGGTCATTAAAAAATTGGACCCGCTTCCCATTTCCAATCCTCCACTAGCATCTGAAGCTAATCACATCTCTGGCCTTGAGAATGCTCCTCCATGTGAAAGAGTTGGATGGTTTTTCATGGAAATCCCAAATATCCACATTCGAAAAGTACTTTGCTTTTAGAACCTTGTAGCACAGTGAGTTGGAGGAGGAATTGAGTCTCCATACCTGTTTTGCGAGGAGAGCATAATTGAATGTGTTTAGATCCCTGAAACCTAGCCCCCCTGAGAACTTTGTCTTGCACATATCCTTCCATGCCACCCAACTCATCTTGCGCTTACCACCATGCTCATGCCACCAGAACCTGCTGAGCATACCGTTAAGTTCAGAGGAGAACGATTTCGGTAGCAGAAAGATACTCATCGTGTATGTTGGAATTGCCTGTGCTACAGCCTTGATGAGTATCTCCTTGCCACCCCATGAAAGCAGCCTTCCTTTCCAACCTTGAACTTTCCTCCATACCCTTTCCTTTAGTCCCTTGAACATCGTCCGCTTGGATCTCCCTAACCAGGCTGGCAATCCTAAGTAGTTGTGAATTTCCTGGCCCATAGATCCCAACACCGAGTTTATATGCTGCCTAGACGCCGCGTCGGTATTAGAACTGAAAAAAACTGCAATCTTGTCCACATTCAGGACCTGTCCAGAAGACTCTGAGTACCGTTGAATGATAGTTAAAAAGTTTGTGACATCAGAAGAATCAACACGAAGAAAAATGATGGCATATCCGCAAACAGCAGATGGGTGAGAATAGGCCCCCTGGGATTGATTTTGATACCGTGGATGCTAGAGCAAGTAACCTCATAGTTAATAAGAGCAGAAAGGCCCTCTGCACATAAGATAAATAGATAGGGGGATAGTGGGTCTCCTTGCTGCAAGCCTCGCCGAGGTTGAAAGTACCTTGATTTGACCCCATTGACATTCACCCTGAATTTGACAGAGGAGACACAAGAGAGGATCCAGTTAATCCATCGCGGGCAGAAATTCATTACTTCCAATATCTGCCTAAGAAATGTCCACTCAATTCTATCATAAGCCTTAGACATGTCCAGCTTGATTGTCATTTCATTCCTCTTCCGACCTTACCTTCTGCGCAGGTAATGAATGACTTCATATGCAACCAGCATATTGTCCGTGATAAGCCGACCCGGGACAAAGGCGCTTTGGTACTCACTAATGACCTCATGAAGGCATTTCTTCAACCTGTTTGCTAGAACCTTTGCCAAGATCTTGTAGACCACATTGCACAGGCTAATTGGGTGAAATAGGGATAGCTCGTAAGCTCCAATTTTTTTTGGGATCAAAATCAATGTAGTGTTGTTGGCGGAGCTGAGATGATCAACCTGGATAGTGGGGTTTGTCTCCTCCAAAAACATTTTGCACCATAGGAAGACGTCCTGGCCCACCGTATTCCAGTGTTTTTAATAAAATCCAGCAGACATACAATCCGGGCCCGGAGCCTTTGTGGGACTCATTTGCTTCACCGCATTTTCCACCTCCGCAAAGGTGAGAGGTAAGGTGAGGTTATGTCGTTGTTGGTTGGATATTTTGTTAGAAATAAGATCTGAAACCCAGGAAGCAGTTGATGGTGTGGATGAAGTGAAGACCTCCTGAAAATGATCCATCGTTAGCTCAAGTAACCCCTCTGGTTCATACACCCATTGACCATTCTGATCACGCAATGCTTCGATGAAGTTTGAGTGCCTTCGGTTAGAGGCCATCTGATGGAAAAAACCCGTATTCTTATCTCCAGCGTGTAGCCAATGGGTTTTTACCCGTTGCCACCATAATTCCTCCTCATCATGAAGTAATAAATTAATTCTGGATCTTACCCGCTGAATAGCTTCGTCTCGTTGATCAGTTGGATTCCGGGCCATAAGGGACTCAAGTTCTCTTTGGTTCTTACCAATTTCCTTCCTAAGGTTCCCTCTTTTCAGTCTGTTCCATCTGAACAACGCTTTACCGCATTCCTTGATTTTCCATCCAAGAAGCTCCGATTCATCCAGCAAAGAACTGGGCGCAGAATTCCAGATACGACTTACAATATCGTGGGCTGCCTTATCTCTTGCCTAGAAGAGTTCATATCGGAATTCCCTAGGAGGTTTTCGTTTACTCCTCCTCGGATCCAAAACCAGTAGGACAGGACAATGGTCCGATGTAGTAGCAGAAAGATGAAAAAGTTTGGCAAGAGGATAGGATGATGTCCAGTTTGGCGTCGCTAGCCCCCTATCCAATCTGGCTTCTACCCGATTGGGTCCCCTTCTGTTGTTTGTCCAGGTCATAAGCTGTCCAACAAACCCCAAATCCATTAAGTTACATCTGTCTAATGTATCGCAGAAGAGATCGATCTGGTTCTGGGGTCACGTTCTTTGGCTGTGGTACTCAGTGGGTCCCATGACCTCATTAAAGTCTCTCATCACCAACCATTGGTTACTTGACCCGCCTCTCAATTGCTCCAAAATATTCCAGCTTAGATGTCTTTTATGTGCTTCCGAATGACCATAGTAGCCCGTGAAAGGCCATCCCAAAAATTCCGCATGTATGTGGTGAGCCGAGAAATTAAGTATGTTTGCAGGATGATCGTTGTTCCAAAGAAGGGCAAGACCTCCTCTCCGCGCTTCAGCTTCCACCGCAAAACAATAGTCAAAATGTACCTTCCTTCTAATCCTTTCCATTTCCTTAGCTGATCTCTTTGTTTCACTGAGGAAGATAAGAATAGGACCTTGTTTCCTGACCATTTCCAGGAGGCATCGAATTGCTCGTTGGTTCCTAAGCCCACGACAATTCCAGGCGAGGAGAGCCATATTAGATGAGGTGGGGCTGGGGTTGTCCCTCAGCCTCCACCTCCTTCGTATTGGAAGATGCCCCCATGCTCTGCCGCTTCTTGTTCAATGGATTGAGAGAAAACCTCATGCCTCCTCTCTTTTTGCTTTTTGTGTCATTTGAATTCATCTTCAAATCGCGGACCTTAGCTTCCATACCTCTAGCCTTTCTTTTCCATCTGCATTTTGGTTTTGCAATTGTTTTAGCATTCAGATCCATTTCCCCTTCCATAGGTGCCTGAAGATGACAGGATTGGTTGCTGATATTATCTGCCGGGTCCAAGGGGGCCAGTGTTATGTTATCCACACACATTTTCTCAACAAAGTTGTCTTCACCTTTGGTAGGCCACGCACCGCTGCCAGAAAAATAGCTTGAGTGTAACAAGCAGCCTCTTTGAAGCACCGGTCCAGCCAGATCATTACCCAGTTCATAGCAGAGAGGGGTAAAGTTTCTGTTCGTATCTGAACACGGGTGAGTCCTTGCTGCCTCCTCATGATCTATGCTTTGGTCAGCAGTTGGGGAGAGAATGTGAGGTAGCCGTGGAAGGGCGGATTTGTTGTCCATATCTGCATATCCTGGAGTTCTCGCTACCTCCTCAATATATGGGCTGTGATCAGAAATTGGGCGGATTGACGTGGC
>JAXCLR010000092.1:13571068-13596703 GCA_035584095.1 Annona squamosa | reverse complement strand
TGTCAAATGATAACAGGATTCTATCTCCTGCGGGCCATCTTATATCTGAGATTAGATCTTTTCTTCATGAAAATGCTAACTTCTCGGCCCTTCATGTTCTTAGACAGGGAAACTCTGTAGCTCATGCTATCGCGGATCTGACCTCTAGGTCTGACATGAATTGTGTGTCACGGTGGGGAACCCCCCCACAAGCTATTGTTCAGAAAATTTGTACTGACATTTATATGGCAATGAATATACCGGATCACTCCACCTTGAACCTCTTTCTCACTGGGGGGGATCGAGGTAGAGTAATTCTTTATCAAAAAAAAGGTTTGACCTTTCTCACTTGCCATCAAGATCATGGGGGACAAAATTTAAGGATATCATTGCTCTATCCATAAAGTGGGTGAGCCATGATATCCCGTCAAAGCTGATGGATGGTGTGGTTTTGGCAGCAAATTTGTAGACAGATATTTTTTGCGAAATTCATAGCTACATCGCAAATTGGTATTTTGTAAAAACAGGGGGAAAAAAATGCAAAAAATCCTGTTAATTTTCTAGGATTCCATAAAAAATTTTAAACACAATCTCATTTCCACCTCTTGAAGCACCAGATACAGAGAAGTTTCTTTTTCTGAACTTGAATTCCATGTTCTTGTCCTCGGAAATAAGGTAGAATGATTTAACAATGCAATAACCAGTCACGTAAAACAGTTGGAAACTGCCCTTTACCTAATCTGAAAGCAACTGTACGGAGAGCTTATTTAGTACAACTAACTGTACCACAGTTTATTGTACAATTTAACTTCACATGCACTTAGATGTATTAATACTTTATACAATTATTTATTTGTGTATAAATTATGTTTTAGATAGTTTACATGCTCAAAAAAACTTTAAAATTATTATTTACGTCAAATTATGTTATTACATTAAATTTATACTATTTTCAGATAAGGCACACATGCATATCCTATTTAGATGAAAATTGAAATGCTAATATAATAAACAATTTTAGATATAATTGATGGAATAGATTATCATTTTATGATCATGTGAAATATATTTTGAGCCAACTGTATCGTAACTTGTAGCAAAGTCGATTGCACTTGAATATTTTTCATATATATTATAATAGAGAAATTATCTTACGCATTTACATAAATGATGACTTATGATGCATTTTACTCAAAATGAGCCTCATATGATTATAAAATATATATCTACTCCATCCATTTTATTTAGAATTTTTCTTTTATTAACATACCAATTTTTATATGAATTCGGATGTGTACAAGCCCCATTTGAAAATACAAAATTTAAAGTTATTTTTTTCTTCATATAAGTTATTTAATATATAATTTATATATGGATAAATAACTAAATGAAGTATTGATATATTTAAATACATGTAAAACCCATTTTGAATAAAACACATTATAATTAATGGTGCATGTAAATGTATAAAGCTTTGCTTCTATGTAACCTCTTTAGTTTTTAAGTTTTTTTTATATTTGACAAAAAATCCAATCCATTCATTGTATTTAACATTATTTGCTTCACTAGAAAAACAAGTTTCATCTGAATCAAGTACATACATGAGCCACATTTGTTGAAAAATATAAATTCATGCATAAATTATGAAAAATATTTAGATTTATTTATGCATATATTAAAATATAATAATACTTTATAAAATTATGTATCCACATATCAACGATATTTTAAATAATTTAGATGTTGAAATTATAAATTTCAAATTAATATTTAACATTAAATTATTTTATTACGTGATTTTACACATTTGCATATAAGGCCAGTACAGTGATATGAGACAAATGAAAGAATTTACAATATACTATACAATAAATGGAGTGAATTTTCTATTAACTGTAAAGATATTAAAAATAAATAGAATTACATAGAAGAAGAGTTTCATAAAAGTGAGACCAATATATGTTAAAAATTAATTTAGTACATGCGACTACATCATGTAATCCATGCAGTATGGTGCCCGCTTAATCATGAATAGAAAATCTACCATGCTCATTATATTTAGAACTATTCACTTTATTAATATATTAATTTTTATCCAAATTAAACATGTATAAGTGCCCTATCTTTTTTTATTAGATGTAGGTGTCTCATCTTAAAATAATGCAAAATCAGCATACTAAAATAGTTTAATATAAATATCAATTTTTAAAATGATATTTTCAATATTTAAACCATTTAAAGTATGATTTTTATATAGATAAATAATTGTATAAAGTATCGTAACATTCTAATACATGTAGAGCTCATTTTGCAGCAGACTACACCGTAATTATGGTATAGTCTATCTGCACCAAATTGCTTCTCCCTGTATATGTACACACATACATTTAATAGTCACGATTACAGAAAAGAGTGAAAAAATCCTCTTCTGGAAAAACATAGCTATGAATTTCCTTTGACCAGTCTATTAAAACACGCCAGAAATTAACCTTCTCAACCTTTGCGGCCTTGCCTCATATTTCATCCTCAGTGTGAGCCTTCAAGTTACATTTTGCATGACAAGGTCCGATCTTCTCATTGCAAGACTCTCGGGCAAATTGTGGCTTTGTTGGGTGTCCTAAACAGTAGAATCCAGCAAAGAAGACAAGGTAATGGCATTGAGAAGGAATCAAGATGGAAGACATGCAGTGAAGCACCTACGATCCTGTCCAAAGATCCAAAGCAGGAAATAGTATCAGCAAGAATACTCCAATAAGAAAAGAAAATCTCTGAGGCCCTCCACAGCAATTCCCGCCATCCTCATCTCTAATTCGTTGGATGTGCTCCGTGACAAGGCATACTGCAAGCACCACGCTTAACGAACACCCAACGATGCTGTTGCGGAGGGCATGAGCCACCCAACATGGTGCGATAACGAACAACAAGAAACGCGAGGCTGCAGACAGTCAATCATTGGTATTAATCAGCAAAGCTGACAGAAAACTTCCAAGGAAGGGGTCATTGGTAGTGCCGGTTTAGTGAGCCTATTCGTCATGTGAATGGACCAAATTTTGCAGGAAGTGGATTGACTAACTGCCAAATGAAATGATCATGGCAGATGGGTAAATTATCTACAATATCCAAATTGCTACCACAAATCTCAAATAGTTCATAGCAACATATTTATTCACATGGAGATGGATGCTTGTATATAGGCCAAGGTGTTAGAATGGAAGAGTCTCATCTAGGGTGCGAGAGGTAAGAGCTTCGAGTCCTGGTAGGGGGAGTTTATCTCTCATTTTTCAAAGCAATGTCTCCGTAACTACTTTGTTAGTAATATTGTTAGATTTACACCCCTGGAGCTAGGATTGAAGTATATACTTGGGTTGAGTTGTAAATACAAAGAGTCAAAAAAAAAAAAAAAAAATGGTGGTAGGATGGAAAATCAGAATGGCTTGCGTCAGTAATGCATGATGGATGTTACACTGTCTTGCCATCTCGGTGCATATAGTGATGATGCATTGGCTTATAGTACATGAATGTGGCCTGGCAAAGTCACTATAACAGCATGGCCAAGATACAATTAAATCAATAAAATATGATACATCAAAAAATAAAATAAAATAAAATATGGAAAAGACACCCAGTCTAATGAAAGTAAACTAAAAGCTATGTATTAGATGATTCGGATAAGTTACCAAGTGCAAGTAATTCACACCAAATCCATTGGGATTAATGTAGGAAAAATGAACCAATTGTCATGATTTTTGACATAATGGTAAGCTAACACTTGTATCTATTCAACATTTTTTTTTTTTTTGATTAAATATCTATTCAACATTTTGACTCCAAGTTAAGTTGTTTTCCGAACCAAATTTTCAAAGAAGATGCGTAAGCTATTTATTTCGACCCGATGCCGACAGAGGTAAAGCCTAAGCATGTGGAACATTAGGGCTTTGCTATAATATGAGACCCATTATGTAGATATCTTGTACCAAAGTCAGAAATGTCAGGCCGGTATTGGCATATTGCTTTCCCTGCTTGCATACAGACAATCAACTGTCCACAAAATTCCCACTTCTAAGAATCTAAATCCAACATTAGTCAATTCCTGCATCCACCTTCCCCATGACTCTATCAACCAGATTTATTTCCATGATTGTGGAATATAGGAGATAATTGCTATGCATCTGCAATTCCAAATACCAGCAGCCAGAAGACCAGATGTCTTCACATGCCAAAAGGGCCATATCCTGCATGTTCAGGGTCCTGTAAGGGGAAGGCTGAAGTGAGTCCTACCTTTGGCTTCTTGCACAAAACAGCTGCCCTCAGACTCCAACATACTACATTTATTTCCGTTCTAACAGCCTAATGATTTGCCAGCAGCAACCACATAATGCCGGCCCACATGATAACCTTAGATGTCCATGACTTAGTGGAAAATGATGGGGTTTATAATTAGGAATAAAGAGAATAAAACTGAAATAGATAGCGCAGTTGTAATAATTAGGAACAAAAATGATTGACTAGTCAACAAATAATGAGTCCATTGACATAGCCATTAACCAGTTGACTAAGCGGTTGCAAGCCAAAAGAGAAGGGGGAGATGTCATCTTGAGCCAGGCCCAGTAAAGCACACTCAGGCTAAGAAGTTTAATTTAAATATTTTATTTTTAAAATATAACTCAACGGGCTAGAGTTCTTAGATGATTAAGGCCTTGGTCTCTTAAAAGTGACGTCTTAGGTTCACATTCTAAAACAATTCAGATTTGAAGAATGGAATCTAGGAGTTTATACATGTGATTAATTTTGATAAAAAAATTTTGGTATAAAAGTTTTTGAAACAAGAGGACATGGTATGATATAATAGAAGTCATTATGAAGAGTAAAGAGAATGAAGTTTAGAAGTAGCATAGAAATGATTAAAAAGTATGGTAATTATATCAAAATGTGTAAACAAATAATTAAAAATAAGATAGTCGTAAGAGTGAAAGGTTTTAAATTGAAAGGTTTTGGTTTGAAAATGTTTTTTTTATAGCCAAAGATACCCTTAGTTAAAAAGAATTAATTATTTGAGAAGCTTATTTTTAGGCCCAAAATTTCCTAATGGGCAAGCCAATGATCCTCTAGGGATTTTTGTAGCATGCATAGGAACAAGTAAGTATTGAATAACATAATTGGTATAATGAGATTTATATTCCTAAGGAGTTCATGAGATATTAAAAAAAAAATTATGTATTAAAGTATGCCTAAGATATGTATGTTAAAGGATTATTGATATTCATGCATTTTCCTACTCAATTAAATGCACATGTGATATGGATTATACATTTTCCGAGCTAATTGAATGCATGTGTGTTATTAAGTTGAGAGTTAATTCAGTGATAAATTAATTGAGAATGAAATGGATTTTTATGCATTTTCCATCTTAACTAAATGCATATGAATTGTTTAATTAAGAATTAATTAAGAACGACAACAAATATATAACATATATTGATCCGCTTTGTGCATCACACGTCATACATTACAGACCCATTTTCATGATTTTTTAAGAAATTGCAGTTAAACCATCTAAGAGTTTTGCAATGAAGTACACAATATAAAGAAAGTTGCAGAAAAGTACCTGCTGGAGAAATTGCAATTTGGCCTGGGTAAGGCCTGGAAGGGAAGGCAGCGATGGATGGCAATGGCAACAACCATGTGGGCTTAGGCCTTAAGCTAGAAGCCCAATCTAATGGCTTAAAGAGATTGATGGGTTTAGGCCCAAGGCTGTAGGCCTAGTAAATTGGCCCAAGGCTGCAGGCCTAGTGAAGTAGGCTAGAGTTACAAGCCCAATAAACTTACCCAAAGAGAACTAAGGCAAAGTCAAAAGAATAGGCCTAGAGAGTTGGGGAGCCCAAAGATGTAGGGCCCATGTAAGGCCCTGTAGACATTCCAGACGCAATAGTGTCCGGTGGGACATGTGGCACATCTTCATTTGTTAAGTTTTAACGAGATGCAAGTTAGAGTTCCTGAGGTCCAATTGAGGTGGTCCAAGGGTTAATTTCTATATTTTTTGATGTTTTGAGTTCAATGGAAAAGTCGGATGGACCTAAAGAGGCTTAAAAACTTGAGTTAGTTAGAAGGAGAAAGATGTATTTTAAGGATTCAGAGTGCTAAGTCCTTAAAGAGGTTCTTATACTCAAGAAGCGGTACTTTTGGGTAGAAGATATGTGTGGAGTTGAGCAACAATATGGACATGAGACTAAGTGGAAGCATGCAAGTAAGAGAAGATTTACTATGACATTAGTAGTCTTAATTGCACTATAAATCCCTTTTACTAAGTTCATTGAACTTAGCCCCTTACTTCCATTTTTCAGATATTGCAGGAAGAGTTGGCTAAAGATATTGTGTGGTGAGGTGCTCTTGGTTGGAGATATTATAATTATTTAAATTTTGACCTGTAATGTAAATATGTTCCACGAACAGTTTTAAGTTTATCTTAAGCTGTGCATTGTAATTACAACACTGTAATGCAAGTTTATTTTCACAATTTAGATGGTTTTTATTCATAATATGGAATGATTCTTGGGAGGTTAACACTTGGACTCAAGATTAAGGCAAAAGGCTCTAATTTTGAGTCTCGGCTGGTATAATAGTTATATGAAAAGATACAAAAAAAAAAAAACAAAAAAAAAAAAAAAGGTGGAAAGTGGATGATTTTCTTGGAAAAAAAATTTTCCCTAATGGCAAACACTGCCTCAAATACCCTCCTTGAAATTTTGCAAAAATATTTCAAATTATACTTTATTTTTCCACGAATGAGCCCCCTCAATTAGTGGAGACAAGAAACAAACCTGGGAAAGTTTCAGGGAAGAAGAGGTGTGCTGCAACAGCAAGAAAGGCAACCCATGCACCAAACTGTCCTCTGCATTAAAGGAAAAGTTTTCAATAATCTGATTGCACAACATGACAGAAGCATATGGTACTGCTGATGGAAGAATTTTAGGCACCTTAGAATGTTGAAAATCACTGTTGGTAGACTTGAGAACAAATAAACCACCAAAAGAGAAGTCTGCAAGTGAGATCTTCGCCCAACACGGTTGAGGATTAGCAAAAATCTGAAGCAGCCAGGAGAGGAAGTATGATTCAGAATGGGCCTTACAAGCCTCATAAGCAGACCATCAGCCATGGTCATTGGAGCTAGCAAGGACAAGGGTGAGATCCAAAAAGCACCTCCCACATTTAAAATTCATGACATATGAATACAAACTGGACAGTGCAAAATCATAGTAACATTAATAGGAAATTGTAATCTAATACATAAATTCCTTTTCCGGATAAGGATATCAAGACAACTGTATATCAGGAAGTATCATCAGAAGACAAAGTTCAGCCACTCAACACAAAAGGAAACATGTGGTAAATAAAGATATAGCCAATGTATGGAAAGATGAAGACCACAAACAGCACATTTTTAACATTCACCTCTCAGTGAATAAATGTGATCAAGAATCAACCTTCTCATCAATTTTTATTTTCTTTCCCCTTCAATTTCTTTTTACTTATTCTTTTCTTAATGAATAAATGTAGCATCAGAACATCTGTAGATCTACCCCATCTGTTGAAGAAATTACAACCAAATGTATCCCTTTGCCACACTGAAAGACAGAAATTACAAATTGAGGCAAGACTACATGCCATCATAAGATAAAATCCGGCTGGATGAAAGTAGAAGCATAACTAACAAACTTATGAGCTGCTTCACTTTGCAGACCCCTTCTCTCCAAATGACATCTAAATTCAACACCAGGACACCGCTTATTGAGTAAATACAACATTGGGAAATGTAGGCTCGTCATTGTATTCCTGTAACCAATCCCTGGTTGGCTTTGCAGTGGGTCTTTCTAATTCTTGTAAACACCAATGTACCTGAACCTCAAATTCCAGCAGCTTTTGTGTGCATGCCACTACATGTGAACAATGAATTCTTAAAGTTGGCCTCAAAACAGTTGTAACAAAGGAAGATGAAATTACAACCGCATGAATTTGAAGCTTATGTTTCAATCACATAATTATGTCAATCATAGTTTGATCCACTCCATCCACTAAATGTCGCCTTGTTTGACAAACGTTGGGAGGCCGCTGAATCATGCATCTCACTTTCTGTCTATTTCTGTAGGATTCAGCTCATCTACCGTTCTTAATTGACATGAATTTCAAGTGCAGGCATGACATAAAAGGAAAGATCATATATGATTTAACAGCTTCAATCCAGGCCATTTACATGCAATTCAGCTAGTCACAAATGCAAAAGCGCAAAAATCAGTAAGTTAAGAAAACCACTCGCACTGACTTCTATTCAGAATTTGGCAAAGATCATAAGAACCAAAAAAGTCTGCCCGCCCCCATGTGAGCTGGGTTACTAAAATCCGACACTTTTCAAGTACACAAACATTCTGAGGTGCATGCATGGAATGGCATCACAAACCCATTTCAAACATTCAACTTCCCTGTGGATTTAACCAACCACCCAAAAGGCACAAGAACCAAATTCCTCCAGGAACAAACTTCCAGGTCGCCACTGAAGATTGGAAAGAACCCATTTTTGCACTGTGAAAATGGGGCACTACTGCGATCCCCAAATAAAAAAAATGGGCGCCAGCAAATCAACACGGTGTCAATAGACATCAACACCCATAAAAAGGTGAAAATATGCTATCAAAAGAAACACGCACACAGGGAGAGAGAGAGGGAGAGAGAGAGAGAGATTTACATGGCTGTGAAGGTCCCGCCCCAGTGAAAATAACTGAATTGGGATTGGGAAGAAGTTAAATGGCTGGTTGGGAAATGGATTTCCATTTACCACCACTGAATTACTCCCACCTCTCTCCCTGCCAAACAAAACAGAGCTATTGTCCTGTTCTGGCCTTTGAGAACTCTCCCCCCTCTCTCGTCCTTTCAGAAGGTTGGGAAATGTCTAAGTTGCAGCCGGCCGTATAATTTCTACAATCCACTCCATTCCCAGCGTGCAACACTTCGCAATCGTACGACATCCACTACGACCAATAGCCATCGATCAAATTGCTAATTATAGTTAATAGTTTAATCGGCATGAATTGATTCATCAGATCACCCTTTAAGTGCACTTTCATAAAATATTATACATCTACTTTTGGAATACGCGAATAATAATAAACATACAGATTTGGTACTGAAATATTGGTGCAACCAGCCATAAGACCACACCTCTTGCGCTTTCGGTCATGAAAATGCAAAGAAGTTTGATCATTTCAGGGTGCAGACCACGGTAAGCTTTATTCCGGAATGATTGCTGATAATTCTCAGAAAAAAAAAAGGATTCCCGATCCGCGGACCACAGAGCGATGACTTCAGCCACGGCTGTCGAGCGCTGGGCTCCAGCCCAAAAAAAAGAAAAGGAAAAAGAAGGATGGCCGATAATTGTCATTTCTTAATTTCAATTAGAAAACCTGTACAGTTATACTTTTGTATTTACAATTATTATTACTAAGATGTTGCACTTAAAAGAGGATGTAGGGTAAGAACGGCTGGCCTGCTTGCAGTAAGTCGAGGGGGTCAAATCCCCTCCGGTGTAGTTCTGTTTGGAGCTTTCGCCACGTTTGGAAATAAGAAGTGGGAGACGTGGGAGGGAAATGGTAGAGGCATGGATTTTAAGACACCTTATTAATCAATTAATTATTATATTTTTTCACTTTTATTCCAGTATTCTAATCATTTTCCTTATCAACTACCTTCCAACAAACCTATTTATTCCAACTGCATCCATATCATTTCATATCAATAACACAATTTTCAAAATATTTCATTTTCTACTCCAATTAAATGCCACATTTTTCACAAGTTTTACCTTCCCAAACGTCCCCTTTGTCTCACTATTTGGGAGCTTTGGTCTCTCTATTTATTTGAGTGGAGTTTGTTTTCCAAAATAGGTTTTTATAGTTCTTTTTTATAAATTGTAAGAATATCTTAAGACTATATTGTAATAAATATCAATATTATTGTATATATGCGTAAATCAAAAAAAAAAAGAGGATGTAAATTAAGCCAGTGTTTACATTCATGAGTTTTGATTAGCAGGCTTAGTTAGCCTACTTATCATGACATAAAAGGAAAGTATTTAGCATCAACCATTAAAATTTTAAAAATAGAGGAGGTTACATAGAAAAGAGGTTTTATAAAAGCAAGATATATATGTGCGGCCCTGCTTCTATGTAACTCCTTTCATTTTAAAATCTTGATAGATGATGAAAAATTCAAATCATTCATTATATTTAGCATCATTTACAGTATTTTAAAAACTTTTTTATTCTTTTAATTTCACTGTATATGGTTCGTATCTATAAATGTGTAAATTTAATGTAATAAATGGTTCAATGTAAAAATCTCAATTTTAAAATAGCTTTTTCAACATCTAAATCATCTAAAATATTACTACTATTTGGATAAATGATTTTGTAAAGTATAAATGATTCTAAAGTAAATAAATCTAACCATTTTCATAATTTACACATAAATATGTATAATTTTTGAGCAAATACGGCCCATGCACATAGTTGATTTGGATGAAATTTGGTATCTTAAATAAACAAATGATGTTAAATATTATAAATTTATTTGACTTAAATAAGTTATGTTAAATATTATGAATTTTTTCAATTTTAAATCAATTATTAGTATCTTGAAATGTAAGAGGGTTATGTGAGATCGCTTATATAAAACTACTTCTATGTAATCGGGTTAAATAGAAGCATATAAGCGGACTCATGTAACCCCTCCAGATTTTAAGATTTTGATCATTGATGTGAAATTCAATCAATTCATAATATTTAATATTGCTTGTTTATTTAGGATAACAAGTTTTATCCAAATCAAGTACGTTTATGAGCCACATTTGTTGAAAAATAGTGTTATTTATATATAAATTATGAAAAATATTTAGATCTATTTACACATATATTAGAACATAATAATACTTTATAGGATCATTTATCGATGTATAAATGATATTTTAAATGGTATAGATGTTAAAAGTACAACTTTAAAATTGATATTTAATTTTAAATTATTTTATTATATTAATTTTCAAAGTGGCCCATTTACAACGATATTGGACAAATAAAAAAGTCTCCAAAATACTAGAAGTGATGTTAAACACAATAGATGGAATGATTTTTAATCAACTATCAAGATTTAAAAAATGGATGGAGTTATGCAGAAAATGGATTTCATAGAAGCGAGACCGTATATATATGGAAAATAATCAAGCGCATTTAAACTGCATCATAATTACAGTGCAATCCATGTACTATGAGACTCACTTGATCATTAATAAGAAATGTACTCCGCTCACTTTATTAGCATACCACTTTTCGTTTAAATCCAACATGTGTATGTGTCTTATTTTAAAATGGTAGAAAATAATATAATAAAATAGTTTAATGTAAACATTAAGTTTAAAATAATATTTTCAACATCTAAATAGTTTAAAGTATAATTTATCCACATAATATTGATATTTTAAATTGTTTAGATCTTAAAAAAACTATTTTAAAGTTGATATTTTAACAATGAATTATTTTGTTATGTTGATTTTACACTATTATAGATAGACCCATATATAGTAAAATTACAAAAAAAAAATAAAAGCGTTTAGGAGATACTAGAAATGAAATTAAACATAATAGATTGAGTAAATTTTTCATCAACAATCAAGATTTTAAAAATGAAGAGGGTTATATAGAAAGAAGGTTTCATAAAAGCAGGACTGTGTATATATATGAGAAATATTTATGTGCAGCTTTACTGTACCAAAATTATGGTGCAATTGCTTAAAATGAACCTTACATGATTATAGAATTGTAATCTACTCTACTCATTATATTTAGAATTATATACTTATTATCATATCAATTTTCATCATAATTGGATATGTGTATGGATCCCATTTAAAAATTGTACAAATTCGACGTAATAAAATAGTTTGATATATATAATATCTTTTAAGTGTTTTTTAACATGTAAATCATTTGCTATAAAATTCATATATGAATAAATGACTGTATAAAGTATCAATACATTTAAGTATATATTAGGCCCATTTTTACTAAAATGCATCGCTATATCGCTATTATGGTGCAGCTTCACTGCACATGTGTGTGTGTGTCTATATATATATATATATCTATCTATCTATCTAACTACAAATACAAAAATGTATAGAAAAAGATTTACAAGAAAGCTAGGTGGGCACCCCACCACACTAGTTTAATTAAGGGCATGTTCGGTTATATGTTAAACTTTTTAAACTAAAACATTTCATTTTTCATAATTATTTTATTTTTTAGTCGTTTGTTATATATTTTTATATGACTATTCTACTTTTTAATTATTTCTCCATAACTATTCATATAATTAATTTTTCTCTTTTAACAGTTTTTCTTTATTCCTCATCATTATTATTATCATATCACATCATTTTCTTCCATTTAAAAAAAATTCTATTAAAGACATTTCATCTAAAAATTTTAATATTTCTCATAAGTATTCTAACATGTAAATTTAAATGGAATTGAACCATAGAGGCGAGCTGGCATCGAAATGTCAAATGTTACAGTTTTTTTTCATATCCTTTCAAATAAAGATGATGTTGTGTTGGCCGCAGCCTAAATAGAGCTTTGGCGGGGCTGCGGTCGTGGGTTCCAATCCCACGCTGGGATTTCGGCCCAGAAAAATATTGTGGGAGCTGTTGTCTTCCTTCGGCTGGGTGGAAGTTGTGTCTTCCTAATTCTTTAGTGAAGTTGTGTCTCCAGATTTATTTGGAGGAGTTATGTATCTCCGTATTTATAAGAATATCTCAGAACTACAATGTAAAATGTATTGAGATGTATGTAAATATAACCATAAAAAAAAAAGATGATGTTGTGTTACTAGTGAATTCCTCTTCCATTTATTGCTTTTACACCAACATATACCCACATTTTTTACATGTAAATCTCTTACTCAAGGCCAAGAATACTCTTATTGATCATCTTTGAAACATTTACATTTACAAAATAGTAATTTCATTCCATATACATGCTTTATAATTCGAACATCGAAAGCTGGGGCAAAGACAAAGATTCATCACCTCTCATGCATTTTATATATCAGACCAACTTGAAGTGGACCCTTATATCAAAATACCCAAACTTAATCTAATTGAGTAGAAGATTCATCCATGCATTGATCATGATCAGGTCATCATCCTCTGAAACTCACGGAAGTCAAGAACTCCATTACCGTCGAGATCAAATGCCCGAATCATTGCCTCACACTCCTCCCTTGACTTGCGATCCCCAAGACGGTTGAACATCTGCTGCAACCCCTTGGGCGTGATGCAACCAGAACCCTTGTCCACCTCCTCCAGCATCTCAAAGGCCCGCCGGAGATCGTCGTCGCGGCCGCCGCCCCTCTCCATGAGCCGAACGAAGTCTCCGAAGTCCAGCAAGGCATCTCCGTCGGTGTCATGATCGCTGATCACACCGGTGGCCTCGTCAGGGGATATGTTGTCGCCCATGGAGGCAAAGAATGCTCTCAGCTCATCGCTGGAGATCTTGCCGTCACCGTTGGTGTCGAAGAATCGAAAAGCTTCTCTGAATTCATGGGCTTTCCTGTTGTCTGGGGCCATGGCTAGCGGGGTGGTGGTGGGTGATCTCCGACAGCCGCGGCGGCGGCCGGGGAGGCTTAGCTTGAAGTTCTTGCTGGAGAACCATTGGGATGAAAGTAGAGGTGGCATAGGTTGGTTTCTGTGTGTTTGTGTGGTAGGCATGCAGTGCAAGTTGGGGTGTTTGGTTGGTTAATGATATATAGTCGGGGAATAAAGAGGTTCGGAGGGAATAAGGTGGAAGTCGCGTGGGAATTGGTTTTAGGAAGTTTCATGGTAGTTTCCGGGGGACCCAAAAATAAAGCTCTCATGACTGACTTTTCTTTGGCATGCTTACAAAATATGATGAAAGGCTATACCTAATGATCCGCTGCCCCCAACCAAATTAGCAGCCCTTAATTATTATTTATTGGTCTGTAGTTGGCGGTTTTAATATTTTGGGACCATATCTCATTTATATAACTAAACTAAATCCTTATATATGTAACCATTCATTAGAAAAAAAATATTATTAAGTTAAAAATTTTTATGGATATTAGAAGTGTAATTTTGGTTGGATAGGTCCACTTTAGGAGTGATCCTATTCTTATTATTATGTTATTCTCAGAAACTCTTACCTTATTTTACTTTAAAGTCAAGTCAATTCTAGACCTACGTTATCTTATTTTTCAAGTTATAATCGATTCTAATTTAAGTTCTAAAATAGTTATTTAAAGAAGTTTTTACGTTATATTTGAAAACTATAATTTTATTATAAATTCTACTTAAAATATATAATTAACATGATAATAATGCGATTTTAAAATATATTTATTAAATTTACTAAAATAATAGATAAATTAATCAAAAATTTTATATATTTAAAGAATATACCTATGTCTGTCACTATAAAATATATTTTATAAAATATTTATTGAACATATATTATTAATCTAGGTTGATTTGGTCGATCCGAACTTTTGAACCTACTATATCTTAATTGAATTGAGTATAATTTTTTTACTTACTACCTATCTTATTTCATTAGTATAAAAATAAGAAATTGTGTATCCTAACTAAGTTACGCTCATAGTTAATATGAATATTGTTTGTCAAGCCCTTAGGAATTGTCACTTAGGGAATGTTCCCACATCTATTATTATTGTGGTTTTGAAAACCATGTATTGTGTGTATTTATTTTTGTGCCTTTAGCTACCAAAATATTTTTTTTTAAAAGTCACATTAGGTATTTAAGTGAACCAATAATATGTTTATATCTATATGCAATAGAAAGCTTTGAAATCAAGTAGTCATGAATGCATTGACTTTTTTAAGTTAATCACGAAAACTTCAATTTAAAATTTTTTTAATTTAAAATTTTTCAATCTTTATAATTATTTTATTTTTTAATCATTTCTTTATATGTTTCTACACAACTGTTATATATTTTTAATCATTTCTCCACGGCTACTCGTACTAATGCCATATATATTTTAGTTTTATTCTTCATTATCATTGCCCTTTTATATCACTTCACTTTTTTTATTTCAAAAAATTTTATATCGAAAACATTTCTTTTAAAAGTTTTATCAAATTCAAAAACTCCCTAATTTCTAGACCATGCAGATATATTCAAATATTTGTAAATACTTACATCAATTTAAATGGTTTAAATTTACAACAGCAGAAGTTCTCGCATACAGTTTAAGCGAAGAACGTGGTTTGCAAAACCAGAAAAACACCTGATCTTAAATTCCAATTAAGGCAAATGAGAACGCGTTAACATTTAAGTCTTTGGACTAAGGGACACGTGATTAACCACACCCGTACGTTTCTTCTGTTTTTGTGGTGCTAATCATGCCGTGGGCATGTTATCAAATACAAAGGAGCAATATCAATAACCGCAGCCCGAAAACGATGGGATAGAACTAACTGTTTTCGGTTGACATTATTTTATTTATTTATTTTTTTTGTTAACATTATTTTCCTTCGTTATCATAATCATCGAAAAGCTATTTTCATTTCTAGCTGTCGCCTGCCTTCATGTTCTCTGTACGTTATGCCGATTTTATCGATTATATGAACCACAATCTAGGCTTTGTTGTTCTTTCGTCTTTCCTTATTAAGGCGAAATAATGTATAAACATGAGTTGAAAGACTATACGTTTTCTGAAAAAGGATGAAATTGATCACGAAAAAGTGTATTTGGGTGTGCGATAAAATGAAATTTTGAAAGAAATCAGTAAATATCTTAGAGAGAAATGATACTATTAATTCGAGCTAAGTAAACCTCAAAAAATACATTTAAAAAATATTTTTTACTTTTTCCCCCTAAACTTATTAATATAAATATATTTAACATATAAATCAAAATTTACCATTTTTAGATATATATTTTTTTAAAAAAAAAATTTTACGTTTATATATATATATATATGTATGTATATATTTTTAAGAATTTGTAAACACAGGTTATATTAGCCATTTTAACTATTGGAAATGGCGAAAATACTCTATGTATTTCATAATAAAAATATATACACATATCGAAAAATAGTAAAACCTGACGTATATGTTAAACACACTTATTTAAACAATTGTATAAAGAAAAAACATAAAAAAAAAAAAAAAACTTTTAACCCGACTAACAAAATCATTTGTCAAGATTCTTATGATTTATTTATAAAAAAAGAGCTAGGATGAGAAAAATGGGCCGGCTAGGCCCAAGGCTACATATTTCGGCTTGATCCACTGAGGTGCACGCCGAATCACCATTTAAATAAATACCTGCAATCCCCACGTATTGGGTAGCACATCCCGATAAATAAAGAGTAAAGTTTCTTTGAACCCACTTCAGATGGGTTTTAGCATCATTTATTTATGATGAGGATAAGATGGGTACGTGAAATGGAAAAAGTACTGGGGTGTTTTGAAGATGAAAAATGTATGAGGGTTGAGAAAAGCAGTAAATAAAAGAAAAAATTAATTATTTTTTGAAAATGGAAAAAGTGTTTTCGAAAAATAAGATATTTCATTCCATTTTAATCTTACTTAGAGATCATTTGATAATGTGAAAAATAAGGAGCTAGGAAGTTAGGTTTTTAAAACGTGTGATGGTGAAATAATATAATAAGGGAAAAGTAAGAGTAAATAGGGTAATTATATAATAAAATAATTAATATATAAGGGTGAACATGAAAAAAATAAGGTGGTGTGTAGGGAGAGCTGAGAAGTTTACTTCTCTCCTCACCCTTCTTACTAAATAATGTTTTAGGGATTGTTTAGTAATATGATTAGTAAGAAAGTGGAAAGTTAAGTTTTTTTAAAGTGTAAAGTATAATTGAAATATATAGGTAAAATGAAAAGTAAGGTATTAGGTTATAAAGATATCAAATTATTTTTTAAAAAAATATGAAGGGAGCGGGAAGTTTTCTTTTCTCTCCACCCCTTTTACCAAATGGTCTTTTAATTAGTAAAACCTCATCATTTGTCAGTTATCATTATGCATGGCCTTAATGTAAATGTGTAAAATTAACATAATAAAATAATTTGATATTAAATATTAATTTTAAAGTTATATTTTTAATATCTAAATAATTTAAAATATCACTATTATGCAAAGTGAATGTGTAAAATTAACATAATAAAATAGTTTGATGTTAAATATTAATTTTAAAGTTATATTTTTAATATCTAAATAATTTAAAATATCACTATTATATAAATGACTGTATAGAGCACAAGTATAGAGTACAATTGTATTTTTTTTATGACAAGTTTACAGCAAGGCATTTCGCTTCCACGAGAATTCGAACCCAGATAAATGCAAACACCTCGAATGTACTTACCACGGCGCTGAGTATCGGTGCACATAATACAATTATATTTTTTATTTTTAAACAAATGGCATTTTGGTAATTTTCACATGCAAAATTTACGAAAATATCACTGCATTTAAAAACAAAAAAAATACTTAAACACATTCAAAATTAATAAAACTTGGTTCATAGATTAAGCGTAACTAACTTTATATATTTATAAAAATCAAAAAAATAATTATGGGTCCTACGGCCACACTCACGGGGGTCAATGCGGCAGTACGCATGCGATCACCCCTACCTTTTGTTATCAATTACGTTGCCTCATATTTTTTTTTATTTTAACCGTTTTATTATCTATAAATAAATTATTCCATGTTGAAATTATTTTCCTTTTATATATTCAACAAACTAATATTCGCCCAAGAAATCCCAACACTAAACGGACTTTTATATCAAAAAGAATGTCAGAGGGTTCAACATATGAAAACCTGTTCTTCACAACTGTAAAATCAAATTGCTGGAACTTCATCGGTTTTTATTTGTTTTTTTATTTATTTTTAAAATGTGACGAAAGTTGATGAATACATTTTGATGGTCTGGAACAGGTTCCGTACGTAGCATATCATACCTGGCCTAGTTGGGCTTTGAAAGCTGGACTGTATTCGAGCCTACCATGATTTGGGCTTTAATTTTCTTTTTTAATCTAATTGGGCTTTATTTTGTTTTCTCATGCGTAGTTGGGCTTTAATTTTAGTTACATTCAACCAAGGAATTGACGCAAAAAAATTATCCTCAAATTCTGCACATATCACTGATCATTCAAGTCTTTGGTCACCGTTTCAAGCACATGTTACTCATGATTAATTTTTAATTAATTTTAGCATATGCTAATCATAATTAATTTTTATTTAATTTTGGCATATGTTAATCATAATTAATTTTTATTTAATCTTGGCACAGGTTAATTACTCATCACAGGTTACCGGTGCAATATTAGTTTCTGCAATATAAAATTTCGGCCAACGAGTTAGTCGTGCTCATAAAATTGGATTTATACCCTACTTAATTAATCGTATTTTCAATGGCACCGCTAACAACAAAATCCAGACAAAAAGACAAATACTAAATGACAACGGAAAATATTAAATATAACATAATCGGGAAAATAAAACTATTAATATTAAATCATGAATGTTAAACGTTATGGAAACTAAAAAGGACCTCATTACTAAACGAAGCCTACATGATCAAGCCAAAAAATCTCAATTAAATTAAATTTCAATTTCCGTTTAGTTTGGCTCTTCTCACTATCACATGTCTTACTAATTAGGGCTTTATTTTATGAAATATTTCATCTATGTATTTTTTATTTTTAATGTATCATTATGTTTGATATAAAATTTACTTTATATATTATATTCAACATTATTTATACTATCATGAAAATCATCTAGTTTTGTCCAGTAGCACTATATATGGCCTTATCTATCAAAGCGTAAAATCAATATAATAGTTTAATATTAAATATTAATTTAAAGTCATATTTTTAACTTCTAAACTATTTAAAATATTATTAATATGTTGACATTATATATAAATAAATCTAACTTTTTTATAATTTACATCTAAATATATATTTTCAACAAATGTAGCATATCCACAAATTGTAAAGACAACATAGAAGAATTCAAAATTTGTGAAATTTGGCTTATGAAATAAATGCCTATTCTATATCGTAACCATCATTTCATTGTCTCCATGCGATGATATGATGTGAATCGTGACAGACACGTATACGTCCCAATCCATCGCATTCATGTTCAAGCATGCATCAGCTCAAATCCATCGTCCATGCATGAACACGCCCAGAAGGCTAGAAGTACTGATCAAGCGATATTGTTTTTCTCTTTTCAATATATATAAAGTGACACCCATGAAAAAAACGAGCAGTGCTCGTTTGGTCACGCGCTATGGGTTTCGAATCATGGGATTTTGAACCCAAATTTCTGCTCCCATCTGCCACTGTCCACCGAGGTTGAGAGGTTTAAGATATTTATAAGATTGTTGTTAAGAAAATTATAAGAATATCTCAAGACTTGCTTGTAATACGTTGAGATGAAAAAAAGTGACACTAATAAATATATGCATATATGTATAAAGTGACATTGTTTTTCTTTCCAAAATCATGAATCACATGATCATCTTACTTTATTTGCTACAAACGAAAATGTACTTTTAAGTCCTTATTTGTAACGTGAATCGTGACATGCATGTACGGCGTCCAAATACATCGCATGCATGTATTTTCATAGAGTGTAACTTAGGTAAGATGCCCCCAAGTCAATCTAGTGTGTACCTTAAAATAACTTATAGAGTAGGATAAGTTCTAAGTAAAAAAAATAATAATACGATTATACAATTTGAGTAGCATAACCATGAGGTGACTCATTAGATATTTTAAAATGGGTAAGTTTATATTTATATATTTATAGGGTATGATGGGTTAGAAGTAAAAAATATCCTGTTCATTTAAAGTATGATAGGTTCGAGGCTAAGTACCCGAAAATCAACTCCAATTACTAATATAAATTCAATATATATTTTATGAAATATTGTTTGTATTGAAAAACATAAATATATTATTTAAATATATAGAAATTTGTTTAATTTATCTATTATTGATTTAATAAATTTATTTCAAAAATTGTGTTATTATAATCTTGATTATAGGTTTTTAAAAGTGACAAAAACTTTAGATTAAAAGTCTTTTGCAAAAGTTTTTTTTTAAAAAAAGAAAATGATGTGATATAATATGAATAATGATTTGAAGTGAAAAATTAAAATTAAAATACATAGGTTAGTTATATAGATACTTGTGTCGAAATGATTAAAAGTAAAATAGTGGCATAGGAAAATTGAAAAATAAATTAAAATATGGTAATTGTGAAAAATAAAAAGTTTTAGATTAAAAAGTTTTAGTTAAAAATTTTACATATAGTCAAAGATACCCTTACAATAAAATTACAAATTGCAAATATAATATAAATATTATTTCAAAGAACAAATTTGGAACCGAAAATGGTAAAGAATTGATTTAGCCTAAAATAAGATGTGATAAGAGTTTTTAAAAGAAATTTTTGCAAATATACTTACAAAGTTTGAATAATATTGCATCTATGTCCCTAAGTTTGCCAAAACTGATACGCTCATGAGGATTGTATAAATTTGCAAGCATATCCCTTCTATTATGACTCCATTATATTTTTCTGTAAAATGACGATAAGACTTTTTAAGCCAAGTATTACATTTGTGATTTTTACAAATATTGTAAGCATATTTGTAAAGTAATCTAAAATAATAATATAGGTAAAAATATATAAAATAATGAAATAGTAAATAAGTTTACAATAGTTGAAAGCATTGCAAGTGTATTACTTGTTTTAAAGGTTATTTCATATCATTGCAAAAAAAAAAAAAATTTTACGGCGTCCCAATGGAAAGGACATGCTTGCAAATTGATGCAAATCTTGTGGATATAATTGCAATTTTAATAAATTTAGATACACATATGCAATATTGGTCAAACTTTATAAGCATATATGTAAAAATTCCTTTTTACAAATAGAATAAAGATAATATCAACTCTAAACCAATTGCTCTACCCCGTTTTACCCTATAGGTTCATGCATGCATTAGGCTTCAAATCATGCATGGTTTTGATTCCGGAGTTTATTTTGGGCCATTCACCTAGCGGCTTATGTGCGTTAAATCAAATTAGTATGCAAGTAGATGAATTTAATTTTTACCATCAGAGCTATTTTTGTTCAAGGAAAGCTATGGCACCAGCTGTATATATAGAAGTGAATTCATTATATAATGATCCATTTAGGGCCGCTTAACGATTATATATATGAAATTGACAATATTGGTATTGGTAAAGGTCTTGGTTTGTTTCCATGCAATCGGGTTTTCGACCAGCATTGTTCTCCTTACTTGCTAGGTTATTTTTATTATTATTACAACCAAAATCTTGCTTATAATGTCATATTTTTTCATCTCATATTACAACTTAAGCTCGTGAAATTTTACAAATTTCTTATAATCAATTTATAACATTAGGGAGGAGAGTAAAGCTCCTTAAACAACAGATATTGCTCCCATTTGAGAGATTTTACCCTCACTTGGGTTCGACAACTACTTATGTCCGGTACCAACCGAGCAACACTCAATTAGTCCATCACCATATTGTTGGTGGTAATTAATAAAGAAAATAAAATTGAGCTTCAACTATAACAAAATATGAGTGATGTTGTAAAAGAAAATCAACAAAGAAATAATTATATGAATTTTACTGAACATGTTAAATTTAGAATTACTCATTTAACTGATAATCGAAGTTAATTTCGTGGGGGTTCAACCAACCGTACATACAGAATTTGGGTGTAATCATATCAGTATTTTCGAAAAATTGCGTCGGTATCTACCTAGTTTGTTTGAAATTGCTGGATATCTATTTCGGTAAAAAAGGTGATTAAAATGAAAAACATGCCCCTGTAAACAAAAAAAACTTTTTAAACTTTAAAATACATAAAATTTTATTTTTAAAAAAGATTTCTCACGTTAAATAGATCCATTTAATGTGAGAAATATTTTTAAAAATAAAAAAATTGTGTTTTAAAGGTAATTTCTTACATTTATAATTTTTAAAGAGGCATCTTAGTTATTTTCTAAACTTTTTAACAAAAGTGGCATATTCTCAATTTTAGGTAAATTACAACCGCAATTTTTTGAAAACTAGGAATATGCTTGCAAGTTCGTCTAAACTACTCAAGCACCTATGAAAAACTCAAGTTTAATCCAAATTAAATATTTGCATGACCATATTTAGTAAAAGTGTAAAAATCAACATAATAAAATTACTAGATATTTATGCACCAAATTTAAAGATGGTAATCTAACCTCTTTATGGTATAGAAAATACACCCTTACTACATGGGATGCAGCTCACTTGAATTCTCTCTTTTTTTTTTTTTTTTTTGATATTCTTGAATTCTCTTGTTAGACCAACATGTTATGATACTAGCATTGTTGCATGTTATAATTAATTAATCCATGTATAGAAAAAATTGCAACATATAACCCCATTAATTCTTTTGATTATATGTGTATATATTATAACAACTCATTTCGATATTACAATAAAGCCAAAGGGAGACAAAATTTTCATATAATATATGAACACTCACGCGCATGAGGCAAGGTTCGAACATGGGTTCAATGGAAATGTTGTCATATTGTCGCCACTCCCAATAATACAGCTAAAGCCCTTTTTAATAACCCCTTTAATTTTTTAATTATATGACTTTCGAGGTTCATACGTCATGTTTATTATTTGAACAATTTTGACAAAAATTGAAAACGTGGGAATCTATCATGTGAGCAATATTTAAAATTGTTCTTACACGGGGGACGTTTGGTAATTGGTATTTTTGTGAGATTGTGGGATGGGGGTGGAAAGTGAGAAATAAAATATTTTAAAAATTATGTAATTGATAGAAAATGTTATGGTTAAATTTAGAATAATTAGGATTGTTGGAAGAAAAATAATTGAAACGTAGGGATAAAAATAATATATATAATGATGATTGATAGCGTAAATAGTGCCTACTGAAACGTTCTCCATACTTCGCCACAACTTACACTCTTGTTACTTACTAAACGTGCCCAAAGTTAATTGTCAAGACAGGTCGCATGCATAGTAATTCAGTACCATCAGATAAAAACAAATATATCTAGGCCATAGGCAAGAAAAGAATCGAGCTCACCACGCAATAAATCGTGTGGCATGCAGTTCTCTAAACCCTGAAGTGATATGCTGTGAAGAGCCTCTTGCGCATTCAGACAATATAGATATATATTGGGAGAGCTTTACACCTCCGCATTGCTTTGCCTTATAGCTACCCCATATCATGGGCCCCACATGATCATGAAATCATAATCTACTTCACCCATTGTATTTAGAATAATGTATTCTATTACTATACCAATTTCCATCCCAATCAGATATATATATGAGCTCAATTTGAAAATAGTACAAATCTAATGTAATAAAATAATTTGATGTAAATAACAACTTTAAAGTATATGATTGGGATGAAAATTGATATGATAATAGAATACATTATTCTAAATACAATGGGTGGAGTAGATCATGATTTCATGATCATGTGAGGTCCATTTTTGGGCCACTACACCGTTGTTTCGGTGCAACAACGCTACACCGGAACAGGTCTCATATACAGTCGGACTGCACGTTGTAAAATGGGCCCCGCACATAGTAAATATTGAAAATACCACTTTAAACTTGAAAATGGTGCAAAATGAACATGCGGTCCATGCACCGTGAGCCCCACTTGATCATGAAAGGGAAATCGACGCCACCCATTGTATTTAGAATTGTTCACTTTATTTGCATACTAATTTTCATCCAAATCCAACATGTGTGTGGTCCTATCTTAAAATGGTGCAAAATCAACGTCATAAAATAGTTTAACATAAACAGTAAGTTTTAAAATGGTATTTTTAACATATAAATCGTCTAAAAATGATTTTTATATAGATGAAGTTTCATTGCAATCTAATATGTGTGTAGCTTATTTTTCAGTGGACTACACCATAATTACGATGTAGTCCGTCTACACGTGATCGGATCTATATATACACACACACACAAACAAAAAGAGAAAAATATTCAGGTATAGCGCAACTACATCGAAATAGCAATGCAGTTCCACCAAAATGGATCCCAAATAATTATAAAATTATAATCTACTATACTCATTGTATTTAGAATCATGTATTCTATTATTATATCAATTTTTATCCCAATTGGATATGCGTATGGACTACATCTAAAAATGGTACCAGATCCGTATGATAAAATAGTTTAATATAAATAGTACAGTTAAAGTAGTATTTTCAACATCTAAACCATTGAAAGTATGATTTATATATAAATAAATAATTGTATAAAATTTCATTATATTTTAGTAAGTGTGAGGCTCTTTTTTGGGCAACTGTGTCGGAACAGCTCTCATGCTTTCATAAAACCTCCTTCTATGTAATCCCTTCCATTTTTAATATCTTGATAGTTGATGAAAAATTTAATTCATTCATTGTGTTTAACATCATTTTTAGTATCTTGAAAACCATTTTATTTAAAATGTAAAATCAACGTAATAAAATGGTTCGATATTAAAAGATCAACTTTAAACTAATTTTTTCAACATCTAAACCATCTAAAATATCAATCATACATGGATAAATGGTCCTATAAAGTATGTATGGATCTAACCATTTTTCATAATTTAAATATGAATATACATATTTTTAAGCAAATGTGACTTATGCATATACTTGATTTATATGAAACTTGGTCTCCTAGCAAAACGAATGGCGTTAAATACAATGAATGGATCGAATTTTTCATCAAGGATCAATACCTTGAAATTTGAAGAGATTACATGGAACCGAATCTAGCCCACATATATATATGAGAAATATTCAGGTGCAACCCAGCTGCACCATAATAGCAGTACAATTGCACCAAAATAAGCCTCATGTGATCATAAAATTATAACCTACTCTACCCATTATATTTAGAATCATGTATCCTATTACTATAACAATTTTCATCTCAATCGGATATACATATGGACCTCGTCTTAAAATGGTACAAATTTAATGTAATAAAATAGTTTGACATAAATAACAATTTTAAAGTAGTTTTTTCAACACGTAAATCATTTGATATAAAATTTATATATAGACAAATTATTGTATAAAGGTTTATTGCATTCTAATATATATGAGGCTCATTTTTTAGCAAATATACCGTTGTTCTGGTACAATTGCGTTGCACCGGAACACTTGTCTATATATATAGAGAAAAATTTCAAGTGCAACTACGGTGCAGTTGCATTAAAATGGACTCCACATGATCATAAAATTATAATCTACTCTACCAATTATATTTAAAATAATATTTTCTATTATCATACTAATTTTCATCACAATTGGATATACGTATAGACTCCATTTGAAAATGGTACAAATTCAATGTGATAAAATAGCTTAGGGTGTGTTTGGTTGGGGGTAAAACTTTTGATGAAAAGTTTTTAAAGTAGAAGTTGTCACATTGATAGAATATGA
>JAXCLR010000092.1:13524657-13561200 GCA_035584095.1 Annona squamosa | reverse complement strand
TCTATTTTCTATTCCTACCAAATATCATTTTTCGCACCACTTTCATATTCCCAAACACCCCTTAACAGCCTTTCGTATGTAATTAATTGAATAGAAAAAAAAATGTAATATACGAGTGCTTGATTATTTAATGATATGACTTTTAAGAACGATATATCTTGTTAATTGTTCCAACAATTTTGATAAAATGAGAATTGAAAAATGAGAATTGAAAGGCTTGTGAATCTATCTAGTGAACAACGAAAACTGTTCTTACCATCACAGCAAGAAAATATATTTTTTTAACCCTTATTAGTAAGAAAAAAGTTTCTTACTTGTAGTGATCCTTCAATAATTGAAGAAATTTTTTTTGCTTATAATGATATTTTAACATTCAAATTCAAACCTCCTTAATACAAAAACACAAATTATCAGCAACCAAATTTATTCATGATTGTTGCTATATCGAATATGCTATAAATTATTGACAATCAAGTTTTTTTTAATAATTAAAATTTTTTAATCTTTGCAAGAAAATTTTCTTCGCCAAAAATCAAATTTTTGCGAGGAATATTGATTGTTAAGAACGCAGGCATGATGCTTCAATGTCATCGGATAGAGACATATCCAAGCCGTACGCTAAAAAAGAAGGCGGCTTACCAACCGCTAAAAATCGTGTGGCATGAGACTTTGTGAATATTCAAATGGGGTCTATTTATTGGATATTTATTGGAT
Organism: Annona squamosa; assembly: GCA_035584095.1. Taxonomy (NCBI): domain Eukaryota; kingdom Viridiplantae; phylum Streptophyta; class Magnoliopsida; order Magnoliales; family Annonaceae; genus Annona; species Annona squamosa. Next base: position 13,560,486 of record JAXCLR010000092.1, on the reverse strand, counting down.
TTTGATCCTATGCCCCAGATGTATATTCATTTTTTATATATTTTTAAATTTTTTCATACAATTATTAATCTAGTTATATTTAACATATATATATTAAAATTTACCATTTTTGCATATCAATAAAATCTATAAAAATGATAAAAATTGATGCACGTGATAAATACATGTAGATTGACAATTATGTGAAAAAAGTTTCAAAAAAATACATATTTGTATCATGGTGCATTCAGTGCACTCAGGTGCACAAGTTCAGTTCCTCTATTTATTTATAATTCCGGTTTTTCTTTATAAGATATTACCACTTCTCAACCATTTAACAAGCTTGAATAGGATCAAGAAATAAAATGAGAATGTAATAATGTATATTAAGAATAAGGAAAATTATATTAAAAATTAAAATCTTGAAAATAAGAATACATATTCCATTCAATGATCTTAGATTATTCAAAGATCCTTAAATGGAATGGAATGTGTGTTCATATTCGTGAAATAGGTTTTTCATTAATACAACTTTTTGCATTTTTAATGCAAATTTACTCATTCTTAATACATATTATTGCATTCTTATCTCATTTCTCCTTCCTATTTAAGCTTTTTGAATCCCACTTATATAATTATCCTGACACAGTGCATTGGGTTCCACTTAGCCTCGATGCACCAAAGTGTATTTAACCCAATTTTTATTTAAAATTTTTTTTTTGTAAAACTGTTGATCTAAGTGAATTACAAAATGTCACTGATTTTAAAAATCTAAAAAATATCTATAAATCTTCGAAAATGGTTAAAAAATTGATACAAATGTTTTTTTTGATGATTGATACAAATGTTAAATATATTTAAATTAATAATTTTAATAAAAAATTTCAAAAAATATTACAAAATGGAAAATTGCACCCGTGTACACTGTGTGAAAGTCTTATATATAAAAGTGTCAACTGGAAAACTTTTTTTCTAAACACATCCTTAATTGAATAATAATATTGAGAATGCACCCTTAATTAACATTTTGTAAGGACTGCAGCAATAAGCCAACAAAATTTTCTTAGTGAGTTTTGATACAGTTTATATATTTGGTGTTCGAGTATTACCTTTACCACCAGTGTTACAGCATATTTGGTGTACATTAGCGACTAAACAAAAATCAAATCATCTCATTTTATTTTAAGTTTTTTTTTGTTATGGTACAAAAAACCATTTATAAGAGTTTAGATATGCTAACTTAAGAATAATTTATACATAGAATCATTTATTAAGTAAGAAGGATATTTTAGATGATATATAGGTTGAATCAACTATTATATATATATATATATGGGATATGATCGTGTACATTCCGTCTACACGAAATCTACCGTGCAGACGGCTCATCCGGCCGTCTATTTCAGCGGGGTAAATCTAGTTCGTCTCTTTGTTTCTACGTGTTGCAAAGGAGGCAGAGACTGCATCGTACATGCGAATGGGTGCATTTTCCAGCTCGGCAGCAAAAAAGGAAAAAAGAAATCCCGCCCACGCCTCCTTCGACGGTAGACGAGATCATCTTCCCAGGTGCCAGCTTGTCCTCCTTCCCAAGCGCCAGCCCGTACGCGCGGATCGTCTTCTCCGAAAATCCGCATGCGGATTATAACTGCGCAGCAAAAGTACTCTCATTCGCATATTTCTGATGCAAAAATCCGCATGCGGATTCTGAATCCGCAGCAAACGTACCTCCCATCAGTGTTGTTTTCCACATGCGGATTCAAAATCCGCATGCAGATTTTCACGTCAAAGAGATGCTGATGAGAGTACTTTTGCTGCGCAGTTATAATTCGCATGCAGATTTTCGGAGAAGACGACCCCTTCTGTCGACGCAGAACTTCGAAATTGACGGAGAACTTCGAAATCTCGATGAAGAACTTCGAAATCTCGACGGAAAAGGAGAAATCGATGGAGAAGGAGATTCGAGAGCAGCAACGGCAGCAGCGGCAGCTCGACGGAGAAGGAGAAATCGACGGAAGAGAAGATTTGATAGCAGCGGCGGCCGCAGCGTCGTCTTCTCCATTTTCAAAATGGGAGGGATGAGTGGGAAAATGCATTCTCCAAAGTTTTGAGCGCGTGTATGCGTAGTCTTATTCGGCTCGCCGTCTCCCTCTACACGTACACACACGATGAAAGAAGCGGCGTAGATTTCGCCCGCTGAAATGGACGGCCGGATGGGGCATCTGCAGGGGAATTCGGGTGCAGTCCGAATGCACCTGAATAAATCCTTATATATATATCACCACACCTTGACTCTCTTTGGAGTCTAGCGATAGGAGAACTTGCCATGTGACTCACTCCCACAAGCCCATTACTTATATGTTATTCACATCGCTTTGTTTATTTAGGGTGTGTTTGTTTAAGGTAAAAAAGAGTCAACTAAAACTTTTCAATCTAAAATTTTTCACTCTCCATAATTATTCTATTTTTTAATTATTTTTTCATATTTTTCTATACAAACTACCTTACTTTTCAATCACTTTTACATAACTACCTATACAACCAACCTATTTATTTTAACATTATTCTCTTTACTCTTCATCATTACTCATATTATATCACATCACTTTCTATTGATTTGACAACTTCTACTCCAAAAACTTTTCATCAAAAGTTTTATCTCCAATTAAACACACCTTCAGTATTTCATGCCTCAGCCGTTAGCGCTCGAACTCACGACCAAGGCTTTTGTTGATTCGAGCCAACTAATGAAAGATATGATCTTAAAAACTAACAAAAGCCTTGTTACAGATTCAAATACCAATGACTATAGGCACAAAAGACTAAATAAATACGACAAAGTGAATAATATTGAATAATGGCCCCATGAGAACGGGCTAGATGACAAATTCTTATACTGTTAATTCTATAGAGGGTCAAGGTATGACATAAAAAGTATAGTTGGTTAAAGACATGATCTTAAGAACCAACAAAAGCCCAAACGATGGATTTGAGTGTCAACAACTGTAAATGCAAAACACTAAATAAACATGATAAAATGAACAATACCTAAGTAATGGGCTTACGAAAATGAGCTAGATGATAAGTATTCATACTACTAGACTTCATAAAGAGACAAAGGTAACATCAACCAAACAATTTGATTTTATTAATTTTATACTTTTATCAAATGAGCCCCAAAAAATATTTGATTTGGGTTAAACTAGTTTTTCCAATTAAATACAATAAGTAAATTGAAATTCCATTTAAATTTTAAATTGGGCCTAAAATAGGATGACAATGCTAAAAATTTTCAATCATGTCCCTTTCTTCTTGTCAAATAAAAAATAAAAATTTATTATTTAGGAATAAGCAAAAAGTTAAAGAAATAGGAAAATTAATTATTTTATATTTTATATTTTAATCAATGTAGTCTTTATATAGTTCTTTTCCTTAAATTTTTTTTTCTTTATTACTTTTAAGTCTGTTTAGAAAGAGATTTAAAAAGTGGGGAAGAAATTGAAAAACAAGAAAGTGATATAATACAATAAAGATTTAAAATATATAGAATAGATAAAATAGTAGTATTAAGACAAGTAAAAAAATAATTTGGAATGCATAAGTAATAATAGAAAATATGCTAGTTAAAGGAACTAGATTCAATGCTCTTGAGTACAATTAGCTTCATTGTACCCAGTGCATGATCTATTTTATTTTTGTTTTAAATTTTTTTTTTAATATTATATGGGCCAAGCATGAATGTCCTTTGTATATGTAGTCTTTTTACATTTTCGAATGTTTTTAATATTTTCTTTTGATTTTTAAAATAAATCAAAATAAAATAATGAAATTGCAAATATATATATAGGACATTTATGCTTGGGCACATGTATGAATTTAAAAAATACTAATTTTTTTTAAAAAGGGATTATGCACCCTGATTTATTAAAGCTAAATGAACCCAGGTGCACCACATCAAAACTCTTAAATTTTTTTTACCTAATGATTATAAACATATCAAGCTAAATGAGTTATAAAAGTCACCACTTGAATAACTAAGCGACTCATACCAGTGAGTTATGTGTATATAAAGATAGGCAGATCAAAGAAGTCACCACTTGAATAACTAAGCGACTCATATGAGTGAGTTATGTGTATATAAAGATAGGCAGATCAAAATATTCATCTTGTTATCCTCTTACGGAATTATACAGTTTATCAGAATTGAGATTTTATAAATGGGCTAAAATTATAATTGTACTAAGCGCACGTTGACTCTATCAGGCCTCACATGTGCCACATTTCGTGTTGTCCCTGTCCCGCTTCTATGTAGTACTAGTACCAGCTGCCGTCCGCAGCTTGGATTGGATGTAGAGGACAAAAGAAAATATGACTGGTTAACCTTTAGAAAGCAGAAACATGAAGATATTTTTATAGTTTTCATAAAAATGGGATGACATTTAGGCCTCTAATCGAACTGATTTTAAACTATTTAATTGAATTATATTGTTGAGACTGCATTGAGTCACATTTCATTAAGCTAAGAAAAAAATTTCGCACTAAGTTTTCGTACAGTTTATATATTTGCTATAAATATTCCAATATTACCTGCACCACTGAAATTTTCAGTGTTAAAACATCATTTTGGCATACATTGACAATCAAACGAAAATTAAATTCACTTATTTTTTCTTAAATCATTTGTTTTGTTTTGGTATTAAAAATCATTTGTCAAAGTTTAGACTGGTCATACTACCCGTTTGGCAGCGTATGTAAGTGAGAAGTAAATTGTTTTATCTCACACTATACACTCTTTAAAAAGTTAATTTGATATTTTAACTAATTACCTACTTTTTTCAATTTTACCCTAATATTGTAATTGTTTTTTACATAACTACCATACTTATTTTCAATTTATTTTTATTATATCAGATTACATTTAAGTAGGGGTGCAACTTGAGTAAGGTACTTATAGATATCCACCGACCTAACCTCAAATTGAGTAGGATATAATAATGAAAAATGTTACCCATAGGTATGAGTAGGGTAAAAATTATTACCCCACCTCCTAAATAGGGTAAGGGTAGGATACACACGCTAGGTATCCGGAACCGACCCGGATGGGTACCCATATGTGTGTGTGTGTGTGCGCATGTATATATAAATAAATACATAATAGTTTTTATCTCACATTTACTAATAAATTATTGTTGGTTTGATTTACTTATTTACTTTTTTATAAATTGCATAGGGTATGTATTGTTAATGATAATGATCATAACATGAATGCGGATAATAATGTTAATGTGATTATTAATATAGATAATAAGGCTACAAGGACTGTAAAAATAGATGTAAACAATAACAAAATGAAATTAATTATAAACTGTAAAATCTAAAATATAAATAAGTATTATTTTATATTATTTAAAACTACACAAAAAATATTTTTTCATATATTATCATTAGTTATTGTAGGAACTGATTTGAAACTGATCCTATAGGTAATAAATAGGGGAGGGTATAGTAGGAACTGATCCTATAGGTAATAAATAGGGAAGGGTATAGTAGGAACTGACTCTGTGAATGGGTAGGGTAGACTTTTTGAAAATAGGGTATGGGTAGAATAAATTACTACTCGAACCGAACCGACCCAAATTGTACCTCCTACATTTAACCTTCTCAACAATTGGGATTACTCTAATTTTTAAAAATAAAAAAAAATCTAAAAATGGTAAAAATCGATACATAAGTTAAATGCATTTAGATAAACAATTATGTAATAAAAAATTAAAAATGAGTATACCAAAGCTAAGTGTGCCTGGTGCATGAATAATGCTCCCAACAATTGATATTCTTTTATCAACCTTAACAAATAGTGCCATAAACTAATGGTGCGCCAAAAACGCAACAGTGTGTCTTGTCGCAGTGCGTCCCAGCAAAGCGTCCGTCGGTGGTTTGGGACCTGCGACCATCGTACGTTGGATGAAAAGGACAAAAGAAAAAGGGTAGAATCTTTAGAAACTTGAATATGTGGATCAAGGCATTCCTACCGCTTCATGTTTTGGATTTTGTGTCTTAAACGGTATGGTATCCTAGCAGGACTCAGATGACTAATGTAGAAATGGCCTCCGTAACAATCCTCATTGTGAGGGAATTCGAACACACACGAGCACTAGACCATGTTATAGTAGTCTTTTAATTTTCAAAATTGTCTCAGTTTCCCCTTTCCCTTTTTGAGGCCCGATTGTATACATTGGTGGTTTGAGTGCGGGGGTTTTCAACTTTTCATGAGCTTTTTTTTTTTTTTTTTTTATAGAGAACTTTCATGAGTTTTGAGTCTATGCACTGCCGTGCTGCAAATCCGCTTTCTTCTTACTTTCACAGACCTCAAGTCATCATTGATGATCGTCAGCAGAGCCAGCAAATGTCTCCTTGTCACATCCATGCACTGCCGTGCGACAAAACCTATTTTCATTTTTGTTGCTGCAAATAGATTTTCCCAATTTTAGGGGATGGGCTAAAAACTAAAATATCACTAATGGCAACAAAACCTGTTTTCTTTTTTGTCGCTGAAAATAGATTTTCTTTTTTTTTTTCCGGATGAGCTAAAACCTAGCAGGGCAACATCATTTGCCCATTTGTGACGGGGCCAAAAATATATATTTTTATTTATTTTGAAAATTTTTTATTCAATGGTTAATATTTTTGTATTTAATTTATAAGCCAAGTTTTGTCATTTTTGAAAAAATATATATATTTTCAAAAATAATAAAACTTAATTTATATATTAAATACACTTACACGAACATTTGTATACAAAAATTTCTAAAAATAAAAAAAATGGTTTCGGCCTAGACGCAAATGAGGCGCAAATGATCAAGTGCCAAACCTAAAATATCTCTTCAGTAAAGTAGCGGTCCAAATCATTAGACAATACTGACCAAAACAAGAAAGACAGTCATGCAGTGGCAGGTCCAAATTATCTATCGTAATTAATATTTCCAAATACACATGAATCAGTTTTTACTCTATTCCATATTAAAAAAATTATAGGGTAGTTTGCAAAAATACCCAAATAGTTTTACCATAATTGCAAAATACTCATATAGTTTTGAAAATTACAAATAATCCCACACTGTTTGACTACAATTACAATTATAGGGGACGTTTGGTATTGTGTAAAATGGTGGGATTGTGAAAAATGGTGGGAAATGAAAAAGAGAATTTTTTGAGAAATGTGTGATTGATAGGAAATGATAGATATATAGTTGAAATAAATAGGTTTGTTGTATGTAGTTGAGAGGAAAAATGATTGAAATGTAGAGGTAAAAGTAGAAAAAATAGTGTGATTAATAGAATAATAATTGGCATTGGAAAACTAAATACCATGAAAAAACCATGGTTCCCATGGTGATACGGTACCAAATGTCCCCATACTCATCCCGTTATGGTTTCATGACTGCACCATTACGATTTGGATATACTTACATATGCAGACCATGTAGGCGTATTTGCAATTTCGAAAAGTAAATAGATATATTTAACTTTTATAAAAATACCCATGTAGTTTTCATTTTTATGCAAATGTATCTCTGTTGTGAAGATGAATAACGATGTCATGATGTTATTGATATATTTATAATTATGATCAAACATAGGTTATTTGCAAATTTTGAAATGATATAGATATATTTGTAATTATAATTAAAATATGTGAGTATATTTGGATACTACTCAAAATAATACTCACTTATTAGCATTTGCCACATTCTGAAACTTAAACAATATATTTTACAAATACTGAAAATTAAACATGGTATATTTTGGGGGGCTCTAGCTTTCAGTCTCTTTCTACCAAACGTGGAAAATATCTTTTTAAATCAATGTGGGAAGCAGCATGCCGGGATTCGCATGGCTAATTCAAGCATACCCACTCAAACTCACCTACTCACCTATCATTATCCGAACCTGTCCACCCTCTAATGTTTTTGGTGGCACGTGAAATGAACCTTCGTTGCTTTGGTATTTTTAAAATTTTTCATGCGATGATGTGTGCTTGATGGTTACAAATTTCTCGGGCCATGATTCACGTCTTAATTAGAAGGACACGTTCTCCACAGGATTCATGCATGATTAGCTAGAACTAGGCACTAGCTAGCAACAACAGATTCTAATTTCTAATCAGCTCCACCGTGACACAGGATTTTCAGTCGTTTATTTTTGTTCTTAATTCAGGAAACAAAAGGGCCAACCACGGTAAATTATCACGGCCGTTCATCGTGGCACTCACCAAGTCAAGCATGTGGGTCCTTTTTGGTATATATTTAGGGACAAAATATTGAATGTGTTTGGAAAGTGCTAAAAAAATGTTACTAAAAGTTTTTTATATAAAAGTTGTTAAATTGATAGGAAATCATATGATATAATAGAGGAAATGATGATGTATGAAGAGAATAAAATTAAAATAGATAAAGTTAGTTGTATAGATAGTAATGTAGAAATAATTGAAAAGTATAGTAGGTTATATAGAAAAATAGGAATAAATAATTAAAAAATAAGATAATTATAAAGAGTAAAAAGTTTTAGTTGAAAAGTAAGAGGACGGTGTAATATAATAAGGTTAATGATTAAAAGTGAATATAATAAAATTAAAATAAATAAAAGCAAATAGGAAGAAGATGTAAAAAATGATCGACATGTAATAATTGAGAATAAGTAATTGAGTATCACTAAAGAGAGACATTTAAATGCAACGCTGAGAAACTTCAAGTGCTTCATTATGAGATTATTTTTTGTGAAAATTCAAAGTTGTAGATTTGTTAAAGGGTTGTTGCTTAGGATTCAAAGCTACAAATTACAGAATTATTTGAAGAAAATACTTCTGATATAGATATGCTAAATTGATTTACTTTTCATTTAAAGTTTTATTTTTTTTTATATTTCTTTAATGTTGATGATGATAAAAACAAAAGAAAAGTTATAGTACCTTGGCGTTGATAGGATCTAGCCAAGAGGAAAGTTGTATTACCTTGGCATTGATGGTAATCAAATTAAGAAGAAGTAAATTCATATATTGATTAATTTATGCACCCACTTAGAATTTAGTATTAATCCAAAAGACAATTGAACTAAGTGTATTACTATAACTTATATGTTAAAGTTGACTAGTAAAACTCAAATCTTATGTTCTTGGATAATGTAGTAGGATAAATATATTTGAACCACTATAACTATTTTTGTCTTTGTAATTTAGTTTCATTATTGTGAATTATATTTTTTGTCATACAAAGATCTTGGAATACCTATTACATGGAACCAACATTTACCTTTCGCAAGAAAATTTTCTTTATCAAAAATCAAAATTTTTGTAGTTATTGGACAAGAGAAAGTTGTTCATGTTCAAATATTGTTTTGTATACTAGAGGAAAAAAAATTTTATAATCCAAATAAGTTACAATATTTATCTATATGTACTTATTTATGAGGAAAAAAATTATAAAATTTTGAAAAATTTTATTTATCATATATTTGGTACCGAACTTAGAAATTTTAACCATATATATACAAGGAATGATTTTGTTTGCTTGGGCTAAGTACAATATTAAAAAATCTATTTAATTTTTTTTGTTTTGAGCACAAATTTATTAATTTAGGAGAACATTTGTTTTTTAACAAAAATTTTCAATCTAAAACTTTTCACTTTTCATAACTACTATATTTTTAAAATTATTTTTTCATATCTTTCTATACGACTATTCTACTTTTTAATCATTTCTATACGATTATCCTATTTTTTAATCATTTCTCTATAAACTACCTATATAACTAACCTAACTATTTTAACTTTGTTCTTTTTACACATCATCATTACTCTTGTTATATTACATCGTTTTCTATCAATTTAACAATTTTTACACTAAGAGTTTTTTATCCAAAAGTTTTATCATTTTTTAAACACATTATAGATGTATTTAATATATAGATCATATTTTGTCATTTTTAAGATGTGTACATATATTTCACTGAGGCATTGCCTCAATGGTAACTTATATTTCTTCTATCACTTAGGACATGAGTTCAACACTTAGTGCCCACAATTTTAGCTTATTTTCGCCTCCCTATCTGATGACTTACATGTATATACATGAATAAAAAAAGATATATATATATATATATTTAGATTTTAAACATAGATTTATACATATTTTTTTAGATTTTAAACATAGATTTATCTTAGTAATATTAAAGAATAACTAAAATGTCAATATATTTAAAAATCCCAAATATATATATATATATCCAAAAATGATAATACTAAATTTATATATTACATATATTTAAGTTAATAAGTTTATGGAAGAAAAATAAAAAATAATTAACAAACAGATTTTTTGGAGTGGAGGCTAATAGGCCTCTATGTATTGTAAAATATTTATACATGTAAGTTTTCAATCAAATTAGTTTTTATTTAGCATAGTAAAGATACGCATATTGATTTATATTATGAATGTTTTTTATTAAAATATTTAGCTATAAAAACAGCCTTTTTTTGAGAACTTAGGGAAAAAAAAAAAAACAGCCCTGACCCCTTTTGTCCAACCGGCCCTTATATTTGCAATATCTAGCTAGATGAGACATATATAGAGAGAAAATAAATAAATATCCGAGGCTTAGAAAAAATCAGACCAGACTCAACGTGTTGGGACGACCTTTATATTTTGGACCACACCCAGATTCACATGCAGAACCAATCGCAAACGACATCATCTAATGTCAAGGTTACTGAAGTTCGTCCGGAAGAAGCACTGGATTCTCTCCATTATCGGGGCAAAAAACGAAACCAAGGTACAAGGTTATCGAAGTTTGTCCGGAAGAAACACTGGATTGTCTACATCCGAGTACTTTTTCAAAAATTTCCATTTTTCACTTTTCCACTTCTGTTTTTATATTATCCCGACCACACCAGTAAATAATTTAAACAGTGGTCGAGCCGGGAGGGAGAATTTATTTATATAGAAGAGTTATATTTGGAAACATCAAACACAGAAAAGTTATTTTTCTTAATTTAAAAATTCTATAATGGATAATTTTTAGAAAAATATTTATACAGTGTATATGAAGGGTAACGCTTATGTAGAGAGTTTCGAAATTAATTTTACCTTAAAATAGTCATACGGTATGCATCCATGGTGCTTTTTTAAAATTTTTTTTTTATTTTAGAGCATCTAGGAATTATATTCAGAAAAGGACACCAGGCCAACCTCACCCTTCTCTGTCAACCGATGAGAGGGGCCGACCCTCTATGAATTTTGATTCTATGCACGGGATGTAGTTATCTTCGATGATACGCCTAAGCATTTTGATCCTATGGATTTTTTTTGTGGTACGTATGTGAGCTTAAGCACGTAATTTTTTATATATAATTTTTTTTATTTTCAAGGATTTTTTTCATTTCTAAAATTAAAAACCATTTCTTCTTGCACATGGCTTTATTTTTAAAACTAATATTAACTTGGCACAGCTGACTGCAACTTATACAAATTTCGGTTAACAGTCATATTCTTCTCTTCTTTTTTTTTTCGTTTTTTTTAACATGAAGGCCTCACGATATTTTCGATTTCTAGTATTTTGTAAATTTCAGAAATTTAAAAAGGTTCGACTTGTAATTTCAGAAATTATATATATTTTTTATTGAATTTCACATTTTCCAACGTATAATGTCATTTTTTTTAATTTCAAAAAATGACATGGATTCATGCTTTCTATTTTTGAAATTAAAAAACAAAAGTGTAAAATTTTTCCATGATAACGAATCTGTAGAAAAAATAAAATAAAAAAGGTCAATACTCCATCCGCGAGTTTCGCTACTTCCGTGGAGATACACTGTATCTGTTTCAACAGAAATAGAAACATTGATGCGATTGAGATATTGGAATCTCCTTTTTTATTTGGACCTGGTTGATAGGGAATTCGGTACTGATTTTATGTAATTCATCTATTTTTCCTAACTTAATAATTAATGAAAATACATTATATTTATTAAATTTTAATCCAAGTTAACTATATTTATGATCTATATTTGCTTAAAAACATATATTCAAACATAAATTATAGAAATATTTTCATCAATTCACATATGCCTAAAACATTTAATAATAATATTTTTACAATAATATTATTTATGGGCTATATTTGCTAAAAGACGTCCCCGAAGTTTGGTACGAGTGAACTCTTTCGGCCGTGCGAGGAGCTTTCCACGGTGGGGCCCGCTGCCACAACCAACGGGCAACGGCTAAGTGCTCCATCGACCTCGGTCGGCTGTGTGTTAATTGCCACCATTTAACGATTTTAGAGAAAGAGAGCACGAGATAAACCCAACTTACTTTTAAGGTGCGTGTGTGAGTCCAGTGGTGCAACTCTATCCGATAAAACTCAATTCACTTCAATCCTAACTTTATTTTTAAAATCTTAATACTCACTTTAACTTAGTTTTAAAATCTTAATACTCACTTTAACTTAGTTGTAAACTTAAATCATAACCTTATTTTTAAAATTTGAGCTCGGGTTGAGTTTCGAATTTAAATTCGCGTTGGAATTCTTCCATCAACATATATTTATTACATATCCTATACTAATTCAATTTCAAGTTGATCACCAAAAAAAAGTTTAAAATGATAATTTTTATTTTAAAACAAGACAATTCAAGGGTAGTTAAGAGTAGAAATAAGAAATATCATTTTGATATTCTCTTTGCATCAAGTAGGAGAAAACAAAGGTACACTATCAAGTTAAATTTAAGATTATAATAAGTTAATTACAAGTACAACAAACATCCAAGTATTAGCCTCAAGCTCAAGCATCTAAAATATATGAACTAAATTACAATATCCAACATACGTGCTAAGTTACAACACAACGAAATAAAACATCCCAAGTTTCCAACATAGTTTTCATTTTTCTTATCTTCAAACTACCCCCAAAAAGAAAATGCAAAAATTTGATATATATTGTATAATTAAAATTAAGGAGGAACAATGCTTATATGTTCAGAGTTATAATTAATACCTTCACTAAATTAATATTTTGGTGAATCACAATAATTCTACCTATATTATAGAAATAAGCAAAACAAATCAACAATTTATATCAAATATCACAACTACTTCCACATTACAAGTTAATAAGTAATGCAAGTCAACACCAGAACACATTACACATATACAATGGCATAATTTTAGCTATAGCATGGGTCGTCAATGGTATTCATGTTTTACCTTTTGGAGATCAAATATACTAATCAATAGCAAGCAATGTGGCTGTCGGGAAGGTGACAACAGTAGTCGATGGAAGATCAAGGAATGTTTGAAAGAATCGGTAGCCTATGTTTCAAAAATAAATAGCCTGTAATTGAGAGAATACATAGAAAATGAAAGGGGATCTCTAGAATATTTAAAGGGGAAACAAACCTCGGTAGCTACTGTTCGAAGTAGAAGAAGCTTGCTATAATAGAGTTGCCTGTTTGTCGAAAATGAGAGAGGAAGAGAAAATTAGTTCGCCACCACAATAGAACAAAGCTAGGTAGTCGAATGATGAATAGAGCAACTCGATTTGTCAGAGAAGAAGATTGCTACAATAATTAGGGAAGAGGAAAAAGAAGCTGAGGTTGTTGCTTGGAATTTGAAAAAGGCATTGAGGTAGTGGCTAACCCAACAACTGCAAGGCTGCCAAAATTGACAAAGGAGGAGGGCGGCATGACAACTGAAGGAGGACTGCTGGAAATGATGAAAGACGGCAGCGAATGCAGCGGCTGCACGACGGCCAGAAATGGAGCGGCTAGGGGTCATGGAGAAAAGGTGGAGTTGTTGTCTGTCTCCTCTTTGTTGCTACTATTCAATGGAGAAAATGAGGTAGTAGGGTTTTGGGATTCAACGAAGAAGGGGGTTGTCTGCTGGCAAGGGTTGCGAGAGGGAAAAGAAGGGTTTTATTTGTTAAAAAATACATATAGCATAGATATTATATTCACCAAATCAGGTTTAGTTTTATTTGAACCCAAGATATTTCAATTCGGTCCAGGTTTGAGCCGGAAAAATCAAGCTCGAGTTACCAAATAGGCAGTTTTAACATTGTTGTTTTCCTAGTTTGGGTTGAACTTAGACTAAGTTGCACCCTTATGCGTGACACGTAAAAAAATATCAAGTTAAAACTTTTCAATTTAAAATTTTTTATTTTTCATAATTATTTTATTTTTAATTTTTTTTTACATTTTTTCATGCAATTATCATACTTTTTAATTATTTCTACACAACTGTCTATACAACTAACTTATCTATTTTAACTTTATTCTTTTTACTCCTTATTATTATCCAGATCATATTACATTATTTTTTTGTATTTTCACGACTTTTATACAAAAAACTTTTCATTCAAAAGTTTTACACTAAAAATTTTTCATATGGAAGTTTTATACCAAAAACTTTTCATATAAAAGTTTTATCACTTACCAAACACACCCTTATTAGAAAAATAAAATTAAACTTAGTTAGAGTTGAAAGCTCAGGTTAAAATTGAAAATTCTTGCACTTTTTTATGCTTGGCTAGTTCTAAAGTATCGTGTCTCATTTACATGTTAATTATCATAAAATGTTACTGTAGAAGTTGAATTAAAGCATAATTAAAAATAAATAACATAAATATTTAACAACTTGACGGTAAGATAATGAATATATGTGGGTTGTTCATGCTAATTTGGATTTGGTCGGTTTGGATATGGTTATCTCAACCGTTCTTATCTTTAAATTCTGGTCAAATTTTTCTATGTGCTGTCACTTGGGAAGATCAAAATACGAACCTAGTTAAAAATTTGAGTCCGGCGTAGGTCATGATCTAACTTCACTTATTTCTAAGTTGAACTGTTGAAGTAAGGGCGCAACTTAGATTATTATGTGTGGAGTCATTGGTTAGCCTAAAATGAATAGGTTAGATTTTTTATTTTTATAATTTTTAAGTAAAATAATACTCATCGTAATTAAGAAAAGTAGATTTCAACGTTCAGTTTCTCAGAGTTGAGCGCAATTACTAATATATGTTTAATAAGTATTTTATGAAATATCTTTTATTGTAAAAGACAAATATATTATTTAAATATACAAAAACATATTTAATTTATCTATTTTTTAGTAAATCTAGTAAATTAATTCAAAACTTATACTATTATCATATCGATTTTTTTTGATAAAGAATTACTCTAAGCCGACACCCTTTCCATTTGAAAAGGGTTCGGAGGAGAGTAATCGGAGCAATTCATTGCTAAAAAATTGTCTGTATAAATTTTTTCAATGATCTCTTGAGGGGGGTTACCCCACCAAGATAAATGATCTACATCAGACAACAAAACTAAATTAGCTAACGAGTGGGCAACTGAGTTTCCCTGTTTAAGGACACGATGAATGGATAAGTGAGCATTGGCCTCTATGATGGATTTTATCTCGGAAATAACATGACCCACCAGAGAGGAGATCACATGATCATTTGATAAAAAATTGCAAAGGAGAAGAGAATTCGATTCAATGTGAACTCTACACAAATTAAGCTGGAGCACCCACTTAGTACCCAATAGAAAAGTGTGTGCTTCCATGAGAAGAGGTTCCACCACGCCCTTCCATCTCCACCCCTTTGCAACAATGTACCCACGAGATTCCCTTAAAACAGCAGCCAGACCTATAACCCTTCTTGCCTCACAACAGCGCGCATCAACATTTAGCTTAAAAACCCCCTCTAGAGGTTTAGTCTATCTGGCCACCAAGGGAGAATCCAGAACACTTACTTGACCAAGGAGTTTGGCCCGTCTAAACTGCTTAATATAGTCACGACACCAAGCCAGAATATCATCAAAACCTGATTGGAGACCCTCTTATCTCAGCTTATTCCTTAGAAACCAGACCCTCCAACAGTATAAGATAAAGAAAGCTAAAAATCATGAGGTTTGCTTCTACGGGATAATAATCTCAGTGTTTCCGAAACCAAAGGCACAGGAGAACACCAACTGGCGACTAAACGCCCAATCGTCGCGATATATGGACAACCCAAGAACAATGGTCTGTATTCTCCGCCTCTCTCTTGCAAAACAAGCAAGTAACATCCACCTCAATACCCCTATGGGATAAGTTCTGTAAGGTTGGGAGAGCATTTTTTAATAACCTCCATCCAAAAATCATCACCTTACTAGGGAGGTTGGTCCTCCAAATGGCCCGAAAGCATGGTGAGAAACTCAGGTTTTCCATACTCGAGGTAAGCATCCTGTATGCAGACTTTACTGAAAATTGGCCATTTGGTTCATGCGCCCAGAAAACACAATCCTTTACATCACCTTGCAGGAGGGGAATGAGGCTGATCTCTTGCCAACCGACATTGCCCACCGCTGCCACAACCTTGTCCTTAATCCAAGAGTTTGTTTCCACATTAATGAACTCACAGACACGGGCATCCTCTAAAATGGAATACGGAAGAGGGTCCGTCTTTCCCAAGACTGATTTAAGCCAGACATCCTTGAAAAATCGAATCCTCCTCCCATCACCCACTCTCCATTTGCAGCCACATAGAATGACATCACGGGCCTTGAGAATGCACTTCCACGTATAGGAATCTAATGGCATAGACTTACAATTCCAAATGTCCACATTAGGAAAGTATTTTGCCTTCAGTACATCGTAGCAAAGAGAGCCGGAACCAGATGATAATCTCCATACCTGTTTGGCCAGAAGGGCGTAGTTGAAAGTGATAGTGTCTCTAAACCCCATACCACCTGCCTCTTCGATTTGCACATATCCCTCAAAGCAATCCAACTAATCTTCCTTTTGTCCACCCCATCATAATTTGCTAAGCATACCATTGATAACATGACATAAGGATCTTGGAAGCAGAAATATACTCAAGGTATAAGATAGGATTGCTTGGGCAACGACTTTGATTAAAACTTCTTTTCCACCACAAGACAGAAGGCGACCCTTCCACCATTGAATTCTGTGCCAGATAT
This sequence comes from Annona squamosa, assembly GCA_035584095.1. Classification (NCBI taxonomy): domain Eukaryota; kingdom Viridiplantae; phylum Streptophyta; class Magnoliopsida; order Magnoliales; family Annonaceae; genus Annona; species Annona squamosa. The sequence goes on along the minus strand of JAXCLR010000092.1, from coordinate 13,543,496 downwards.
GTTCTTTGATGCCCTTGAACATGCCTTTGGATTTTTCGAGCTAAGCAGAGAGACCAAGATATTGATGGAAATCCTGATTGAAGGCCCCTAAGAGATTTGCCATCTCCCCTCGTTCGTAGCTATTCATATTTGAGCTAAAAAAAATAGAAATTTTGTCCACATTGATCATCTGACCCGAAAAGGAGACGTATTGAGTGAGAATATCTAATAAAGTTCTCATATTGTGGTCATCGGCTCTGATAAATAATAAGGTGTCATCCGCAAATAGAAGGTGAGTGAGTTGAAGCCCCTGTGAGTTGATTCTGATATCATGGAGTGTGCCTCTGGCGACCGCACTTGAAATCAGTGCAGAAAGACCCTCCACATATAGGAGGAATAGATAGGAATATAGTGGGTCTCCCTGCCTTAAGCCCCTACTAGGTTGGAATAGGTTGGATTTGAAACCATTTATTTTAACTCGGTACCTGACCGTGGATATGCAGCTTTTGATCCAGTTGATCCACACCGGACTGAAGTTCATTGCCCCCATAATTTGAACGAGGAAATTTCATTTGACCCTATCGTAAGCTTTGGACATATCAAGTTTAATAGTCATCTCGCTTCGTCTGCCACCCCTTCGCCTATGGAGAGAATAGATAGATAGCTTTGTAAGCAATCAACATATTATCTGTGATGAGCCGGCCGGGAACGAACGCACTTTATTCACCACCAATGACCTCGTGAAGAGATCCCTTAAGCCTGTTAGCTAGAACCTTAGCCAGGATTTTATAGACCACATTGCACAAGCTAATCGGGCGGAATTTAGATAGATCTTGTGTCCCAGCCACCTTTGGAATTAATACCAAAGTCGTAGTGTTTGATTCGCGTATATGGCTATCCCGTTGAACTTGGTTTCTCTCCTCCAAGAATAGTTTACACCATAAAAAGATCTCCTTGCCCACGATATTCCAATGCTGCTGGAAGAAACCCGGGGACATCCCATCCGACCTTGGGGCCTTTGTTAGACGCATACTCTTCACCGCTCTCTCCACCTCCTCCACAGTTAAACGGTTTATCATAACCTGCATCTGATTGTCAGAGATTCTCCTAATGATATGATCATTAACCCAGCTGGCAACCACAATCTCCAATTGAGTATAGATCTCAGAGAAGTAAGACGCTGCCAACTCCAACATCTGATCCTGGTCATTGACCCATCGAGCGTTTGGATCTCTGAGTGCTTCTATATAATTACACCTTCTACGATTAGATGCTATGCGATGAAAGAAGCCTGTATTTTTGTCCCCCTCATGAAGCCAATGGATCTCAACACGTATGCTCCAAAGTTGCTCCTCATCCTCTAATAACAGGTTAATTTGCAATTTCAGTTTACTAATGGATTCATCACGAATATCTGTAGGGTCCTGCTTCATAAGTTCCAAGAGCTCCTTTTGCTTTCGCTCAATGGTTTTCCTCAAGTTTCCCCTCTTCTTTTGATTCCACATAGATAATTTAGAAACACATCGCCTAAGCTTCCAATTTAGCAGGTCAGCAGCCCTCACTTCCCCTAAAGGTTTCGCCTCCCACACCCTCTTAATGATTCTCTTAGCCTCGGGATCGCGAGCCCAAAATAACTCGTACCCGAATTCCCGTGGTGGCCTTCTCGACCCCTTCTTTGGATCCAGCAGTAACAAAATCGGGTAGTGGTCAGAAGTTGCAGCCGCCAGATGAAAAATTCTAGCATAAGGATATAGCTGAAGCCACGAGGAGGTTGTCATTCCCCTATCTAGCCTAGCTTCCACTCTCTGAGAACCCCTGTGATGGTTACTCCATGTCATAAGCGCCCCCACAAAACCAATATCCTACAAGTTGCACCGTCAATAGAGTTACAAAAAAGATCCATTTGATTTTGAGAGGGGGTCCTCATACTGGAATATTCATTAGGCCCCACCACTTCATTGAAATCACCCATGACTAGCCATGGAGTGTTTGTCCCTTCGCCTAAGTGATTGAGAATATGCCAGCTTTGATGGCAGCAGTGTGTTTTTGGATAACCATAAAACCCAGTAAACTGCCAACCCATAAAATCTACGTCGATATGGTGAGTAGAGAAGCTATGAACAAACGCAGGATAGTCATTATTCCAAAAAAGAGCAAGCCCTCCTCTCCTAGCCACAAGTTCCACCACAAAACAGGAGTCAAATCCGATTTTAAATCTAATACCTTCCATCTCCTTAGTGAAACGCTTGGTTTCGAAGAGGAAAACCAACCTGGGAGCTTGTTTCTTGACCAAGTCAAGAAGGCTACGCATTGCTTGTGGGTTCCCAAGCCCGCGACAATTCCAAGCTAAAACCGTCATATCAGTTGAGGTGGGACCAAGGGATCTCCTCGACCACCACCTCCACATTCTCCTCGTTGGTCGGTATCTTCACATGCTTTAACTTAACTGTATGCTCCCCTTGATCCACTTCCCTCCCTCTTTTTGCCTTTCCATAAGCTGAGGAAATAGATGGATTGCTCATCAACAAACTCAACCCTTGCCGAGCACGTCTTTTCCACCTTCCTCTAATTAATTGGGAGGTTGCATAACTGAAGTGGGGCCCATTGATTCCCTACTGCCTACTCCTTCAAACACGCCAACATCAACCAGGTCGTTACCCCCTGCGTCTTCATGCACTTGAATGTCAAACAGTTTAACGCCCTCCCATTCTTCCACACGAAGCCTACCTGACATTTTCCAACTTGCCACTGCCTCCCCCAAGACCACCTGCGCCGTAGGTTCCAAACACTGCCCTTGATTCCCACCAGAAGACCAGTCTGTTACAGCGGTGTGATCGGCTCCCTTCCCTCACTGGGGGAGGCTCCCCTCACGAGACACTCCTCTTCTGATATTTGATCAATGGGGAAGTGATTACGTTGACTTGGCAATGAAGGAGATGCCTGAAGGATAAAGGAGGTGGACTTTGTAGCATTTGTCGGATAAGCACCCCTCGGAATTGAGTTGACCATCAGCTCATGAGACCCCTCTGCCTCCTTCAGCAAGCCCCTATCCCCGTCCACTGTGCCAGCTATCTCCATTGTGTCGTCCGGCGCTGCTGTGATTTCCTTAGGTACTTACCGCTTGCTGTTAGCCTCTGATGTCTCCTCTAGATGGCCCAGATATTTTATGGGAGTCATGCGGTTACTAGGATTGGCCTCTTCCTTCAATCTCATTGGTTTAAAGCCATGTCGCAGCCAATTTTCATAAGGCAAATCTGCCTCCATGGTTGACTGCCCTTCCTTTGCAAACGGACAATCCTTGTGGGAATGCCTCATAATCCCGCACAAATAGCAGAACACAAGAAGCCTTTCATATTGAAAACTCAACCATTTACGTTGTTGTGATTCTACCTTGATAAACATGCCTCTACAAAGGTGCTCGCGGTAGTCGACCCCACTTTTATCTTGATCTCAGTGTCTATGATTTTGCTGTCCAGTACTGCCTCAAAAGTATTGCCAATGTTCCGACCCAGGAAGCTCTTATCAACGATATATGGAGCTCCCTGAACATGGACCCACAGGGGTGTTTTCACGGGCATAAGTTGAGTGTGCTCCAGCTCCTCGTTCAAATTGGCAAGGATGACTACTTTCCTTTCGAACAGCCACGGTTTGCCCTCCATCACCCGCTTCTTGTCTTCCTAATTTGAGAACGACACCTTAAACAGATTTTCGCCCACCTCGGTGAAGAAAAACCTGTCCTGCGTCCTCCAAATACTCCTCATCATCCCTTTGAAGAACTCCTTGTTGAACGATTTTGAGGACCAGAGAGAACACAAAATAGCATCCTCATCCCCTAGCTGTATTGATCGAATGGCGGCTCCATCGATAGTCATCATCTGTAGCTCTACCCCCAGCAGATCTGCCTCACTGGGATTCATTCTGTCGAAGGAGATTTACCGACTACTACACCCACCGGCGAAACCCGTTAACAAGCTACCGAACTAGGCTCTAACCGCCCGACCTCCCTACCTTCGATCGTCTTCCTCACTTCCCTCACACCCACACTCAGCCTCGCTGACAACCGGGTTGCCTTTCTGGGCTTACAGAGGCGAGACTTCTAGCTACAGTAGTTCATATCAATTTAAAATTATAGTTTTTAAATATAACATAAATATTATTTTAAAGAACTGATTTAAAACCGAAACTAGAATTGTTCCCATTAAAAAAATTAGAATGTGAGGTGTTTATATAACATGTAAAATTTTTGAAAAATAAAAAAATATAATCGATCCCGAACTCAAACTTTCCAACCTACCTAAGTTGCACCCATACTTATGAAGTCTCTACTTGAAATTTTTTCAAGAGAAAATTCAAATACATAAATTAGACAGGGCTTGATCCCCTTTTGTACAAAATTTTTTGGTTCCATATACACGCTGGCCTCACCAGTATCTTTCTTTAAGGGATACTTTTAAAATTTTTTGATATTTTCTTTTGATTTTTGAAAATAAAAATTGATTATGAAGTCATATGTTGATTTCTAAAATTAAATTAAATTAAATTAAGGGATATTTTTAAATGTACTCAGGTTAACTTAGCTTCAATGAACTTAGGTGTATTTAATCATTTTTTTTGTGATACTTTTTCATAAAATTGTTAATGTGTATTTAACATTATATCAATTTTTACTATTTTAAAAGATCCAAAAAGTATCTAAAAATATTTAAAAATGGTAAAAATCGTTACGCATGTTATATACACTTAGATCAATAGTTGTGCAGAAATTTTTTTAAAAAAATTAACAAATAGGTATTTGCATTGAGTGTACTAAAGCTAAATGCACCAAAGTGCACCTTATCATAACCATTAAATTAAATTACAAATAAATTTAAATAATTGTTGAATTTTCGGGAGAGAAAGATATAGATGGGCCCACGTTTGTATAGAAATATATAAAAAATGAAAAATATACATGATGCCCCCGACCATACAAGGTCTTGGGGCATTAGATACACTACATACAATGAATTACTATTTAAGAAAAGATAATGTCCACGTAAGCTACTACATTCACCTAACTTCGCTTCTATGAAATCTCTCTTTTATAATTTTTTTCATTTTAAATATATTGATATTTAATGTAAATTTTGCTTTTTTATTATATTTAACATTATTTATATTATTATGAAAAATCTTTTTAGTTTCCTAGTATCATTATGTAATGCTCGTATCTGCAAATATACAAAATTAACATAGTGATATAATTTAACTGAAAATATTGATTTTTAAGTTTTATTTTCAATATCAAAACCATCTAAAGACTAAAATAACCTAATATGTGGATAAAGAATTTTATAAAGAATAATTATATTTCAATACATATATAAATAAGTGTAAGCATTTTTTAATTTATGGATGAATATATATTTTTAGCAAATGTGGCCATACATATGTGCACATATTTAATTTTGGATTAAACTTGATCCAAAAAAATGTTGTTAAAGGAAGCAGATTAATTGGATTTTCCATAACTATAAAAATTTTATAAAATGGAATGGGGGACAACCGGAAAATAAATAGATGTTGTTTCTTTTTTTCTTTTTTTTTTGCATGTTTTAGTTTGGTTAGCTTTGTGGACCACACATTGCATTGGACTATAGTGGCTCCAACTTTTTGGAAGGCAGACAGATCACGCACTGCAGGCGTGTAAAGTACGGAGACCAGCCGTAGGATTGGCCCTTGGTGAAGGGGAAGGTGATCCATAGCAGGCCCCCGCACAAGCAACAAAACGAGGCCCTCAAATGAAAAGCGATGGTCAAAGCGAAATCGATTCACATAATCACATCACACACGAGTCTCACGATGCACGGCTCAATTAATGGACGTCTACGGGCATCTCTATCACGTTGATTTTTCAAAGGCTAGTGAATTACACGAGTGCCGCGCGTGGAAGGTGTGTTCGTTTTGTCTAATTTATTTATGTGATGGCCTGAATTATAATAACTAAAATTACGCGATGAATATTGAAAATAGAAGTAGGACCAACGATTACTGTTTAATTAAAAGAGGTAACGAATGGTTACTAAAAGGACAACGGCAGGTAACAATATCAATCATAATAAAAATATAAAAATAAAAGATTACGTAGGTAAAAATAAAGATTCGACAATTATAAAAGACCCCGTTCACATGTGTCCCACTCATCCTACCTACGCCTTACATCTTATAAAATTTGGAAAATTTTAAAAAAAATTTATATTTGAAAATAAATGAAATGGCATGCCTCAATGTTCATTTTGTATATTATCAAAAATTAAAATAAACTACTAAATTTGTCAAATTTTATAAGGGGAAAGATATAAGTTGTACCTGCATGTGTGTTAAAAAATTTTAAAAACTAAAAGATTGTTACTTTGGCAAGCCGAATGGGGACGGCATATGGCCGACAGTCCACGATTATTGGACAAGCATAAATGATTAAAAGAAATAAGGGATGGAAAATAGAAATAGAGTCTTTTTAATCATAAATAACAAAAATAATAAAAGAAAATGAGTGTGCATGGTACGGGGTGAAAAAATAAAGAAATTTTCAAAAAACGAAGAAGTGTGATAATACGATAAAAAATGATTACGAGTCGAAAACGTGGATAAAATTTTTAAATTATTTTTTGAAATTTCATAGCAAACACAGCAATATTTTCTTTTTTATTTTTTGGATATTTGAACTGGAAAGTGGCAAAGCGGAGGAAGGTACACCTCATGACCAGCCGCTGGGCGAGCGCGGGGGATCAACGACAGCCACGAGAACAGACCCCTGCAAACGAGCACCACGCACCACCATTTTAAATCCGACGTACGCGAAAGGTACGAGCGGCTGAAAGTCTCGCCCTCCCTTGTCTGTGACAAACGCACAGAATCAACTTCGTGAACCATAACAGCATAAAGTCCCACCATCGATAACAGAGGGCGAACACGAAACGGATAGAACGCGCCTACTCTCCCTCTCTCTGTTCCAGTCTCTCTCTCAACCGTCTTTGTAGTTTCTGCTGCTGCGCGCCCTCCTCTCTCTCCCGCGACCGTCTTTTTAGTTTCTGCAGCTGCCCGCCCTCCTCTCTACCTCTTTCGTGGCTGCGTCTCCTCCTCCGGTTTTCTTCTCCCATGGCACTCTCTCTCCAGTTTTGCCGATTCTCGCCGAGGACGAAAGCGTCGGCGCCGGAGGCTCCGATTCCGCGATCGGTCTGCCCCAGCCGCCTCTCCCTCCTCCGCTGCCGGAGCAGCGCCGAGTCCACCTCGCAGGAGGTGACCGTGGAGGGCGATTTCGATGCCAAGGTATTCAGGAAGAACCTCACTCGCAGCAAGAACTACAATCGGAGGGGGTTCGGACACAAGGAGGAGACTCTCCAGCTCATGAACCAGGAATACACCAGTAAGCCGTCCTTCCGCTCCCCGAATTCCCTGCGAAGTCGTTCTGGATTTCGCCGGTTTTAGTTTCCGGAGTTGAAATTGGCGGGTTGTGAAAGGAAAGGTCGTGGCTTTTCGTCCAAATGCTTGCATGAATGTGATATCCGCCGTTTTTCTATCGGGAGGTGGTGTATGGATCTAGTTAAAAGCGCTGGACATGAATTTTATGTTCAAAATGAATTTTATTTTTGTATATTTATGTGTGTATATGAATATATATTTTTTCCTTTTTTCACTTCGTTTATGAAGCGGTTTTAGAGATTTTCCTTTTAACAAGCTAGCGGCTGGAATTTTGGTTCGTTTACGTCAAATTGGACAATCTGATTGTCGATTTTGTATTCTGCTATCATGAGTTAGACTGATTTTCTCTTTACGGGAAAATTTTGAGCTCTTTCACTTCTTAAAGTTCGAACTTGATGCGAGTTTCGGCTAATCGGGAGTATTTCAATAACAATCAAGACCATTATCTTCTTCTTTGGTTTTTCCTCCAGTTCATGCTTGCGAATTTCTATCTTTTTCTTATTACACAGAGCCGAAATTGAGGTGGGATTACCACATAAGTTGGTTCTGAGTTTCAAATATCTGTCCGTGTTTTATTTTGGCTCATTTATAGGTGATGTTATCAAGACATTGAAGGAGAACGGGAATGTATACACGTGGGGTGACGTGACAGTAAAATTGGCAGAGGCGTATGGGTTTTGCTGGGGCGTGGAACGAGCGGTCCAGATCGCATATGAGGCAAGGAGGCAGTTCCCAACAGAGCGGATTTGGCTCACAAATGAAATTATTCACAATCCAACAGTTAACCAGGTTTGAAAATTTTTGTTGATGCCTTTATTTGCGTCGACTGGTTTTGGATGTTTTTTCGCCGTTGGTTTTTCATCCGAATATCTCGAGTGTTGAGTGAAAGTTTTGTATTGACATGGTATGATGACTGCGGTTGGAACAGAGCGATCAAGGGCGACCCAAAAAAAAAAAAAAAGAACACTGGACATTTCTGATAATTTCTCAATACTACACTGAAATTCCAAGAAATGGTTGGGTTCATTTTTTAGTGAAATTAGACTGCCTACTGGTTGGACAACCCATATTTGTATCCCCATCATTATCTATTTAGAATTAATCAATCAACTCAATTGAGGCCACTGCGGATTGATATGTTTTGGTGGACAGGAATATTTAACCAGAGAGATCAAGGGCCACAGAAACGAATTTTGAGATCAATATGTGAAAACAGGACACCACTAAGTTTTTCAAATATGACAGTAGGAAAGTAGAAGGATTATGCGAGGGAAATTTTTGTGCGAGATAAGTATTGTCTACAGATTGGACAACTCATATTTAATAGAGGACTGTTGCGGTGGACCATGCATGAGAATAAATTTAGTATCAATTAGTAAGATCATTTGAGGCCATTGGCACATTTGTGTGGTCATTGCAGTGGGTCGTTCTTGTCCTTCCCACAGGGTTTACCATCCCACGCCTCCTTAAAGATTCTGGTTTTCTATCAACCACAGGATTTATCGTCCCACTACATTACAAGCACCTTCAATAGCTTCTTTGAAACCCACTCACCTGCGCTTATCCCTCCTCCACACTGGAGTCACTAGAGGCTTCCTTTTGCTCACCACATCAAGGGAAAAAGAAGGAGAAAAGAGCAGTGTAGGTGCAAATTCTTTGAGCAATTGTCCTCTAAAATTCAAACTGCCTCAAATAAGTCCTCTAGATGCTCTTCATCAACTGAAAGGGACTGTATTAGGAATCGTATTATCTTTGTTGATTTGGGATTTGGGCAAACCTTAGTTAAACAGATCCATGCTGTTGTGCTTTAATGCTTATAGATATATAATTCTCACATATGCTCAGAAGATGTCTTTCTCCTTTTGTTTGGGGTTTGATATTTTTTCTTGTTATTGGAGTTTGGATACTTGTTTGTGGATCCAGAGCTTAATTTGACTTTGGGGTTCTTGAAGCTTTATTTTGGATCCATGTTTATTGATTTGGTGCCTGATTCAAATTTGGGGTGTGTTTGGTTTAATGTCAAAGATATTGAAAAAGGTATCCATCAAAAAAAAAAAAAAAAAAAAGATATTGAAAAAGGTGCCTATGAACAATGTGTAAAGGAGGAGATCAATGATGTTAGCAACATAGGAAGTGATCTTAATTACAAAGTGAATAAAGAAAAATAGGTTAACTTTTTATTTTTTAAAAAAAATTTGTGATGATGGGAAAAAAAATTAGGGTTTTAGTTGACCAAGGGTTCGTTTGGCGAGGGAAAATGAGGTGAAAAACTGCAAGGAAAATTTTGAAAAAGTGAAAGCTCAATGCGAACATAGATGGCAAAATCAGAATAAAATAGATGGCAGAATTGTACGAAAAATGTGAAATAATAATAGGAATAGGTAATAGTTGAAAAAATAAAGAGTAGTTAGGCAGTTAAGATGTCGCATCACATCAAAATCACCCCTTCTTCCTATTACCAAATGGAACCTAAATGTAATGTGAAATAAAGATGGTGGTAAAAAGTAGCTTTACTACTTTTGTATGCATATGAATTTCTTACTTTTCAACTAAAATTAAAGCAAATTCCCTATGGGAGGTTTTGGAGCTTGATTTAAGAATCATCACATCCATGGTTGTTTATTTGAGGCTTGATTTTTTTTTATGGTAAAATGTGCCTCATATACCCATCTCTCACAGTTAGAAAAACCATGGGAGATGGCATAAAAGTGCACATGTTAACTTTCATTTAAAATTGAGTGGGCATTACATAGATTGACCAGAATGCATTCTGGTGGGCTATCCATCCACACCTCTTCATTTTCTGCGATACCAATTGGGTATTCAGCCAGCACATTGGCAGCTGGATTACTGGTTCGAATTACATGCATAAAGGATATACCATTCAAAATAGAATTGAATCTCTTGATATCCTTTACCAACACTACAACTGCCGATAAAACTGCATCATCATTCTTTAGTGCCAGAATCAGCTAGTTGCTCTCCACATCCACCATGTTCTTCTGCAATTCTGCCAGCCTATCCAGTTGCCATGTATTGAGTTGATAATGGAAGCTTAGACATTGCCATTGGAGATGGTGGCAAGAACATAATTCCATAGCCCCACCCAAACAGTGGATGAGAGTGATTCCTTACCCCACGTTTAACCACATTTTTGAGAGCCAACAGGGGGTCAAACATGTTCTCAAAAAAAAAAAATTTCCCCTATTTTTTGCAGAGATTACAGGAGATGGATGTCAAGAACCTTCCAATAGAGGATGGAAATAAACAATTTGGTGTTGTTGACAAGGGTGATGTTGTAATTTTGCCTGCTTTTGGAGCTTCTGTGGAGGAGATGCTGACATTGAGTGAAAAGAATGTGCAAATTGTTGACACAACTTGCCCCTGGGTGTCAAAGGTACTAATTTCTGGGCCAGTTTCTTCTGTTAAAGCTATATCTGTAGGATTCTTCCCACAGAATTTGCCAACTAGCCTGAGCATCTGCTGCTCTTTATCCTTATCTTTGTCTACCCATAATTGCAGAAATTTAGTTTCCAATAAAGCTATTTCCTAACTGATCCTGTGGATCCTTATGTGGATGACTATGAGATTATTATGTGGATTTCCCAACTGCCTCTATTTTTCTAGTGTCTGTCTGAGAAATGTAACATTTGTACCTGAAAAAGGATGGATGCTTCTGCAGATTACTAGTTCTATTTAGTTCAGATTATTAGACGAGTACTCCCTCTTCCTATGTCTAAAGCTTCATGTATATGGCACCTTGAGTGGATCTGATAGTTACTGTTATAAATCATCAATTATAGGAAAATTTGAGGCTAGATTGTTAGCAGAGGTCCAAGCTGGTGGTCCTCTTTTTGCAGGGAACTTGCTTTCCCTTTCTTTATGTTTGTTTGAGAGGTCTTAAGTCCACTTTAGTAAATGTTTACATTTCAAATAAAGTTCTTTTAAGGAAAATGGATGGCATTTATCTTGAACATAATTTCTCCACTTTTCTCTTTTATAAGGTCTGGAATACTGTTGAAAAGCACAAGAAGGGAGATTACACTTCCATAATTCATGGAAAATACGGTCATGAGGAGACTGTAGCAACTGCATCATTTGCTGGGAAATATATTGTGGTAAAGAACATGACGGAGGTATGACTTTGCTTTTATACCTTGGGTTGCTTCTAGTTCCTTGCAACCAACCAACTCCTGCAATTTTATGACTTTTTCCTACACAAAATTCATTGTTCTTCTTGAATTTGTAATGAAATCAGGCAATGTATGTGTGTGATTACATTCTTGGAGGCCAACTTGATGGATCTAGTTCAACCAAGGAGGAGTTTATGGAGGTCAGTTTCATTCTTCCTGAGTAAACAAAAAGAATTCTGAAGAGCATTTTTGTACATTGATGATTCTATGCACACAGAAATTCAAGAACGCAGTTTCTGCTGGATTTGATCCAGACGTGGATTTGGTTAAAGTAGGCATTGCAAACCAAACAACAATGCTCAAGGGAGAAACTGAAGAGATTGGTAAGTTGCAATCATCAAAGATCTGGCACCTTATACCTGTCAGCACATGAGATTTTTAATATGTTGTTTTATTTGTTCAAATTTACTAGGGAAACTGGTGGAGAAAACTATGATGCGCAAGTATGGAATAGAGAATATCAATGAGCACTTCCAAAGCTTTAATACAATTTGTGATGCCACTCAGGTATCTTTGTCAGTTGTACTTTTTGTTTCAGGTCTCTTTAGTTATTATTTAGTGGCCATGTGATGAGCAATGCGAGTCCCTATGCTATTTGTTATTCTCGCAGGAATCACCATGAAAGATTAATGTCAAATGCACATTGAACAAATGGCTTAATCTTCACCATGCATTTGGACTTTCAAACATTCTATCATTCAACTGTGAAAAAATCTATGGGATGATCATTTTCCCTGTGAGAGTTAGACCCGTGATCTCTGTAAAATTTTATGAAGAAGGATAATTGTGATTTGAAGGTGGGCAATTGTTATATACTAGTTTTAAATTTGGATCATGATGCCATGCAGTGGGTTGTTACTTAGCTAAGTAACAACTTCATATATTTTCGTTTTCTCTTCACTTCTATGTGACCCTAAGTGCATTTAGTTAAAATACCAAAATTTACCATTTTTGGATTCTTGTAGATCTTTTATATAATTTTTTTTATGAATTATTTCTTATCAAATTCTAAAATTAAAATTTTTTATCATTTCTCATGTGTGGAGGAGCGTGAGATGAGTGAAAATATTTATTTTTAAAATTTTGTAATAATTTATACAACATATAAAACTTCATATGTAACTAAATACACTTGGGCTATATCCATAAAAAAATAAAAAAACTTGGGCTAGCATAAAAGTAAAGAACATACCCAAAAAAATGTTAAAATATAAAATGCATGAGGTTATTATTTATGGTATCACAATACTTTAAATATTGCTTATGCTTTTTATATTTTAAAGTTTTTTAAGGGGTCAAGGTAATTTTTAAATTTGGGTGGCATTTACCCATCCTCAGCGCTATGCAAGTCACTCCATGTAGAAGGTCAATGGCTAAAAGAACTAGTCTGCTTTCCATGCCAGTTGTAGTTGTGAGATTTCTCAGAAGTGTCTCATTGCAGGAGCGACAAGATGCAATGTATCAACTGGTGGAGGATAAGCTCGATCTTATTTTGGTGGTTGGTGGGTGGAACTCCAGCAACACCTCGCATTTACAAGAGATTGCGGAACTCAAAGGAATTCCTTCTTACTGGATTGACAGTGACAAGAGAATAGGACCTGGAAACAGAATAAGCTACAAGTTGAACGTAAGTGTTTGACAGAATCTTTTTGGTGATGTGGTTTCTTTGATTTATTAGTCTTTAACATCTGTGCGTACTTTTGGCAGCATGGAGAACTCGTTGAGCAAGAGAACTTTCTGCCAGAAGGTCCTATTAAAATAGGTGTAACTTCAGGGGCATCTACTCCAGACAAGGTAATTACGAATTTAATAAATTTTTTGTTTTGAGTGCTGCTAATTTCTGAGAATCTGAGTCATTAAATTCATTCATCTTTTTATAAATTCTTTTAATGGGCAATGGGAAGTGACTCGGTGGAAACATTTCCAACTTCCCCCACATGTGGAAATGCTTGGTTTGGAGCTCACCAAGGTGATTTTGTGAAATTTAAACCATTCATCTTGCTTGGGATGATGGTGTACATACTGTAAATAAAAGCAATTTGTAGGAATATATATATATATACACACACACGCATCAAACCTGATGTAAAAGTTTTAACATGTTTTATATAGTCTAAAATTATTTGAGTTTTACAGTGAAAATTATTTCATGGTGAAAATTTTTAATTTTCTAACTAAACATGACGAGTTGTTTAGATTTTCATAAAACCAACTTAGTGGGACCCAAACCAGAACGTTTCCACTGGTCGCTGCCAATTAATAGGCACTCAATTCATCCTTTTTTCCACTGAATCTCTCATGCAGACACTTTCCTTGGTGAATTTCTAAAAGCCTGGATGATGATTGTGTGCTCGTGAAATATTAATCCTTTATTTTGTTTCATTTGGTTAACTTCATCAGGTGGTCGAGGATGCCCTCATCAAGGTCTTCAAGATCAAACACCAGCAATCGTTGCAGCTAGTCTAACTTCGTCCATATAGGGAGAGGTTCTCCACTCAAACCGGTCCTTTAAACGGTTGGTGCTGGTCATTCGGTGCGGAATAGACATCTTACTTGTACATTTTATCAATGCACCATTTATTTTTCTTCTTTCTTTTCCATAATTATGGGAATCACTGCGTGGTTCTTATTTGGTGTATATCAATATAGAGCGCAAAAGTTAATTTGGTATGTATCTGAAGAGCCGGACCTCGAAGCGTCCTGGGATCCCTTTTTCTATAGCAGATCAGATAGGCTTCTTAGGACTCTAGCAATCCTCATTCCCTAGTTCCGGATGTATATCATTTTGTGGATGGTCCAAATACAAAATAAAATTTGTGATTTCATCGCTTGGTTTGTTTCGTGACTAGAAAAGGGATAATTCCCTTCTATTTCATCTTTTTGCCTTTTAGTACAGAAGAGGTCCAAAAGAAGCAAGGTACCAATGTGGTAAAAGATTTTATGGAGTAATATGCTGAAAATTCTTCCATATAGCTGTCTAATTGATGGCCAACGTAACCGTTTATTTAATCAAGTCCATTTTTTGATTTGGGGACCATGACAACTTCAAGGGAAATATTCGAAGAAGCCAAGCCCATCATGATGATGGTTTAGACTTGAGCTTAAATTCGTGATCATTCTCTGCAGTTCATGTTGTTATTTTTTTATGGTTTATATTTACATACATTTCAACACATTACATTATAGTTCTGAGACATTCTTACAAATAAGGAGATATATAACTCTTCCAAAGAAATTTGGAGACACAGTTCCACTAAAGAATTAGGAAGAACAATTTCCATCCAGCCCAAGGGAGACAACAGCTTCCACCCCATCTCAAAGGGAGACTATAGCTCCCACACTATTTTTCTAGGTCGAAATCCCAACGTGGGATTCGAACCCACGATCTGCGCTAAGGGGCCCAACACCCCTGCCACCTGCGCTAGCTGCAAGTAACGTAGTTCACGTTACTTATTCTTCTAATAACTTGAATATAATCTATGGTAAATTTGGAAAAGGCCAGAAGCGTATGTGAGGTGGTGTTGCAAGTATCTATCGACCAAACTAATCAATCTAGGGGCGCAAGTGGGTTGGGTTCAACTCCTAACCCATTTAACCCAACCCATTTAAAATCGGTTGGGTTGGGTTCGACCTAAAATTGAAGTTGTGTTAGTCCGGGTCTAAAAGTTTGGTTGCTATCAACACATTTTAAACCCAACTTCTGTGCTTCCTCTCATCGTCCAATAACGTTAATGTTTTGCCCTTCAGACCTTCCATTTATTCTAGCTCTCAAAACTCCCATATTTTAGAGTCAAGAGCTTTTTGCAAATGATTTGAACAAGTTCTATGCAATTTATATAGAGTCACTCCCTAATGCAGTTTATATCCCATAACTTTCACTTTTCCCCTCTTAACGACCACCATTGATTAAAAAAAAATCATACTTCCCTCTTTCATGATGAATAGTTCTTCGATAAAAATGTTAAAAAAATGATCACTGTTGTAAAGATTAAAGAGGAACTTTACCGAACTTCAACTGGCCAAACATTTTTACTTGGAAGGATGTTTGGCATGAGGGAATATATAAGAAGTTCAAAAGTGGGCCGGGTGCATTTGTTAAAGTCCACAACTAAGATGTATAAATTGCGAAATCTTAAGGGGTCATTTGCAAAAAAAAAGTCTAAAATATTTCAGCAAGTTGGTTTTTGGTAGTTGCAAAAAAATCGAATTAGCTTGACTGGCTGTGAATTGAACTAATCTAAATTAGATAAAGGAACAAGTAAATCCATCCAATTCGAATGTCAGCTTAGCGATAGGTTCTGGCTCTATTCTATCATAATGCAATCACAGCGTTTTTCCCTCTTTCAATGTGCTGACAAGCGAAGTCATAAACGTTAAATAAGCAACCATTAGTAATTTATAATTTGGAAAGTCGGTTTAGAGGTTGAGTTGAAAGTTGGGTTGATCATTGAGTAGTTATTCGCAACTAGTTTTTAATATTTGGGTTGGATTAGAGGGCGCGTTCTACAGTGTTGTCGATTGTTGAATGGGATGTGTAGGAGGTGCTATTTTTCATTCTTGAGATATCCTTTTAAAATTTTAATATAACCTTTTGTATTCTGAATATAACTTTCCAAGTTTTAATACGTATCATTATATTCTCATCTGATTTCCCCATCCCATTCAAGCCCCTTAAATCCATCTTAATAGGCCCTTAGGTTAGCATGGAGTTTATTTAATAGGCCCTTCGGTTAGCAGAGATTAAGAAAATGTGTTTGGTTGGTTTAATAGAAACCCAACCTACTAGCACCCTACAAATCATGACTTACCCAAGTCAATCACATGGGGCCATTCAAGATCATCCAATTAAATGAAATGAGATAGGATTTGGATGATGAAGATTATGCATTAAGAAATGAAAATTATACTGAAAATAAGAAAATAATGTTAGAAGTGAAAAAAAAAATTATATATTGAAAAATCAGTTATTGCTTTGGAAATGGAAAAGTGAACTTCATATTATTTGCAACCAAATGCATGCAACTTGGCGCTTTGCGTGTGGATGGATATATAGCAGCTTTGAAGCAGCACAAAGATTGTTAGAGGTCATCTCTATTTCAGAGAGAATGGTTACCAAATCGTTTCGTTTTGTAGTCAATGGAGATTTCAGTAACAGTATATTTATTTGGGAATTTTTCATCTACAGCTACGTAGTTTGGTGAAATTATAGGCGGATGAATGTGTTAGTTTCATAAAATTATAAAATAATTCGCAACTTTTACATTAAATTAAAATTACGCTTTTAAAATATAAGTAAATGTATTTATAAAGTTGTAAAAATATTGCAAACATGCCAATTTTATTAATGATCAGACCAAAGATTTACGTTTTATATGCAAATGTCCCGCTGTAAAGTTTTGAGAGTTTATACGAATCGATCCGGGTGTATTAGATTTCATACAAAATCTAAATATTAGCATATATAATGAGAAATATCCTGTTAGTTCGTACTAAATAACTGTCTTACTTAGTCTATGTAAAAAATTTATTTAAAATATTTTTTTTTGTTAAAATAGTTAAAATAATCATATGTTTAAAAATCTCAAAAAATATATATACATATTCAAAAATGATAAAACTTAATTTATATATTAAATACATTTATATAAACAAGTTTATGAAGATAAATAAAAAAATTTTAAATAAATTTTTTGAAATAAGCTTAGTAAAATGTTTACTATGCGGGCTAATAATATTATTTCTCATATATAATTTATAGAGAACTCTATTGAACAAATTTTAAAATTTTTAAATAAATAAATAATGATAATTAAGTAATCTCATCAAGACACGGGGCTAGTCTTAGAATGAAAATCTGACTATGTTTAGTGGGAATCAAATGCATGCCAGGTAACAACCATGTGCAGTGGGGCAACCTGATGGGCAAACTCTATTCAGTACATTGAATCTGGACACAATCACTCCTATCTTAAGCAGCCGTCCAGATTCACCCACAACGATCGGCTCTCTGTCAGCCGTTGGATCACCCATTCATCAATCCAACGATAGGATCTTCCTCTTCTATCCACAGCGGACATTGTCGATGCCCGTCCTTATCCCCGTCTTAGCAGCAGACAGCGCCTGGCCGTGAACACTTTCCTCGTGCTCTCCAGTCCATGTGGCTGGCAGGTGCCGACTTCTACTGGTCGGCACAAGTAGGAGATCCAAACCGTACATCGGAGATGGCCCTTGATTCTAAGGATCGCTGGTTCACAAAAAAAATGTTTGGCAAAAATCTTCGAAGAGATAGAATCCCAAAAGAAATCTACGTCGACTTAAATCATTTATATTTTTGGTTTTTTCTATATAAATTAATTTAAATTATATTCCTGTAATGCTGATCGATGCATCTGATGAACGGCTTGGATCTTCAATCAGAATCCTTCTTCGGTTGGCGGTAAGCAAAATTCGTGCGAGCTAATAAATGCAGCAGGTTGTACTGGAACAACTGCAGGCTCTGGACGCGTCGGGCAGTCTGTTCTGGAGGGCGTCTGTCGCGGTGTCGACATTCTCGTGCCACGCGACATTTCATTACGCGCATACGCCCGGAACGCTAAAGCGCGTGACTCGCGCGTAAATGCGTCTGCCTCCTGCGGCCTCGAGAGGCCACATCTCAATCCCATCGCCCGGCCGCAGGACTATGTATCCTTCCAAAGAATGCCATTCGTATACCAATAGAAAAATAAAAAGATAATACTTACAATTTATTTCTTTTGATCAACTTTTTTCAGTGGCTCAGATCATCACTTTCTTTTCGTCTGAATGCAGCCACCTACCGTATTTTGTTCTGTCTCGTGACTACCCAACTGATGACTGCCCAACTTTTTTATGTATGTGCTCCTCCTGTCGGACTTGGATGAGGCCTGATACCCGCACGCTTGAAAATGACAAAATCTTCCCCAAAATACGCTGACGATGTTTTTATAGAAGGAAATGATAGTGTGAGGCTTACTTAATTTAATTTTTTTAATTTTTAATGAAAATATTATCCTTGTGTATTTAATTTATTTGTTGAATTTCATAATTTTTTTAGATATTTGTACATAAATTTGAAATATCTAAGTCATTTTAACAACGAAAGTTTGTTATATTTGAAATTCAAAAAAGTATGTACATGTAAAATTTCGTATATAAATTAGACACACTGAGAATAATATTTTAATAAAA
>JAXCLR010000092.1:13509525-13523537 GCA_035584095.1 Annona squamosa | reverse complement strand
ATATTTTTACACTTTTATCCCTATATTCTAATCATTTTCTCTATCAACTATCTTTCAACAAACCTATTTATTCCAACTTTACCCCTATTATTTCATATCAATCACACAATTTCCAAAATATTTCATTTTCCATTCCCACCAAATACCATATTTCCTACCACTTTCATGTTCCCAAACGTCCCCTTAGAGAGAAGGTGGCGTGGCCGCATGGCGGCGCAATGGCATGTATTATCTTCTTCCTTCACCCCCAAACCAAAAACGACATCGTACAATCTCGACAGCCTTTAAATTGGCGTTTTCAGTTGTCACTCACACCTGGCCATCATTTCGATGTTGCAGTCGTAGTCAGAAATGCCACGAAAATGCTTGACCATCCATCACTCCATGTTTTCCCTCCTCCCAACTCTTTTGTTGCCGTCGCATTGGCAGGGGATACCCGGACGTTTGTTAACGTACAAGGGTGTGTTTGGTTAGGATAAAAAAGTATCATCTAAAATTTTTTAATCTAAAACTTTTCACTCTCCACAATTACTTTATTTTTTAATTATTTTTTCACATTTTTCTACACAAACTACCCTACTTTTCAATCATTTCTACACAACTACCTATACAACTAACCTATTTATTTTAACTTTATTCTCTTTACTCCTCATTATTACTCCTATTATATCACATCACTTTCTATTGATTTGACAATTTCTACTTCAAAAATTTTTTATCAAAAGTTTTACCTCCAACCAAACACACCCTAAAATTGTGGGACGGTGGAAAGTGGGGAAAATTGAAAAGTGAATATTTTAAGAAATGTGGACTGACAAGAAACTATAGAGATATAGGGTGTGTTTGGTAATTTAGAAAAGTTGTGAAATTAAAACTTTTCAATCTAAAACTTGTCCCTTTTCATAACTATTATTTTTTAAATTATTTTTTACGCATTTTTCTATACAACAACTATATTTTTCAGACATTTCTACACAACTACCAATACAACTAACTTATGTGTTTTAAATTTATTCTCTTTACTCCTCATCATTACCACTACAACATCACATCATTTTCTATTAATATGATAAGTTTTACATAAAAAAATTTTCATCAAAAGTTTTGCAACTTCCCAAACATACTCATAGTGTGTGTTTGGAAATGGATAAAACTTTGGATGAAAAGTTTTGAAGAGTAAAAGTTGTCAAATGATGTAATATTATATGAGTAATGATGAGTAGTAAAGATAATAACATTAAAATAGATAAGTTAGTTGTGTCGATAGTTGTGTAGAAATGATTAAAAAGTAGGGTAGTTGTATAGGAAAATATAAAAAAATAATTAAAAAGTATGACAGTTGTGGAGAGTGAAAAGTTTTAACTTAACATTTTTTATTAAGTGCCAAACACACCCATAGTTAGAATATATAGGTCTATTGTATATAGGCAGTAGAGAAAATAACTGAAATGTAAGAGTAAAAGTGAGAAAAATAGTATAATTGATTGAGCAATAATTGATCTATGTAAACCAATTCTTATGGGAAAATCATGTTTCTCATGCTCAAATGTTACTAAACGTCCCCATAATTCAAGTGGGGTGTTCGGGTGCGGTTGGGCGCACGGGGGTAGCCGTGCCGTTGGGCCAAAAATAACTCATTTTTAAAATTTTTTTTAAATAAATATGTAAAACTAGATGTATTTAATCTATAAATTAAATTTTATCATTTTGAATATTTTTAAGTATTTTTTATTTTTAAACACACTGCCATTTTCGTAATTTATGAGTCAAAAAATTATGAAAATTTCATTGTGTTTAAAAATAAAAAATACTTAAAAGCGCCTAAAAAGCTAAAACTTAGTTTATAAATTAAATACTCCTAGCTCTACATGTTTAAAAAAAATCAAAAAAAATATTTTGGGGAGGAGGTTCTCATGCACCCAACCTCATTAATTCAATGGTACAAATTTCAATGAATGAGGATACTTATTCAAAACTCTTCTTTTGAATGAATTTGTTATTTTTAATATTTAAATAGTGATAGAAAATTAATTTCATTTATTATATTTAATATAATTTACATTGTCATTTAAATCTTTTTATTTGTCTAGCATCACGGTATATGATCTCCATCTAAAAGCGTGTAATCAACGCAATAAAATAATTTTATATTAAATATTAATTTTAAGTAGTATTTTCAACTTCTAAACTATTTAAAATATCACCATTATGTGAATAAATAATTTTACAAAATATTACTATATTCTATTACATATGCGAATGAGTTTAAATATTTTTTAATTTATATATAAATATACATATCTTTAAGAAAATGTGGCCGATAAATATATTTAATTTGAGTGAAACGTAGTCTCTAGGCTAAATAAATGATGATAAATATAATAAATTAATTGACTTTATATTAATTATCAATATTTAAAAAATAAAGGAGATTTTATGAAATCACTTCTTTGAAACTTAACTTCATATTTTCATTGTTTCACTTGGCTCATCTTGATTATTAAACCAAAATTATGTAAATTTATTTTACATTGTATCCAAAATCATTTCACCCAATTTATCGGGTGGCCATTATCTACTTAAAAAGGTATATAACCATGTATTCACGTGAAAATCAAGAAGGAATATATAAATCTCTTCATATTATCATATATGTATTCCAATGTAGTAAGAAAATTTTTTATCTACATAAAAATAATATTTTAGATAGTTTACAATTAAATATATAAATTCGAAATTGATATATAAATGGAACTATTGTATACTGTTAATTTTGAATATTTTTAAGATGATGAAGCACTTGCAAATCTTTGATTTAACTTAAATTTAGTTTTCTTATTAGACAAATATTCTAAATAAATTGGATGGATTGAATTTTGATTATCATCAAGGTTGGACCAGAATGACTATCCCACATTGAATTCTTTAATGGTGCATGTGTGCGGTTGATATATTGTCGACATTTTTTGATTTTGCAAGAGCAGCAACCGCTCAATGGCACCTGCAGGAGACGGGAATCGAATCCTAGTGGGTAGGCATGAAGCCCCCATGCGAAATCAACTGCCCTGTAGGCAGGTTCGTAGTATTGTCGATATTTAAATGTGCCTTTAATGAGAAATGATCCAGTTAACTCAGACTAAGTAAATGTCTCACTTAAGCAATCTCAAAAATCTTATTTAAAATAATTTTTTTAAAATTTTTTGTACACTCATTTATCTAAGTGTATTTAATATATAAATTAAGTTTTACCATTTTTAGATATGTATATATATTATTTTTAGATTTTTAAAAATAAGAATATTTTAAATACACATAGATGTTTAAAAATCTGAAAAAATAAATAAACATATTAAAAAATGATAAAAATTAGTCTATAAGTGTGTTTGCTTGGGGCTAAAATATGTCAATTAAAACTTTTCAATCTAAAACTTTTCGCTCTCTATAACTATTCTATTTTTAATTATTTTTTCACGTTTTTCTATACAAACTATCCTATTTTTCAATGATTTATACTCAACTACCTATACAACTAACCTCTATATTTTAACTTTATTCTCTTTACTCCTCATCATTACCTCTATTATATCACATCATTCTTTATCAATTTGACAACTTCTACTACTAAAACTTTTCATCAAAAGTTTTATCTCCAACCAAATACAGCCTATATGTTAAATACATTTAGATAAACAAGTGCACAAAGAAAAAAGTTAAAAAAATTATTATAAATAAGTTTTTAAAATCAGGCTAAGTGAGACATTTACTTAGCCCGGGCTAACAGGATCACTTCTCGCCTTTAATATATATATATATATATATTTGTATTTCGTTGATATCATTTTCATTGCATCATTTTTATGTTATTTCATGAATTAGAACGTACTAATATTATATAAATAAATCTTGTGATCTATAAATAAATCTCGGAAAGATATAGAGCATTGTTTTTTGGAGCTTAACCTATAATGAAAATTTAAATATTCAGGCTCCAAATCTGGCGTGTTTATGATATTTAAGGATTACTACGAAGACAAATACATTTATTAGAATAGGGAAAAATATGTCAAGGAATTGGGCTTCCGGGAATTTGATGTGTTCAATTTAGCTATCCTAGTCAAGCAAGCTTGGAGATTAACGACAATAGGGAGTCTTTTTGCTACCCGGCGCTTAAGGGGAAGTATTTTTCAGATGGGGATTTTTGGAACTGCCCAGTGGAGGCCGATTCATCATAATACACTTAGAAAAGCATTATTCAAGCAAGGAACTTGAAGAAGAGCTACTGGTGGGGCACTGGAAATGGTAAACTGAATTATTTTTCACAGGACGAATGGACTCCATATGAATTAGTTGTTGCTGGCCCCTTACCTGATGGAGTTTCTACTGAATCTAACGTGGAAGAGTTTATCAACTAGGATAATAGACGCTGGAAGGAAGAGCTTGTAAAGGGGGTGGTGGGTGAAATGGGATGAGGAAATTGTCAGATGTGTGCCCATCTCATTGTCTGCAGAAAATGATAGCATCTACTAGCCTGAGGAACCGGATGGGGTGTATGGCGTAAAATCAGGATGTAAAAAAGCTCAAATGATGCAAAATGAAAATAGACGAGATGGAACGGAGGCAGTGGAGGCAATTACATACTGTCTGGAAACAAAAGCTTCAATCGAAAATCAAAATACTTGCATGGAAGCTGTTGAGAGATGCCCTTCCCACAAAGATCAATCTATTGAAGAGAGGTGTGCAGCTGGACTCTATATGTAAAATTTGTAACACTGAAAAAGAGAATTCAACGCATCTGTATTGCTGCTGTCCAAAAACACGTGAAGCTTTTCATCCTAGCATGCAGAGTTGGATAAGGAATGGGAGTGCTAGGGATCTGAATGGCATATTCATGCAGATGTATAATCAGCATGGGGGAAATAGTTAAGGAGTTTTATTATTACATGTTAGCTTGTTTGGCATTTCAGAAACAGCCACCGTTAGACAGGTGTGATGCGAATTTCACCAGCATCCAAAGCAAGTGTGATGCAATAGCATATCAGTATAATGCAGCAAATATATTTAGGATTGGGAACGCTTGAAATCAGGTAATGTATGCCAGATGGCATCCTCCAAACTAGGTCAAATCAAAATTTGGGTGCGTTTGGTAAGTTATAAAACTTTTAGATGAAAATTTTTTGGTATAAAAGTTGTTAAATTGAAAAAATGATGTGATATAATAAAGGTAATGATGAAAAGTAAAAAGAATAAAGTTAAAATATACAGGTCAATTGTGTGGGTAATTTATGTAAAAAAGATTAAAAAGTAGGATAATTATATAGAAAGATGTGAAGAAATGATTAAAAATAAAATAATTATGAAAAGTAAAAAAATTTAGATTGAAATATTTTAGCTTGACATTTATGTGAGAACAGTCATTAAAGATCATAGTGGATAGAAACTTATAACAAAATGTTGGTCATGATCGGAAGAGATTAGGTTGCCGCCTGCTAACAAGTGGGCACAAGTGTTGTCTTTGGCAAATGTGGTATTCAAATGTGACGCTTTACTCCTGTTCCATTTTTTGTTTAATTTATGCTAGGTTAGGTCTACAACAGGACATGTACTTGAGGAGATTAGAATTCACATTAGATAGTTTACATTAGGGGTGAGAATCGGTGGCCGGCTATACTTGGTTAAGGTATGCTCAACTCTGACTCTACTTTTTTTTATGAAAAGAAAGACCCTATTCTAACTCCCTTAAAATATGAAAGGGAGAAGGGATGGAGTGATCCGATAATTTTATCGCCAAAAAATTGTCTATACAAATTTTTTCCACTATAACTATCCAAAAAAGACAGATATACAAAATCAACTAAGGAATGTGCAGCCGCATTTCCTTGCCTTAACACATGATGAACTGAGATGTTGCTAGTGGAAGAGATAATAGATTTGATCTCTCTAATCACATTTCCAACCGGGGAGAGGATGGGGCAATCATTCAACATAAATTTGAAGAGAATAAGTAAATTAGACTCCAGTTGAACACGTCTCAATTTTAGATGGAGTGCCCATTTAGTTCCCAAAAGAAAAGCAGTAGCCTCCGTAAGCAAAGGCTCCATAGTATCCCTTCGTCTCCACTCCTTTAATGCAATGAAATATTTAGTTTGATCCTATTTTTATACCGAGTCGAGACAAGTTTGGTTTGACCCTTTTTGTTTTAATAGTTTCTAGGATAAATTTTCAGTTGGTATTATACCAGTTCAGGACATCGAATCAGGTAAAAAAATGCAGGTCAAATAAGATAATTTTAAGAATTTTTATACTCATCAAACATAAAGACTAAATTTAAACATCATATACTTCAATATTTTATTAATTATTAAAAAACATTATTACTAGAATAAAACATGAGAAAGTATAGCACAAATTTATTAAAAGAGATTAATACATAAGTATACATAAGAGTTATATATATGCAAATTTTTCTTATTGATATTTATATTATTTTCTAGATAAATTGATTATTCTAATATTGATATAGTTAATAATAAATAATATGAAAATTTTAATAGAAAATAATAATAAGAATTAAATATATGCTTATAATTTTTATTAAATTAATATATATGGGGCAGGTTGGGACGTGTACTACCCCTAGTTTACACTTTGTGAATTGTCTCATATATTGAGAATATATAACAATGTTACTAATATACTAGTGAATTATGCTATGGCTAAGGGTTTATCCATTTATTTTTAGTTGGATATGTCTCATGCTTGTACTTCTAATACAAATTGTAAATATTTTTTAAAATTTTTAATCCAAAGGCCAAGATTTTCTATCAACCTCTCTAGCTTCCAACTAGGAAGGATGAGTTGGAATCCCAAGCTATTTTTGCTATAAAATATATTTCAAGAAGTTTTTAGTGAATTAATATTTATCCATTTTTTATTGTTATATTTACACTGCATCCAAAAGTATATTTTTTCTATCTTACTCAATGGATCTTGCTATAAATAGGGGTGATAATTGGGGTAGATTAGGATAGGTTAGGTGTGCCCAATCCTTACTCTACATTTAAAATTTTTAGTTTAACTATACTTTTTATACCGGCTCGAGATAATTTTAATTCGACTCCCACCTTTCATTAAAAAATTTCGAGAGAAACTTCGAGTTAATTTCAAGTTGGTATAGGAATAACAAGTCATGTTAAAAAAGTGAGTCAAGTAATTCAATTAAGAATAAAATATATATATATAAACAATTTATAAAGTTAAACGTACATTACATAAATCATATTCACATTAATAAGTTATAAAGTTAAACATATTTATTCAACAAAATAATATTGGCATAAGTCATATGATTTATAAAACTAATTTACGTCTTGTGGGACGGGTCAAGGTAGGTCGAAATATGGTTGGCTTGCCCCACTTCTATAATTGAAACACAAGTCTAACATCCTGATCGCTCCATTCCACCAAGTCAAAACCCCTGCTTCTTGACCCTCTATAAAACTAGGGAGGGGTGGCATGGGTCACTAGTTGAATTGACACTATTTTCACCTCTGGCCGAAATAGTAAAAAACTACATAAGAGGCATTAGCTCCTCCTATAAGGGGAAGTAACAAGATCATTGTTTCCACCTAACATTTAAACATTTGACCTCTCGCTCACACTATTTTACACATACTTATATTAGCAGATTGAACATCCACGAACATTACCATAGTTGAGTATATATTTAAACAAGCCTACTTCTATGTAAATGTACTTCTATGTAAATGTAACTAGGTTACATAGAAGTGGTTTCATATAATCCTCTTAAAATTTATGATTTTGATACTTGATGAAAAACTCAATTCATTCATTATATTTAACGTCATTTATTTAGTGTAGATTGGCTCCATCAGCTAGGGCATTTGCATGTAAAGTATGAGTAGTGGCGTTATTCTCTCCAAGTTTTTGTGGGAGCGTCCACCGTCAGGACATTTAGAAAATATTGTTGTGAGTATTGTTAGAAAATTGTAAGAATGTTTCAAGGCATAATCGCAATACTATTATAATACCAGTTGAAACAATGTAATATATATTAATACCCATAAAAAACATCATCCATTTAGTCAAGAGACTAACTTTCAATTAAATCAAATATCTGCATAGGCCATATTTGTTCAAACATAAGTACATTTATATCTAAATTAGGAAAAATATTTAAATTTATGTACATATGTATTAGAATGTAGTAATACTTAAGAGAACCATTTATTCACGTAGTAATGATATTTGAGATGATTTGGGTGTTAAAAATACTATTTAAAAATTGATATTTAGAATTAATTCATTTTATTAAGTTGATTTTATATGTGTAGATGATGCCTATATATAGCAATACTGGACAAATAAAAAGGTTTTAATAATAATATAAATGATACTAAATACAATAAACAGAATGAATTCATTAATCATCTAAGGGTGTGTCTGGGAAGTGATAAAATATTTGGACAAAAAGTTTTCGGTGTAAACATTTTTGAAAAGAGAGAAAATGATGTGATAGAATAAAGGTAAAAATGATGAGTAAAGATGATAAAGTTAAAATAGATAAGCTAGTTATGTGGGTAATTGCATAAAAATAATTAAAAAGTAGAATAGTTGAATAGGAAAATGTGAAGAAATAATTAAAAATAGAATAATTATAGAAAATGAAAAGTTTTAGATTAAAAGGTTTTGGTTTAAAAATTTTTAGGTATAAATAAACACACCTTAGATATTGAAAATGAAAGAGATTATGTAGAAAGAGAGTTTTATAGAAGCATCCCCGATATTTGAATATATAGTTTTCATAATTGTTATGAAATTCTTGTTGAAGGTCTAACCTGCTAAATACGTATATAGACCAAAAAGTCGATCAATGGATCTTCTTTAGTTGTTGAAATAATTCCGATGTTGATATACTGTTTAAGGAGAAATGAACTTGTTAGCCCGGGCTAAGCAGATAACTCACTTGGAACACCTAAATAATTTTAATAAAAATATTTTTATTTTTTATTCATATATCGTTTATCTAAGTGTCTTTAGTTTCAGCATTTTTTGATATGTATATATATTTTCTTAAGATTTTTATATATTAAATACACCTTGATAAACAAGTATGTAAAGAAAAAAAAATTTTAATGAGTTTTTTGAAGTGGGCTAAAGGAATTATTTGATTAACCCTGGTAAAGGATCATTCCTCTTGTTTAAGAGTACAATTAATTTTGAAAATGAGACCTGGAGTGAAAGCAACTTGTAACAAAGCATACGCACGCTATTTCTAAAGAGAAAAACATATTCGTATATACTCAACAATACACATGATCTTTTCAGATGGGTGTTTTTAGATTGGTCCAAAAATATATTTTTTAAAATTTTTTTATAAACATGTTAATCTAGTTAACTTAATCTATAAACTAAGTTTTATTATTTTTGGATATGTGTATATATTTATTTTGGATTTTTAAATACAGGAGTATTTGAATCATTTTAAATAATGTATTTGAGTCATTTTAAAAATAGTAAATTTTAAATTACTACTATTTAAAAATCCAAAAATAGTAAATTTTAGTTTACAAATTAAGTATATCTTTTTTTTTGATAAAACAAATTAAGTATATCTAGATTGACATGTTTATAAAACAATTTTAAAAATAAAAAATATATTTTTAGACATGTCTGAAATCACCAGTCTAAGAAGATAAAACCTCAGTAACCAAAGTTGAAACGGTAGAAATACCACCTAAATTAGAGAACTAAGGTGTCTAAAAACATTAGTAGTTGAAAAATAAAAATAAATTAAACTACAAGAGTTAGAAATGTGAAAATGACACAGCCTGTTATCAGGGTACAAAACTTATCAACCATTAAGGTGTGAGAAAATAGTTGAAGTTATATAAAAGTGGAATTCTTATACAAATAAAAGCTGCATAATTTGCAAATATACTCACTTAGTTTGATCAAAATTGTAAATTACATCCATATAGTTTAATCATAATTGCAAATAACCCTATGCTATTATGATGCCATTACTATATTGTCATGGTGTGAGAGTTATTTGCAATTATAATTAAACTATGTGGAGTTATTTGCATAAATAAATATATCACTTGATTTCTGAAATTACAAATATAACCATATAGTTTGCATTTTTTTGCAAATATACCAACACTGTAATAACGTCATAATGACATGAGGATATTTGCAATTATATTTAAACTACATAAGAGTTATTTACAATTTTTGGAACTATATAACTATATTTGCAATTTTGATTGAACTAAAGTATATTTGCAAATTACTCATAAAAGCTATATAAAGAAGGAGATGATTTTATACATCTTGATGCATAATTGCTCCAATGCATCTAGCCCAAAAATATATTTATATTTTTTTAAATTTTTAGAAAACTATTATTCTAGGTATATTTAATATACATAATAAGTTCCAACATTTTAGAGATTTTTTGATAATTTATTCTTGAATTTCAAATATAAGGGTATTTTAGTTATTTGTATATTCTTATATTTGAAATTCACTAGAAAATATATACAAATCTTAAAATTATAAAATTTATTACATAAATTAAATATACTTAGAATAACAATTTTTTGACAGAGTAAACAAATTTTAAAAAATTATGTTTTGGCAGAATCATAACACCATACAAAATAAAGACAATTAATTGAAAAAGCAACATTTACTTTCAAAAGAACAACACATTATAAACCGTTGAAATAATGAACTCTACCTTTTTAAAAAAAGATTATTTTGATTGGTTCATTGTATATATGGCAGTTGAATGCTTTATCCTATTTATTATAGGCAAGAAAAAATATATATTGTTGTGTCATCTAATCGCACTTTGAAAGGAATGGCATTTTTTTTCCTAGTGTTGGAATATGCCAAGCAATATCCTGACCAATGCCTACTTCCGCCGGCTAAGGCAGTACTGCGGCTCCCGCATATTCTCTCAACGCCAAGAGCATCTGCTCGTACGTCTTCGCGTCGTCGCCTCTTCTCTGCTTCTATCTTTCCATCCACCTGTTACTTGCAGCGCGTGGAAATTATGTGAAGGTTCAGGAAAGCCAAGAGGGGAAGAGGAGAAGCCGGAGTCTAATTTTTAATAGATTTTAGTGACTATTTCAAAAAACATAAAAATTTTTAATTGAATTTGTATCATCAAGATATTTAATCAATTTCTTAGATAACTTTTTTAATTTCCAACACAATATTACCTATTTTCAATACAATTTTATTCATTTTCAATATACATCATTATATTTTCATCTTAGAAACAAATTTCATTTAATAATCTTGCATAGTTTGGAACAGCCTCCTAATTATTTTATCTTAACCCTCCTAATTTTTTTTACCTAACATTTGAATTGTTTTTCTACAACTATTCTATTTATTTATGCTTTATTCTTATTATATTATATTATTCTTACAACTCAAAATTTTTTTCATTTTTCTATTTTCCACTTAGGGCACATTTGTAAAGTTCCTTTTATGATTTTTATAGTCTTTCTTTCCTTTATATTTTTCATAAATAATTTAACTATACAATATGCTATTTTTTTCAACTTTACCTTAAACTTCGATTATTTTTTCTTATGAATATCTTATTTATTTCTAGTTTACCTTTTTATTTTATATAATTCATGTAAATTTAAAAATATTTCCTTTCTCACTTTCTACATCATCTCAAAAGCTGACCAAAATGTGTTATCAAACCACACCTTACATTTCGAAACACACCATATGATTTAGTTAGGAGGTTTTTTTTTTTTTAAAAAAAAACATTGCATTGTCAAAAGCGTGGAGAGGGAATTTAAGATATGACATCACGCAAAAATTTGGAAAAATAGGGGTGGATAATTTTAGACAATTTAATAAAATGATATTTTGTATTTTTATTTATTTTCTTGCACATGGTTTCTTTTCAATTGTGCTTTTCCCACATCAAAAAAGTGTATGCTGCAAGAGTAAGTTACAGCTGAAGTCCAACTTACTTTTTTTGATGGTATTCATGCATTATGATCGTGACAATTTATATCACAATCAAATACTCTTTGTACAAATATTAAACTCTCATACTATGGAAGAAAATTTCCATAAATACTTCCGCGTCACTAGGAAAACATGTAAAAAAAAACCCACTTCGTGAGGGACAGTTTCAATTAAAACACCCGTGCAGTGGGAGACTTGATACCGTGGCCACAGCCGCGTGCTCCCAGGACACTGCCTTCGTGGCAAGTCCACCCTACTCGGACAACGGCAAGTTTTCTTTCTCGGGTGGATTTGTTTTTAATTAGGAAAGCGTTCATGCATGGCAGTGATTTGGCTGCGATGAGGAGCATACACGATTACACGCATTTCGCATGAAACCCATAGCTGGACATGAGTCCCTCTATCATCCCATGTCATCGACATGCGAACCAATCGATCTGAGCCATTCATCTTCTGCTCACAACACAAGGGAGTTGTGGGCGGCATGTGATGATGGACCAAGGCGATGAACGGCCTATATAGATTGATTCGTGGGTTCATTCTACAAATAGGACAAGATGGTGGGCCCCACCCACAGATCTAGCAACTTGGGTGCTCTTTAGAAATTAATTGCATTGAATAAGATGGCGCTAGAGGATCCTTGTCGCTCTCCTCTCTTAGACGTTTGGCAAATAGAGAGAGAGAGAGAGATGGCTTCGCGGAGCTATTGTTTGAAGGAGAAGCAGCCATGCATTG
This sequence comes from Annona squamosa, assembly GCA_035584095.1. Taxonomy (NCBI): domain Eukaryota; kingdom Viridiplantae; phylum Streptophyta; class Magnoliopsida; order Magnoliales; family Annonaceae; genus Annona; species Annona squamosa. The sequence goes on along the minus strand of JAXCLR010000092.1, from coordinate 13,510,778 downwards.
GGTGGGTGGAGAAGTACCTGAAAGACTGTCTTTGCAATCTAAGAGATGAAATCTCATTTGGGTTTGGGCTTATCAGTCTCATCTGCTGGGGTGTCGCTGAAGTACCTCAAATCATCACCAACTTCCAAGCCAAATCTGGCCATGGCGTCTCCCTTACATTTCTCATGACTTGGGTTATTGGGTACCTCTCTCTCTCTCCTCCTCCTAATCATGTCCCCCTTCCTATCAAACAATGACTTGGATTGTATTCACCACCACCCCCGTGAATTCCATATCAAATGACTACATTGTCTTGAAATTTTCATGTTATTGTTTTGGAATAGACTTCTTCTTCTTCTTCCTTTTTGTTAGAGATGGATGATGAATTTAATTTATCGATTAATTTTTTTTATCCATGCAGAGATGTTTTTAATCTTGTGGGTTGCCACCTGGAACCAGTTACCGTAAGTATATGCTTCCCCCACCTTAACCAGCAAAAACCTACAAATGGCCGCAACTTATCTGTTGGATGCAGCGCTTGCAATTTGAGGTATTGGTTGGGCGTCAAAACCACCATGCAACTTGATGCAAATCGCCAACTCCTTGTCTCACCACTGACCTCTCCTTATCTCCAATCTTACGACAGATCTTCTTTCGCTGCCATAACAGATTTTTTTAGAAAAATTTATTTTACCTTCTTAGGATGGACCGAAAAGCTTGTTTGGTTGCTGCTGTTTGAGGCTTGTAGTCCATAAAGATAATAATGGATCTTTAAAAAAAAAAAAATTATTTATGCGGGTATATACTGACTAAACTTTTTTGGATGGTGGATGCAGCTGCCAACTCAGCTCTACACTGCTGTGGTACAGCTTTAATTCCTTCTGGCAGTTTCTTATTTATTGTCATGGGAATACCTCAATGGTGTCGATATACACTACTCAGGCCGTGGTTTTTTGCACCCGGGAGCAGGCAGCGCTCCCTGCTCCCAGCTCCCGGCTGCATATACTTTTTGTTTTTTTTAATTTTTTTTTGAAAATTTTTTTTATAACATTCTTAATCTAGGTGTACCTAACATGTGTATAAATTTTTACCATTTTTGGGATATTTTAGATATTTATTTTTTATTTTTGAAAATCAGTGGCATTTTAGTAATTTAAAATTACCTAAAATGCCACATATTTTCAAAAATAAAAAATAAATATCTAAAATACTCCAAAAATGGTAAAAATTTATACACATATTAACTACACCTAGATTAACAGTTCTATGAAAAA
>JAXCLR010000092.1:13479978-13509425 GCA_035584095.1 Annona squamosa | reverse complement strand
AATATCTAAAATACTCCAAAAATGGTAAAAATTTATACACATATTAACTACACCTAGATTAACAGTTCTATGAAAAAACTTCAAAAAAAAAAATAATAAGTATATGCACCTGAGAGTAGGGAGTGTTGCCTGCTCCCGAGTGCAAAAAACCACAACCTCAAATATTAGTGTTTCTGCCTCATTTTGGCTACTTTAATGATTAAATTAAAATTCAATTTATTTACTTCGTTTAAAATCATTCTTTTTAAATGTTACTAAAAGTCATTGTGATCAAAGTTTTTGATATCTCACACGGGCTTGCAAAGATTTATAATTATATAGAATATAAAAATTGATTAGATTTATCTACAAATTTATTAAAATATTATAATTATTTATTGGCAATTATAGCATCATTTATTTGCAAAGAAAAATATTTTAGATGGTGTATTAAATTAATATTTTGAAATAGATATGAACCAAACAATATTAAGTTGATTTTACATTTTTGTCTTATTTATTAGGCGCCTGGTGTCTTTTTTACTTTTTATGAAAAAATTTTCATGAAATTGTTAATATAAATTTATTTAACATGTTTATCAATTTTTACCATTTTTGAATATTTTTAAATATTTTTTGAAATTTTTAAAAATCAATGATATTTTTAGTAATATAAAATTATTAAAATGCCACTCATCAAAAAAATTACTAAAATACTACTAATTTTTAAAAATTCAAAAAATATCAAAAAATTTCTAAAAAGATAAAAATTGATACACATGTTAAATAAACTTAGATTAACAAAAGTGAAAAAAAATTTCAAAAAAGTAAAAAGTGGATGTTTTCGCCCGGTGCATACCCGGGTGCATACGAGGCGACGGGAGGCCTGTTTATTAAATGGGGTCATGCAAACTTTTGATTTGATGGAACTTACTTTCCTAATAAAATAAGTAATTTTAAATGCAAGATTTATTTATGGTTTAATCATCAACGTGTCACCAAAATGCGAAGAAGACGTTATCAAAAAGAAAAAAAAAATTGTGCATAAGACACTGGGCTTGTCGAGCCAGCATCATCGAATCGGATGAGATAGGATAAAATATGATTTGAATTATTTTTGTCATTTTTAATATTACTTTTTCATTCTTTCATCTTTTTTAATATATAACAATTTCACTTTTCGATTTTTAATACTACTTTATTCTCATTTTTTAATATATAACGTCGTCCTCCATTTCTAATCACCTCATCTAAGTCCAATTTCGTTGGATGCCAGTATACATGCCCTGAAGTCGCACACCATTGAAGCGTTTTCCTTTAATTTTTGTTCTTGCGGTGCACTTCTCCCTATTCTACTCATGATCTCTGGGTGCTACTTTTCAGCTATACACTGCGACAACAGTAATACTGGTGCTGCAGACTATATACTATGATTATCTGAGCAAGTGGTGGAAAAGAAGGGAAGAAATCAAGCTCGAGGTACTTATTTATCTTAATATGCTTCTTTTCTTTTGAAAAGTGATTTTAAGCGCATGCTTTCATGAGAACTGTATATTTTTGTCATTCTTGTTTATGTGTATACTGATACCTCAGTTTATATTACATTTAAGCTCAACAATTATTACAATTTCTATGACTTAACTATTACTAAGAGAGTCCCAAATTTTAAGGGGGAAGCTAAAAGCTTCCACCACAGGAGACAGGATTCTAACTCACGTCTCCCATGACGCAGGCAGCTTTGTTACCATCTGCCAGCACCCAAGTAGCATATTTTTATCATCGTTGTAAATGTTATTATTATGATTATTATATTAAAAAAAATATATTGTTTTGGTTGTTCGAGTAGGTAGGGTTAATTTTCACCATATGATCGAAAGGATATTTAATCCATTTCTTTATTGAAGATGAGTGTTGCCAAATTCATGAATTGCTTTAAAATGTAGGGGTTACTACTATTTGAAGAAAACGTACATGTATGAATTTATATGGTGATGTTCCTATAACAAAGTTGAAGTCGTAGCTAACGTCATACTTTTAACTTTTAAGTGATAAATTTCGTAGCAAAAAAGTTTTTGCAATATTTATTATATTTTTGTGGCTATAAAGCTAATATTTAGCAAAGTAATTTTATGTTACTAAGTAGCGTTTTCTACTACCAAACTGCAAAGCATTAAAAAAGTATGTTTCAAAATGTTGATTTTCTTATAGTCGGTGCAAATCAATGAGTTTGTGTTCCATTTGGATTTCCTCTCTTGCCGTTCCTGTCGAATTCTGGTCCCCTGTAGAATCGCCCTTTTAATGTGCTGTACCCACAGACACGTGAGAGTGCTCGGACACTATGAAATGGGAGAATTTCTCAACTGGGTAACCATGCATTCTCTATTTTTCATTATTTCCCCATATTTCTAAACTCTGTTATTAATTTCCTAACAAAATGATAAAGATTTAAATTTTAAAATTAGAAATCGAATTTTGAAAATGAATAATTGAAAATTTATGGGTTATACCATTTTCTTTTTTCGAATCTAAGAGAAAATTTCCTAATTTGTTTTTAAAAACCGAAAATATAGATGCAAACTTGCACTAGTTGAGAGAGAGAAAAAAAAAAAATTAGGGTGTATTTGGAAAGTTATAAAAATTTTGAATGAAAAATTTTCGGTATAAAAGTTATCAAATTAAGAGAAAATGATGTAATATAGTGGGAGTAATGATAAGGAATAAAGAAAATAAAGTTAAAATAGGTAAGTTAATTATATATATAGATATGAAAAAATAATTGGAAAATAGGATAATTATATTAGAAAATGTGAAAAAAATGGTTAAAAATAAGATAATAATATAGAATAAAAAACTTTTAAAATGAAAAATTTTAATTTAATATCTTTTACTATCCGACAAACGCACCCTTAGAATATATGCTGTGACCGAAGTTGTTGTTTTTTTGGTTGTTTTGGTTTTTTTTTTTTTTTTTGCCTCACTTTTTTCGTTGTGTAGGCCCCTGCGCATACGACGAAACCCGCCAAATCAGAGTCACGTGATTCAAGCGTGCCGGTTGCAACCTCGCCGGGATTCGCGCGACCTAACGACGTGTATTACATGTGAGTCCAAACAGACAACTGTAGATCCAAAATCAGTGATCAGAACCATTCGTACGGTGGGCCTTAACCCGTTCCATAGGACCATCCAAAGAAAATAATGCATTGCATACGTGCTTTAAAAGTCTCATAGCATGGTGTTGCTGGTTGAAATTTAAATTTGTAATTAACAGCCTTTTAACTTTCATCTGTGCATTTTAAACCTTAAACACCAATTCTTCTATCAAATAATGGAATCTGTTTTGTCCCATTAATTCGGTAACTTCGAGTAGAGTTTATAAGCAAATGCATAACAAGATACCCGAATTTCCAAATAAGGTAAAGTTTGGTAGTTTAGCTTGAAACCCTATTTTTTCCTACTTTTTTATTTTTTATTTTTTATGTTTCACTTTTTCTTTTTGTCTTATTTATTGGTTAGACAGAAACGAAGATAAATGAAAATAATATAGTAAATGTTGTAATGATCCATAAAGTCAACAAAAGAAAATATATAAGAATTTTCGGAAAAACAGAAAATGATTTTAAAAAACAGCATTTTAGAATAATTAATTTCGTTTTTCTTATTCCTCTTTTACATCCAACTGGCCCACCCACCCATTTTCCTCTTTCCAAGTGAATGGAACTCCAAATGGGCCATCTTGGAAGTGGAAACGTGGTGAAGAAATCAAATGAACGGTCAGGATCAATCATCCAAGTTGACAAGTGTCAGTTAAAGGAATCCTTCATATTTCTCGATATTAAGGGTTGGCCCGTATTCTTGTGATTGACAGATCAGCAAGATCATTGGCCAGCAGCGGAACTCCAAGCAGTGGATCATATCTTGTGGGCCCACGAAGTGGCCCACCAGCAGTGGGGCTTGATAACTCGTCAGACGACGAAGAGAGCTCCGAACAAACTTCAAAGCGTTCTAGCCAGCCCATCCGAATCCCACGCTCGGTAAGCACTCTTGGAAATTGCAAAATGGGCGTACGTGAGATTCATTTACTTATCAAACCTTCTTAGATAATTTCCATAAAAAAATTACAAAACATTTTTTCTTCTGTTGCTGACTTGAAATTTTCATTAAATATTTGTTCCTTTTCTTGCCAAATTATTTTTCTCATTTTTTTTCCGATTGATGTATTTTACTTGTCTAAATTTGATTGTAACCAAAGACATGCTCTAATGATGATTGGGACACCAAATGAGCACTGCTCGTCTGGTCACTGGCTGCGAACGGGATTTCCGTTCCCAGCTGGTGCGTGGTTCGAATCCCTCACGAGATTCTGAACCAGAGTTAGAGTGGGGGCATGTGGTCCCCTTTTATATTCAAATGGGAGCTAGTGGTCTCCTCACTTGATATGTGGAAGCTTACTGTCGTCTTCCATTGTAAGCTTGTTAAAATTGTTACCGGTTTGAATGTAATATGAATTGAGATATGATATAAAATATCCTCTAATTAAAAAAAAAAATGATGACTGGGACATGCATGCAGGCAGCTGGTTTTGGAACATTCCTGGCGGCATCAGCGAATTTGCCACTAGGAAGCAAGGGTTTAATGGAAACATACATGGGATTAACTGGGAGGAGGAGGAGGAGGAGATTACTACAGGTAGGAATATTAATCTTATTGGCACATCGGATGCAAGCTGTTATCTTAATTAATTGGATAGTTCGAGCTAATCCTTGCTTTTCTCTTGCATATGTTTGGCTTCATGCACCTGTATTTAGGAAGAAGGAATTGAAAGCAATCCATTAGGGGTCTGGCTGGGCTGGCTGATGGCAGCTTTATACATGGGTGGCCGTCTTCCCCAAATCTTCTTAAACGTAAGGGTTGATTTACATGCCATGTACGCCTTCTGTCAGATCAGTTAGTATTTTTCTGATGGAGTTTTGTTCTCAGATTGTTATAAGTATTTCCGAGTAGTATTGATTTTTTTGCTTTTTTTTTTTTTTTTTTTTTGTGGGAGCAGATTAAAAGAGGAAGTGTGGAGGTAATAATCAGTAGCCAACATCTCGTGTTGTTCATTTCAGTTCATTGTCTTGATATTTTTTACTGACCCAAGATGTTTGAGGAATCGAAGGCCCAATAAAGCAAAGTGAACAATACCTTGCATTTTAGTTCATTTCTGTGCTAAATTATATTGTCTCATGTTATTTTTCCAAAGTATCAAATGTGACATTATGGCAGATGCATGCTTCTTGATTCTAGGGAGTATTCTTTTAAATTTAAGATCTTTTGTTGACTGTTTTGCAGGGCATGAATCCTCTCATGTTCCTCTTTGCACTTGCAGCCAATGCAACATATGTGGGCAGGTTCTCTCTCTCTCTCTCTCTCTCTCTCTCTCTCTCTCTGATTAACTATTTACTAACTAGCATATTTTGTTTGCAATTGCAGCATACTCGTGAGAAGTGTCGAATGGGAAAAGATAAAACCCAACATGCCATGGTTGTTGGATGCTATTGTTTGTGTGGCCCTTGATCTATTTGTATCCTTTACATCTCTCGTCTCCAATTTTTAGTACCACTTCCAAACACACTTGCAACGAGGCAAGCCAGTGAAGGAACTTCTGGCTTTCTATTACGCATCTCACTTGTCAGTAATCAGGATCAGCGCCAAATCAGACACCCACAACATGTATCTACCAGCAAGGGTATACAAAAATGTCTTTTATACTCCATTTTCTACATATGATTTATAATATCACACTACCCCAATGCATTCAAAATATTACCCACTTTAGCCTATTTACTTTCAAATGTTTTGAAGGCAAGGTAGGATTTATTCTTGCAACTCTAGATGGAGGATGGCCCCTGTGGATGGACAGTAAATCCCAGTGTGCCGCATATTGAAGTTATCGTAAAATTTGTACAATATCATTCTATCATGTCTGGCCTAATGCATGTGAGATGAAGGTGACTGCTAACCTGAGATCTATTCAGTACATATGCACCGAGGGCACTGATGATAGCTATTTGGAAACCACAGTACACATGATCATTCACTGATTGACGGAGCTCTCTTACTGATCCACATGATTTATTTCTGGATTGGGTGCAAACAAATGAATAGGTGTAACCTCTTAACAGAAATCTGTTCAGATCATCCTCCAATACGTTTACTACAGATTCATGAGAAGAAGCCATGGGGATGAGCACACAGATATGGAGGCCAAAAAACCACTTTTATCTTGAGGTTACAACCCTCCAAAAATTATGTTCCCTCAAGTGCCTCTTCACAACCTACCGTGTCTTGTGCAATGGTATGAAAACCGGATGGAACTGGCGGGTTCAACCGCGGATGGTCATCTTGCTGGTTGGCTGGTTCAACTAGTTGAAGGAGAATAACCAGGGACAGGTTGGGCAACTGGTTCACCTTCCGATCCGGTTTTGATTACGCCGGTCTTATGTTTGTTGCTTGATTGATTTATGTATATGTTCCATCTTACTACCATGTTGGATTAAGCAGGCTTATGGACATTTTCTATTCCAGATGAAGTTGCCATAGGCTCATGTTAGCTTAAATTATTGTACACCCACTTGCCAGTACGTTGGACTTGGCTGTCATTATAGTAAGCAAATCTCATTTAGGTAATGTATTTACATAATTTTTTTAATGGTTCTTCTGTTTAGATATATATTTTATCATGGCATGTAAGGTCAATAAGTGACTCTTTAGTAAGCCCAGTTAGTACCGTCTTGCAATTACGGCAGGAACTTCTGCAAGAATCGCATGCACCGTCGCTCTTCCGAGAAACGTATATCACGAGGAAAATCTTGGAAATTTAGAAACAGGGAAAGGAAAAGGAAGAACAGGAATACAGAAATGGGTTTTCTTCTTGGTCGATTCTCTAGTTGATACAGTTCTAGTTCTATGATTTACAAGAAGTAATAGGTTTGTTACAGACCCACATACATGCCATCCACAGATGCCGTCTCCAGCTCATTTCTTCTCCCTGACCGACTTAACCGTTTATCTCTATTCCCTGTTTGACGCTGTCCGGCTTCTCTCCTCGTATGCATTCTCCTACATTGCTCTGCTCTGCCCTTCCTCAAATTATAAATTGCTGCCGCACAACCTAGGCCTCCAGGTTGAAGTCCGGAAACTGATCCCTGATGGTGGTGGCCTTTTCCCATGTGGCATCCTCCACATTGAAGCCCTCCCACAAGATTTTGACTGTAGACGCCATTGCTGCTCTTCGAAACTGAAGGACAGCCGCTAGCTTTTGTAACCAGATACTCGGAAAGGTGATCCTGGCCCTGCATTAAATGTAAATTTCTAAGATCAAACAATTATTGTAAGTAATTAATAATTACATCAACAAAAATTATTACAAGATATAAATTTTAAAAATTTGAAAATCTACTACTCATGAACCCTTATTACATCCATAACATGAAAATAAAGAAACATACGTCCAACAATTTAAGACATGCCTTTTAATAAATAAATAAATATTTAAATCTTTTTTTAGGCAATCTCGTAATGGCCCAATTTTTAGCAACCAACTTCATTTGGTCGATCCGTAAAAATAAGGGTTAGTTTCTATATGTACTAGTAAATGCGTAAAAATAAGGGTTAGTTTCTATATATACTAGTAAGTAGAAAATTATTTGAAAATGAATAGGAATCAAAATAAAATTTAATTAAATGACATAAATAATTATTTAATTTTAAAATCTAAAAATGAAGCTTTAAATGCAAAATCATTTTAAATTTTTGAGAGAAAAAATTAGACAAAAAATTTTGTTTGGTAATTTTAATTAGAATGCAACTTACAGGTTATTTGGGGTTGGTTTGAGGTCAACACAAACCCAAAGGTATACATTTTTAACCCTAAGTCTAACTTGACCCTATTTTAAAGGTTTCAATCCCAATCATAACTCAATAAGTCTCCTGATTGTGTTGACATCGAACGAAACCAGAGTTATATTTAGCAATAGAAACCATGATTTATTTTATTGAGATTTACTTTCTAATCTAGCATATTTCATGAAAGCACAAGTAGATAACCTTGTTTATATAACTTATTGGCTGAACCGTAGTTAATGTGTTGCCGGCTGCAAATGGGCCTCCTATTCATAATAAAATTAAGATGCTACTGGTGACATAACAATATTTGTTTTATCATACTACGAAAATATCCCAATCGGAAATATATTTTTCAGTATAAATTACGGAAAATGCTTAAATCTAGTTATTATATTAAAATGTAATAACAATTTATATAATTATTTATTTATATAGGAGTATAATTTAGATGATTTAGATGTTGAAGGTTAGGGGTGCAAATTGGTTCAAGTTCAACATGAACACGGTTTGCAAAACTTGATTTGGAGTGGTGTTAGAACTTACTAATGTATAACTTGAATTGAAATGGGTTCTATCTCGGGTTAATGGAAACTTGAACCCTGTTTCTATATATTTATTATATTTTATATATACCTAAATCACTTCCCCAATATTCTCTTTAATATATAATACAATAAATAAAAATATTATAATACAATATATAAAAATATTACACCTTCTGAACATTCCTTCATCAGATAAATGATTATATATTTATATAGTAATAATGAAAGTGAATAACCTCTGGACACTCATACTCACCTCTATAATATTATTTTATATTAATTTTCAATAAAAGCAAATATCTCCAATCTGTTAACTTATATATCTTTGTGAAAATAAATTATTTTATTATATCATTGATGGAAGCAAAACTGTGTTCGTTCATTCTTTATATTTGTATAATATTATACTATTCAATATCAAAAGATACATAATATATTGGTTGATCTTACAACATTATAATATTTATTTATTAATAACACCACTCTAAACCCATTAATACCTCCATTAAATCATGTTCCTTAAGTAATACTTGAATTTTGATGAAAAAAATTAATGACATTTTTTCTTTCAACTCTTATGAGATCTTTTATTTTTATTGCTTTAAGATAGAAAATTATCATCTTAGATTTTTCTTTGGTGATGAATTTAAAATTAAATAAGTATAGAATGAACAACAAATGTCAATTGTCATGAGAATGTCAATCTAAATTCCAATTTGAAACTTAACTTGAGTCCAAATTTCATAAATAAGATTACAGTTAAGGTTCAAATTTTAAAAATAAGTTTAGAATTAAGACTGAAACGAATTGAGTTTCATGAACCCAAACTCAAGTTATTATGTACAAGGGAAATGACATTGGTTCACAATATTGATGAGAAAAGGGTACCCTGGAGTTACACATGGGGTCTTACAAGCTTGGGAGCTTGACATTAGCGAAAGAGAGGCGCTCTGAGCTATATTGGGCATTTCACATTATTCAAGATGTATATTACTATCACCAATAAAAAAATGTATATTACTATCAATGGATAATTGCGATGGCGTGGAGCAGTGGATGTTGCATGTTTTGCATTCATATATACATTATTTGGCACATTGTTGATTTCTGGAATTTTTATTTATTTATTCTACTTTGCCCGGCTCGTTCTATTGTTTTGGTACTCTTAACTAACAGGCAGGAAATTCCACAAGTGGAGTGTGATGATCACCCGGGGAGGCATCATGATTGGACTAAATACTGAAGGTGAAAGAGTAATATATTGAGATGTCGACGTATATTTTATCTCTCACAAGCATTTTTTATTATTTTGGAGGTTATGATAGCCTCTATATATTTTTTGGGTGGTGTTATGTTGGGATATATATTATTTTGGTGGAGATGGTGTTGTTGGGACTTTTCTTTAGTTGTCCATTTGTATACATATGATTATGATTATGTGGTCGTATGTATTCACTTCCGGTTGGTTTTCCTTCCGCTTGTATTGTACGTAAAATTGTATATAATTCCGACACTATAGAAGAGATTATGAGTCTTGTGTGCTAGTGGAACCTGATAGCCTCAGTGTTTGTTACCTAAACAATGCTGGTTTATCCCAAAAATCTTTTTATTCTCCCTGGTTATTTTATTTTTCAAATTATTTTTTCATTTTTTCTTATACAACTATCTGTGCTACATCTACTATTTTTATTTTATTTTATTTTCTTTATTTCTCATTATTATCTCTATTATATTGTATTATTTTCTACAATTTCAAAAACTTTTACACCAAAAGCTTTTCATAAATTTTTTTTATCACTTTCCAAACACACCAACATAATATCATAAAAAGCATAAAAGACTTTTATCGGCTTGCAGTATTTAAGAAGGTTGCTGCTATTGTTTTTTTTAAAAAAAAAAAAAAAAAATTTGGCAACCATGCTCAAAATAACAGTGGAGGTAAGCAGTTTGACAACCCACAATCTTGGTGGGGCAATAAAAAATAACACGATTGTCTCCGTTCCCCCTCATATTTCAGCCTAGATTTTCGAGTCAGTTAACTGATACACAGGAATGGAAACCATAATTTTGGTTCTCATGACAGGAAAAGGATGTCAGTGGTCAGATGATGAATCCATAAACATAAAAGTAGTATATTTCGGATTTTGATAGATGAAAAACAGACACTTCAGAAATTTCGTAGAATATACATGATACGTGTAAGTAATTCAGGTTTAGAGGGCTACACGCACAGCCTCTCAAAACACTACATGCTTGAAATGTGTACAGAGACAGAATACGATAGGAACATGCTAAGTTGCATGATTCAGTTTTGTACACACAAATTTCAGTTTTCTTCACGGAAATTTAAGTAGGACGAGATATGATACCTATGAGTTATACATAATCAAGTTGGAGAAATGGTCACCTACAAATCATGTGTAGGGCACAACACACCTCTGAGCTGTGTTACCTATTAAGCAGCTACTTAAGAGGCACTGCCATCTTAGCACTCACATCCCTCTGCATCCTTATGTATCCCTCTTCACCCCAGGAAATGCCCCACGAGTTCTTCACATGCCAGTACTTGCGCCCGTCTGCAGCTGTCCCATACCCAACTGCTACAACACCATGGTCTAGCTCTGTTCGAGAAGGACCTGTGAACACTCCACTCTTGTAGAATTGGAACTCGAAGCCACTGGCATCAATGGCAACTGCAACGGGTTGGTTTGCCACTGCCACCGGCAGTGCCTTCTTATTGTTGACGGGCACGTCTTCATGGCCCGTGATGGTAGTTGCATGGTTTGCTTCTTTCTTGGTGTCACAAGTGCCATCTGCTGCAGTGTACTGTAGCGGTTCCATGGTTGCGCTGAATGAAGAGGAAGGCATCATCCATGTAACCACCATTGCATCCTTGATCCTCCCCTTTGGTATCGCAGTCCACCAGCTCCTATTCAGACAGAGAAATCAACTTACCTGTGCTGAGATTTGTGATTCCTCCTGTAGCGGCTACTGCTGAGAATGCCCAACAAGAGCCTGTATATGACCATTTAAGAATTAGAAATATGTTCATTTGAGACCCGATCATTCTCTTCCAATGTGTCAATCGTGCAGAACATCCAAGCCCAAAAAGAAGCATATGGTTTTAGTCCATTTTTATGTCTACTACAGTAAATTGTCGCACAAATATTTTCGACGCATTTGATTTTTGATTTTTTATTTTTATATAAATCTTTTCTTTTAACTATCTTTACCGCATTGGCCTTGGTCTTTGATGGGTGTAACTGCACCTTTCTTTCTCCAGTCCATGCTGGCTGGCACTGCAGTAGCATTCTCAGAAATGAAGGGTGTTGGCAGCCTATTTGGAAGGGGCCTAAATCCATTGCGTGATGCCACAAATTCTTCGTTTGTGAGATCGGCAAACGCATTGATGTCCGGTTTGTACGATTTTCCACCAGCGTTGTTAAAAGCTTCAATCAGTTCAAGGTTGTTCTTGAATATCTTGAAGCGCAGCTCTTTCTCCGATGCATCCTTGTAGATTATTCCATGTTGGACCATCCAATTCTCATGCCTCTCAGACAATGATGGCGTGTCCTGAAGTGTTTGGGACGGTCCTTGAGTTGGCCACAGTCCCAAAATGCAGAAATAGCAGCAAGCTATGGTAGGTTGACGCCATTGTGAAACTGGGCATTTGGGGCTTATCTTCTAATGATTTGCTGATGAAAATGTCTGCACACAATCAAATATTTATAGAAGGAATTCTCCGAAAGAGTAGGATGTAAGCCAATTTACAGTGCGTGCCCCGGGGGCCATGCCGATTTGCATTGAGGCTACGGCAGGTCCAAAATACCATACAGCTTTGTTTCCTCTGTCGTTTGTATCTTCCCAACAAAATATTGTTCCTGACATGGAGCAACATGCATGCATAGCATGGATTCTGCTTTCCCTTCATCACTTTAAATGGCCTATTTCTGATATTGATCTATATGCTATAAGCCGTTTTCAATATGCGAGATTTAGATTTCAATTTGCAACCCTTTGATAAGATGGTTAATATCCTTCGAATGGGCTGATCAGCCATAGATTGAAATAAGTTCCATTTTCTGAATTTCCTTTTTGGGGCCCCAGGCCCCCAGCTCTAGAGCCAAAAGACAATTGAAAAGAACGAGGACCAAAGATTGATGCATCACGGTGCAGTTCTTTTCACACAATATTCTATCAAAGTTCTTAATTTCCTAATTTCTTCAATGTCACATTGCCGTTAACATATATAATTTTTAATCATTGCCCTTTTCTCAAACCACGGAATCCGGTCTTTCTTTTCTTTTTTTCTTTTTTTTTTCCCCCTGATTCCAAAGGGAATCTGATCTTGAACAAGAAAACATTCGTAGCATTGCCAAATGATTTGCATGTGTGGAACCGACCAACTATTCTGGGAGCATAATTACATACATACATTATGACATAAAAATTCAAGGGCATTTAAGTCATTTTTCATCCATTACGAAACTTGATTTTTAAAAATAAACAATAAATATGTAAAAATATTGTAAAATGACAAAACTTTGTATAAAAATTGAAGGATTATATACATCGTGATGTATTATAGGCTAAAATACAACATTCATTTATTTTTATACTTAGTTATATTTTTTTAATTTTTTCTTCATGGACGTATTTTTCTAAGTGTAGTCAATTTATATACAAAGTTTTTCCCTTTTAAAATAATTTTTATTTTTAAAAATATCAATTTCAAGGGTGTTTAAGTCATTTTTCACCCACTAAAAACTTGATATTTAAAAAAAATTAAAATTAAATATATAAAGGTATTATAAAATGACAAAATTTTGTATATAAATTAAATACATTAAAAGGCTTGGGGCCCTGGACAACCACGATATAGGACTACTCCACAGAATCCTCCAACTTAGGAGACAGAGAGATAGACCCAGAGGGATTTCATTGAGAGATTGATAATCGTTACAAAAGGGTTTAGCTATACAATCAGGGAGAGAATCCTACCATTCTTAAACAAGCTCAGTGGTTGTTGACGAAAATTTCACAAGGTTATGGGCCACCAAATTTCCTGTTTGTAAAACATGAGAGAATAGGCAAGAAGAAAAGGCTGGGATGAAATATCTAATCTTACCAATAAAGTGACCTAAGTAGGAACGAACAGGGCACCCATAATTAATCATTTGAATAAGAGTGAGAGAATCGCTTTCCACAATAATATTGATGTGCAGCCCATTCAATAGCAAATAACAACGCTTTGGCCTCCATGAGAAGGGGATCGACAATCCCATACTTACACCATGAATTGACAGCTATAAAGTTTCCGTTGGATTTCCAAATAACCACCCCATACATATCTTCATCATCTGAGGGTTGAATCTCCTATCCACATTGATTTTCAAAATCCCTTGACTAGGTTTGCACCAACGGGCGGGAGAACAGAGATTGAACGCAAGTAGAGGCTGAAGTAAATAGGAGGAAAAAAGCTAGTGGATGAAATGCATTGACCATGAGGGCACCTCGAGAAAGACGGGGATAGTTCCCTCAATGTAGAATTTGTTCGGGCCATACCATATTCTCTAGTAGGTGCAAAGAAA
Source organism: Annona squamosa (assembly GCA_035584095.1). Classification (NCBI taxonomy): domain Eukaryota; kingdom Viridiplantae; phylum Streptophyta; class Magnoliopsida; order Magnoliales; family Annonaceae; genus Annona; species Annona squamosa. Next base: position 13,495,423 of record JAXCLR010000092.1, on the reverse strand, counting down.
AAGGATGAGGGGATACTGAGAATCGGAGTTGGTAAGGTGCCTAAATCTCTCAAAGAGAAGAGAAAATTGTACCTAAGATAAGTCTCAAAAGACACTAGTGAAAAGGTTGTACCTGAGAGAACTCTCAAAAGACACTACTGAAAAGCTGTCTTCGTTGATGTGCATCCCCAAAAGAAATAGAAAGAAAACTCCTCGCAACAATCCATAATGAGCAACAAGTTTGGGTGGAGATACCCCTCCTAGCCAAGTTAACTTTTGTGGGGGAGAGAATCCAAAAGCATCCTCCAGCCAAAGATGATAGTTTTCCTAGGGATCCTGAGTTTCCAAAGTTTTCTAAGCACTTTTGGATCCATTCGTGCATTTGAAGTTTCAATAGGTAGATAGATACCCCCATGCTACAAATGATATGCTGACTTGACACGATAAATACCATCACTTTCTTAGCTTCAAAAGATGCAATCCTCTACCTCCCTTAATGGGATGGGCACATTTTGAACTTCCCACCACCCGATTTTGAATGTACTACCATTTTGACATCTTCATGAAAAGCACTAGGAAGGGGACTTACTTTTCATACAAGAGATCAAGCCCAGCAATCTTGGAAGAAGCGGATACTAACCGCACCTAACCTCCATTTGCAACTGCTCAAGAGAAGGGGCCTGGCTTTGAGAATGCTCTTCTATATGAGAGAATCAGCCTTGGGCGTACAACTCTAGAAATCTCCATTAGGGAAATATTGTGCCTGAAGGACCTTGTAGTAGAAAGAGTCGTAGTAAACCAACATACGCCAAGCCTGTTTAGCCAATATAGCAATGTTAAAGTCGTGAAGGCGTATGAATCCTAGTCCCCCTTCTTCTTTAGGTTAGCACATCTTGTGCCAAGTCACCTAGGAACTCTTTCTTTTTCCATCTTCTTCTCTCCATCAGAAAGGACTTATCATAGCTTCAATGTCGCCACAGATCTTCTTTGGTAAGAAGAATAATTGCATAGCATAGGTGGGTATGGCTTGGGCTACAACCTTGATTAGAACTTCCTTGCCACCCAAGATAGGAGGCGGCTCATCCAGCTTTGGAGTTTCTTTCAACCTTTCTCCTTGATGCTTTTGAAGAATTGGGTGCGGAATGTGCTAATCTAGATAGAAAGACCCAAATATGACTGAATATGGTTACCACCTAAATGTAGCAAGGGGATTATGGCTTCCTTTGTATTAGCCTTGTTATTCCGATTAACGATGGTTGCAGTTTTATTGATGTTGATTTTTTGACCCATGCACTCTTCATACAGATAGAGCAATTGTGTCAAGTGGCCAACCTCCCTCCTTGTTGCTAGTAAGAATAGGAGAACATCATTAACAAATAATAAATGAGAGATGTGAAGCCCGTTGTGTCCCATATGGGTTTTGGGGAGTCCTCCAATGTTGTGGTATTCCTTAATAAGCAAAGAAAAGCCTTCGGCACATAGGAGAAATAAATATGGGGAAAGAGGGTCCCCTTGCCTAATACCTCATGAAGCTGCAAAAGTTTGGTACTGAAAGCCACTGATAGAAATCTGGAATGAAATTGTTGAGATACAACACCGCATCCACCCAATCCATTTTTCACTAAAGTTCATCTGCCTCATGATTTGACATAAGTAGTCCCAGTTGACCCAATTACATGCCTTGGTCATATCCAATTTGATCGCCATCTCCTCCTTCTTACTTGTTCTTCTTTTGATTGGGGTATGGATTGTTTCATATGCAATCAACATATTATTAGTGATAAGTCTTCCGGGAACAAATTCACTCTAGTTGTGGGATATAACACTGGCAAGGCATGGTTTCAGTCTATTAGCCAAGACCTTAGCTAAAATCTTGTACAATACATTACATAGACTGATGGTTCTAAAATCTAAAAGTATATTAGCATTGGTCTTCTTTGGGATAAGTACAATATTTGTATGATTTATTTGAGAAAGTATTGCCTCTTGAATGGCTAGAGATGGGGCTTCCATAAAATTTTTACATGCTGTAAATATTTCTTCTCCCACCATATGCTAGTGTTGTTGGTAAAAACCTGCAGTCATGTCATCCAGCCCTGAGGATTTGGATGGGTTTATATTCTTGGCTCCCGCCAACACTTTTCCCTCCTTAGTGGACCAAATAAAAGGTGATTATTACATTCTGAAATTTTTGCTTGGATGAGGTTTGTCACCCTATGCATACGAATCACATCAACTGCTTGGAAAAGATGTTGAAAATACTGGGTAGCAAGCACTTCTTTATCTTTTTTGCCATAAACATGGCACATATTATCATAAACTAAGTAATGTATAAAGTTTCTTCTCCTCTCTAAAGCCACTTTATGAAAAAAGCAATGTTGACGATAACGCAGTTGGAGCCAAATTGAATACATTTAGTTAAATATATTTATGAAGAAAAATACAAAATATAACTAATTATAAAAACAAATGAATGTTGTCTTTTAGTCTAAAATATATCATGATATATATAATTAAACTGGTCAAGTCAAAGTACCATAGCTATTCATACAGAGTTTTTTCTCCTCTTTTTAGTGGTAAGTCCATTAATTGTTTCTCATTGCCTTCCACACAAAAAGACAGAAGGGAAGGCTAGAGAAATAAATCACCCGAATTTACAAGAAGCAAAATCTTTATACAAAAATTGTAATATACAACTTGGGAAGATTACCCCATCAATGTCTAGTTCACCTGTACAAAGAAACCAATATCACTAGAGTATTGATAGTTTGGTTTCTGTCTTTTAATGCATCGCAAAAAGAAATTTGTTCAAACCTAAAGCTTAAACTTTTGATCTCCTCAAGAAGAAGCTTCAAACCAAAGTGTGGAGTTCCCACTTGTAGGAGATTAATAAGAAGAAGAAAATCTAATTAAAAATTTATTTTTGATTCCAATCTCTAGGCTCCAATTCATGCCTTGTGACAGGACATTTGCTTCTATCTCCGGCTTGTTCAAAAAGCCTTCAACTGTTCATACACTTGGGATTAGAGAATCGTTATTCTTAGTTAATTTTAAGGGTATGCTTGGCATTCCCATAAACTTTTTAATTTAAAACTTTTTATTCTTCATAACTATTTTATTTTTAATTATTTCTTCACATCTTTCTATATAATTATCCTACTTTTTAATTATTTTTCACAACTACTCATGCAATTACCCTATTTATTTTTATTTTATTTTATTTACTATTAATTATTACTTTTATTATATCACACAACTTTCCCTATTTTAAGAAGTTTTATACTAAGAGTATGTTTGGTAATGAATAAAACTTTTGATGAAAAGTTGTAGAGAATAAAAGTTGTCAAGTGATGTGATATGATAGGGGTAATTATGAGTAGTAAAGAAAATAAAGTTAAAATAGATACGTTAGTTGTGTGGATAGTTATGTAAAAATGATTGAAAAGTAAGGTAGTTGTATAAGAAAATGTGGAAAAATAATTAAAAAATATGATAATTGTGGAAGTGAAAAATTTTAGATGAAAAAGTTTTAATTTGACATATTCTATCAATTGCCAAACACACCCTGAAACTTTTTATTCTAGAATTTTAATAATTTTATCAAATACAAAATACATCCTAAATTGTTTGAACGATTATCTACAAGCGGCCATAACACCTTTCAAATTTTTAAAATTTTTAATAAAATTAGTAGTTTAGGTGTATATTATCTATAAATCAAGTTTTACCATATATTTATTTATTTTATATTTTTAAATACAAGAGTGACTATAATACTCTCGTATTTAAAATATAAAATAAATATATATTTTTAAAAGCAAAACTTGATTTATAAATAATATACATCTAAATTAAAAGTGCTATTAAATTTTTGAAAAATAGTATTTCAAACCAGTCTAAGACACGGTAAAAGAAGATTACAGCCCCCAGAATTGGATCCTTTCCCGCTTTTCTAGTTACCACGCATATTCTGAATTTCAAAACAGCCCCTTCTCTCTCTCAAAATCTCTCTCTCTCTCTCTCTGCCATCTTCAGATGGCCGGCGATTCTTGCAATTCTGATGATCGTCCCTTCTCCAAATCCACCTGAGAGGAAAACCCACACCCTCAGATGCCCAGGCATTTTTCCTCTCTTTCGATCCTTCTCCAATCTCTCCGCAAAACCCCATTCACATCCTCATTTCACACCACTCTGACACTCCCATGGAAATTCATCGAAGAATGCCGACTTCCGCCCTCAGAATTGGTCGACCGCCTTGTCCGAATGCTCACTCTCCGCCGCTTCGACGCAGTCCGCCGCCTCTCCTTTGATTTCTCTGACGAAACACTCGACGCCGTCCTCACCAGGCTCAAAACCAATCCAACCCCATGTTTCGAATTCTTCCGACTCGCATCCACGCAGAAAAACTTCAGACCCAATCCCAAATCTTACTGTCGAATCATCCACATTTTGTCCAACGGGCGAATGTTCGATGACGCCAGATTTCTTCTGAAAGAATTGATTTTGAATCGTGGGTTAAGTCATTGTCCTCTTCCTTCGGTTTTCCATGAATTGGTTACTGTTTTCGAGGACTTTTCTTTTTCGCCCACGGTCTTCGACATGCTCTTGAAGGCTTATGTGGAGAACGGCATGTTAAAGAATGCGCTTTATGTGTTTGACAATATGGGGAAGTTTGGATTTAAGCCCAGTTTGAGATCTTGTAACAGTTTATTGAGTAATTTGGTTAAGAATCGTGAAGCTTATGTAGCAATTCATGTGTATGACCAGATAATCCGGGCTGGGATTTTGCCCGATGTTTTCACTTTTACAGTGATGGTGAATGCTTGCTGCAAGGATGGGAAGTTGCCGAGGGCAATTGAGGTTTTGGGAGATATGGAGAACAAGGGGTTTGAGCCTAATGTTGTGACTTATAATTCGTTGATTGATGGGTATTGTGAGCTATGCCAGATAGAAAACGCTCTTGGCATTTTGGAGTTAATGAAGAAAAAAGTTACTTTTCCTAGTGTGGTTAGCTATACCATGTTGATTAAAGGCTATTGCAAAGTGGGTAGATTTGAAGAAGCTGAAAAGATGCTTCAGGAGATCAAGAAAGCAGAATATTTGGTTGCAGATGAAGCAGCTTATGGTGTGTTAGTCAATGGATATTGTCAGGCTGGGAGACTGGATGATGCTATTAGAATTCAAAATGATATGTTGAAGGATGGATTGAAAATGAATTTATTTATCTGCAATAATTTGATCAATTGTTATTGCAAGCTAGGAAGAATCAGAGAAGCAGAACAGTTGATTATTGAGATGGAATCTATGGATTTGAGGCCGGACTCTTATAGCTATAATACTCTTATAGATGGGTATTGCAAGAATGGTTGCATGCACGAGGCATTCAGGCTTTGTGATGTGATGCATCAAAGAGGGATCAGATGGACAGTCTTAACTTATAATACACTTCTCAAAGGCTTGTGTAACTTAGGAGCAATCAATGATGCTTTGCACTTGTGGTTTTTGATGCATAAAAGAGGTTTGATGCCAAATGGAATCAGTTATAGCATCATACTTGACGGGCTTTTCAAGGTGGGGAATTTTGAGAAAGCTTTGAAGTTGTGGAGAAATATTTTAGCAAGGGGGCTCGTCAAGAGCCAAGTCACATTTAATACAATGATCAATGGCTTATGTAAGATGGGAAAACTAGTTGAAGCAGAGGAGATTGTCATTCAGATGAAGCACTGGAGTTTCTTCCCAGATGGTATTACATATAGAACTTTGTGTGATGGTTATTGTGTGGTTGGTGATGTTGAACAAGCTTTTAGAGTCAGAGATGATATGGAAAAGAATGGAATTCCCTCTTCCACTGAAATGTTTAATTCTCTTATCAAAGGACTTTTTAAATGCGGGGGATCAAGTAGAGTGGAAGATCTTTTGGTTGAGATGCAGGCTGGGGGACTGAGCCTGAATATCGTGACTTACGGAACTCTCATTTCTGGTTGGTGCAAAGAAGGGATATTGGAAAACGCTTTTAAGTACTATTTTGAAATGGTCGACAATGGTTTTTCTCCAAACATAGTCATAATCAGCACTCTAATTAGCAGTCTTTACAGGGTTGACAAGATTGATGAGGCAAATATTTTATTGCAGAAGATAGTGAATTTTGATACTTGTCTAGGTCATGAATATTTTGATGGACTAACAAATCGGGACATAAAACACAGTGATATACTGAAGATTTCTGAATCACTGGATAGACTTGCAAAGAGGGGCTTTGTTCCTAACAACATCATTTATAACATAGTTATTTGTGGCCTCTGCAAATGCGATCGGGTAGTAGATGCAAGAAGACTTGTTGCAGATTTGTCTCGAAAAGGCTTTTTTCCTGATAATTTCACATATTGCACCCTCATTCATGGAACTGCTGCATCTGGTAATGTGAAAGAAGCTTTTGAACTACGGGATGAGATGTCGAAGATGGGTCTTGTTCCAAGTATTGCTATATACAATTCTCTCATCAATGGGCTTTGTAAATCTGGTAATTTGGACAGGGCAGTCAACCTTTTCAATAAACTGTATGCCAAAGGGTTGGCTCCTAATGTTATTACATTCAATACATTAATCGATGGATATTGCAAGGCAGGTAATATCAGTGAAGCTTTCAAGTTAAAAACTGAAATGGTGGAAAGGGGAGTTTCTCCTTCTGTTGCGACCTATTCTGCATTGATCCACAGTCTATGCAAGCAAGGGGACATGGAAGCATCCAAAATCCTTCTGAATGAGATGGTTAAGAAAGGCATTGAGCCCAATTTTGTGACATTTAAGTCAATCCAGGGTTACATCAGACTTGGGGATATACAACAGATTTCTGAACTTCATGATGAGATGCATGTCAGGTGCCTCCTTCCAGCGACTATTTCTAGTAAGCAAATGTGCCGCAAGGAATTGTTGAAGTTGAGGGAACACGCAAAAGAAACTTGCAACATGTTTGAAGCTATATGTTGATGTCCGTGGAGTGAGTTTATGTCAAGAAATTTTATGATGTGCTCTCTTAAGCCCTTGGGAATGGCTGGACAGCTGTTTGTGTTGGTGCGAGGAACCCTGCTGATTTCAACATACACACTTTCAAGATGGTTGTCAAGAGTGTGTAAGTGGATTGAGTATGGTTTGCACTGGGGAGCGAGCTTGTGCAAGCATACTTGAATTTAACAGAATGGACCCAGTTCAATCCAAAGAGGATGAAAGCTTGTGAGAAACTCACTGAAAGGACGGCAGGATATGCACTATGGCTTAAATGACATCAAAGCTAGGTGCTTTTTTCTTTCTTTCTTTTCTTTTGAAAGTCCTATAACTATAATTATTGCAAACAGATCTTGCCAGTGAGTTCCAGCGTACTTTCTCATATTGTGTTTTTTGGTGCAGGTTGCATCTAGCCTGGTTTTGGGATATGTGGATATATTCAGAACATTTCACAAAGGTTTAAGTTGTTTTCAACTTCAAATTTCGAACTTTGTGCATCTGTGATTTGTCACATCATTCAGAAAAGGTATGTTGAGTTCAAATGTCTTACAGCTTGTCTGAGATTCATTTTACAGAGTGCTTTCACAAATCATAATTTATTTAAATCATTCAATATCTGGGACTGGGAGTAGTTTGATGCCTGATATTTAGTGCCACCTGATCACATCTTTGTATTTCCACACATTTTCAGGATGAACTTCGATCATTCCAAGATTTATAAAATCCAACCTACCTTAGTATATTGGCAATCTCGTCCACTATTACCAATTCTTCATTCTGCTATGTGAGAGGTACTGTGCAGATCTTCTTGAGGCTCAGGCAGCACCCTCCAGGTTTCTGATATGATTGTAAACTTGCAATGCCTGCAACTGGATGCAAGGAATGGTAGATGAAACATGTGTCGCCTCTTCAACATTCTCCATCCCATCTCCAGAGGAGAAAGACTCGTATGGTATGTCTCAAAATACGTGACATCTGGAGTCATTCAAGGAAGTCTATGACCACAACTTCACAGTTTCTGTCTTTCGTGTGAAAGAAGTAAGAGTACTGATCTCAATATGAATTACTTTCGACTCAGGAAGATCATCGATTTCAATTTGATATGCATAGAAAATTCCGCATGTTCTTTCATTATTTGGATATTATGATCCGAGGATCATTCAGCTGTTATCTCTACTTTATGTAGGATAATGATTCAGTGGGAAGTTACCTTATCTCCCAGTTAATGTCGACAACACTGCAAGCGTTTGCAAGTTGCAACAGTTCCAGCAAACATTCCAGACCAACTTCCCTGCATGATAGCTAAAAATCTGATGCTATTCTACCGTCTCTCAATTGAGCTGACTGTTGTATTGTCGCTGGCACCAAGAAGCATTATTTTGATTTATCTCTCCTCCATTTTTCCCTCCCTCCATATGTAGTGTATACTTTGTGACACTTGCAACGCTTTTCAGTTGGCGCTGGCAGATGCAACTGTTGGTGCCTACTGCGATATTGGGGGAGCCGAAATCACTTACACTCGAGGCACTTGTTACATCTCTCAGCATACATTTGTATTTAAATGTATTATCGTATTACTGTTTATGGATTTTGCAGATATGCTGACAAGGTTTAAATTAATGTTGTATTCATGTTCCTAAGTTTGCTGAAATTATAGATATACCTACAAGATTTGTATAATATTGTAATCATGTCCCTTCCATTAGGATAATGTTAGAATTTTCTATACAATGATGAAAATGTCATTTATACAAAGTTATATACTTGCAATGTTTGCAAATATTGTAAACATATTTGTTATTTTATTAGTTTATATATTTTCATATATTATTATTGTAGATTTTTTGCAAATATGCTTATAATATTTTCAAAAATCGTAGGTGCATCTCTTGGCTTAAAAGGGCATGATAATCATTTTATGAAAATTCTAATGGCATCTTAATAGATGGGACACGCTTATGATTTTTTATAAACATTGTAAGTATATTTACTATTTCAGTAAATTTAAAGATACAGGTGCAATATTGGTTACTGGCAAAATCGAATGGCATAATTCTCTGTTTGGGATTGAAACAGATATCATGAACATCAAGCTGATGTTAATTTCTGCGGACAGCATGTATGTTTCGAATGAATATTTTTTTTCCTAAAACCCTACCATAGGAAAGTATAATCCCCAACAATAGGGGGGAAATTATAAAAAGAAAAAACCCATTAGAGGAGACTTAGATTGTAAAATGGCAAACATGAAACTTCCTACCAGCAGGAATCGAACAGTAGATTGGTGGGCAAAAATGCCGCTGCTGGTGGCAAATATTTCGAATTTTATTTTGAACTTCTAATTGGCATAAGTGATTCGTTAATCTGAAATTCTAGAAATCATATCTTATGAATTTCGAGTAGGGTATGCCTTATTGTCGTTGTTTCTAACCGGCAAATCATGCTGTCTGAAATCATCATCTTCTCATCTCCCATATTATCGTCTGCAAGCCCCTCCTGATGTAATCCTTCATCCATTCATGGCGAAGGGTCAATGAAGACAGTCATGCTCTGCTGTTCATCAGCGTGATTTATGTCTCTGCACCGGTGCTCGCCATCAATAAATGGATCAGATGCCGGCGTCATGGTATTTAGGATTGGCAGCAGACAACATTTATCGAGGCGGAAGTTTTCCGGTCCCTGTCTTGATGCCAAACGGCTTTCGCCAAGTGCTCTGCATTGTGGTCGTCGATCCAGTGGCGGATTGATGGGGACAATAAGGTTGATCGAGAAATCGCCCTTTTTATTTTTTGGCCAGAGCCCAGCCCAATGGGAATGGATCCTTGATGCAAGGGCAAGACTGCCCGTGTGAGCCACCAACTGCCCTAATGCAAGAATTGCCCTTAGTTTGATGTGGATTCCGCCGGTTGCAGAAAATGCAATCATGAACAGAGCGGGTTTTGCCCATCGGATCTGCTGGCCATGGAAAGGAGGCTACGGAAAAGGGCAGCCATAAAAGTTGCCACCATTTGATGATACCTTACCTTTCTGACACCATTTGCGCCTCCATCCCATCTACTTCTCCATTTACATACCAGGAAACCGACAGAAAACCTCATCAACCAAATCAAGCTTGCCCAAGTCATGTAATGGACCACCCACTTTCCAGGCTGATCTGATTTTCTGCTGTGCGCACATCTGCATTTTAAAGCCTGGCTTCAATATCCATCTCAAACATGTCAGTTGGTGCAGGTCAATAAAACAAACAAAAGCATCACACTGCCATTTCCTTACAAAAAGAGGCAAGGATTAGGCTCAATTCACGAGCCATTTTTTGTATCGTATCATTCATGACATCACACAGCACATCTTACGTAATTTTGTACAATATAATGCCGTTTTGATTTGGAAAATGATGACTATAAATATAATGTTAATGTGTCAAAATAACGAATTGAACATTATTATTTAGTGAATGCAGTTTGTTTCACTGCAGGTCTTATGTTCTCTTCCAAACTCTCTGTCTTGTATTTCTGTGGAGCAACTGGAGGCTCAGATTCTCCACCCCATGTTTTGATCCGCTCTTCGGCTTGTGATGCCTGTGTTATGGTATGGAAAAATATTTTGTTAAATACAATAATGACAAATTCCTATTCTCTCCACTTTAATGCTTAGCGAACCATGATTTAACATCTCTCAAGCTCTCCTTGATCTAAGCATCCGCAACATGTTCACATTTCAACTACAAAGGCTACATTCTTGCTAATTGCATATGACAGATTCTGTGTTCCAAAATTTGGTAAGTGTAAAGAAATATATGATGATGTCTGCAAAATGAGAAATGAAGTCGGCTATTAATAAAACGAAATAGAATAGTTAGGTATTTTAGATTGTGGCTTCAGCTTTTAGCCTTTTACTGGGTGGATTCAAAAACTCTCACAGAATATATAGGATTAGGGTTGGCTTTCCAGTTGTTCACTCAACTACTTGAAAACACGTAAAGATGTAAAACATTCACAAATTATCGAAGGTTAATGCAAGCTCTGGTAAGTTAATCCCTATGGTGGTTGGCTTTCCAGTTGTTCACTCACCTTCTTGAAAACATGTAAAGATGCATAACATTCACAACTATCAAAGGTTAATGCAAGCTCTAGTAAGTTGATCTCTGTGGTTTCAGTTAATTAGGATGTTTCACTCTGATTCTGACTTTATAATGATTCTTCTAATGATTATATCTTCCTCATGTAGCATAGTAGTTACAAAGGAACTTACCTCCTTCTCCCAGTTGGTTTGGTATGTTATGATCAGCAATATAATTGTCTGCAATGCTGCTCCTGCCAAAACTCCAAGCCAAATTCCCTGCATGGTAATTACAGAACATGATTGGATTCTCTTCCCTTCAATTTGATTATCTGATCTTACAGTATCATGATGATTACTTACCCGAACACCACGGTTGAACTTAAACCCAAGCAGGCTACTGAACGGTAGACCAAAAAGGTAGTAGCAGAAAATGTTAATAGAGGCAACTGTGGTCTGCCAACCAGCACCTACAGCAGCACCTGCAAATTCCATGTCTGTAAGGAACCAAAAATGTCCAGTCCCACTAACATGGTTCCTGTGTTGAACAATTTTCAGATGAGAAAGTTACCCTCCAGAACAGATTGGATGCTGTTGAGGAGAATTGTAGCTGCGAGAAAAACCCCAAGCTTGGATGTTTCTTTTATCACCTCATGTTGATCAGTGAACAACTTTGGAAAGTTGGACTCACTGGCGAGAACAACAACGGCAAACAGAAGACCAAAGAAGGTGGAATATGCAGAAGTTACTATTAGAGAGAACTTTGCTGCATTTGGATGGCCTGCGCCTAGTTCGTTTGAGACACGTACACTGCAAGAAGTTGATGATATGATGAAAAAGAAGATTCGATTTTTTCAAAAAATGGAAATAAATTCCCGTGTAAAAGAAGATTACTAACCTGGCAGCAATGTTGAATCCTACTGCAATCATTAATGTCCATATTTCCAGGTTTAGGCTATATTGAATTAAGGGACAGAAAGAAAAGGGGCCAAATCAGCTAAAGCAAAAGCACATTAATAAGGAATTGAATCCCAATCAAAATAATAATAATAAGGAATTGAAATGAGTGGAAACTTACCAAATGGACATAACATCAACATTTACTTCTGTATTGGTTTTTAGCCTACCCACAAGGAGAACAACCATGGTGAAATACCAGAGCTCCAAGCTGCAACCAAAAGAAACTTCATTATACAACAAAGAAAGGCTGGGGTGAAAATAAGGAAAATAGAAAAATTTAAGGAAAATGATGAAAGTGAAAAATAAAAATAAGATTCACTTTATACGTATTACAAATAAGCCATCAGGCATTCATCTATTTATTATACACATTGAATAGCTGTTGTTTGCTGCCGTTTGCAATGACCACGTCAGATATCCCATTTCAATTGAATCGACATTACTGCCATTCAGAATTCCAACCATCCGTTTGCTGCCAACAGACTTCCTGTCCAAGGTTCCAAAACAAAACAAAGGGAAGAAATCGATCCCAAAACCAACGGCTCCAAACCACAAAGCATTACCATATTTAGCCACCCTTTTGATGTTGTAAAAATGTATTGTAATCAATATTATGACTTCTAATATTGAAAATGCCAACAGGAAATTGATGCATGGATGGAGAGAAAAGTATATATGCTGATTTCCTGACCATAACATGACAGCCGAGGCTAGCGAGAGTTTGGTGAATTCAGCTAGAGATTCAAATACTGAAATGGAGAAGCCAGTCCATGCATCCCTGAAAGACCCAGATACCAGATAGCAAATCTGAACCAAGTCCAGCAACCACCATGAGATATTCCCAGCTAGTGCGGCTCCACCAAGGCCATGTTTCAGCTTTATCACTAACACCCAACTCAAGAAAGCATGAAAAGCTAAGACCACAGCAGAGATGGCAGTCATGACCCAGACTCTACTCTGAGCCTGGAAGAACTTCTGCAAGGGGGAATTAACTGCATATGCAAAAAGCTGTGGCAATGCCCAGACACAGTACTTGCCGGCGACATCTGATATTTCCGCCGGTTGACGAAGGATCTTCAAGATTCTAGAGGTGAACACATACATGGGTACTAGAGCAATTGAGGTGGATACGCATATTATCCATGACCTTTGCAGATAAATTCCTAGCATATGCATTTGTCCAGCACCAACAGCTTGGCCACATATTGTCTCCAGTGCACTTGCCATTCCTAGCTACATGGGGGGAAAAAAAGAAGTTCAGATGATTACTGATCCGTCATATGAAGGAATCTGATGAAACTTGAGATATAACTCCGGAATTAGACAGCGCTAATGACAGGGCTCAAAACCCATATTGGAAAGAGCTAGAGACAAGAGCTTACATTTGCGAAACCATGAAAACTGAAGGAAAGGAATACGCAATTCTAACAAATTATTAAAAATTGGAACTATCACCGGATTGCCTAATATAATGTCATTTTTCTATCCTACAAATTCATGAAAAAGCTCAGGAAGGATTCATGAAACATTTTTTGCACTGGGCTGTGTAAGCGGATGGATAAATGTCCTTACCAGAATCCCATATGCAAAGCTTTCAATAACACCTTGAGCAAGGGTGACAGATGCAAGCTCAAGACGCCCTTTGTGCCCAACGAAAGCCACAGTCACAAACCCAATTGAGAACTGCAGCACTGATGCGAGAATTGCAGGACCAGCAATGGCCCACATCATCTTCGACTCATCCCAGCTCCTTTCACCCAGCTTCTCTTTAACCACTTCCTTGTCAGCTGCTCCTGCCTTCCCTCTTTCCATATTTCTTTCCTCCTTTCCAACTCCTTCTGCCATTGCTCTCTTTCTCTCGCAAAAACACTTGGACAGAAATGTCAACTATCAGAATCCAACCACAGCATGTCTGATTACAAAAGCTCTCTCATAAAAACATGCAACCTCAGAAGCCTTCTTTCTTTCTTCTTCTTCTCTTTTTCTCGTCTCCAAACTTCCAGAAAACGAAAACATTGGCCGTGTCTCATCTTAGACGATGAAGGAAGAGACCACGTGAGGGACGACCGGACAAACCCATGCGAGTAAAGCATTGGTAAATGCTCTCTTGGATTTTCTGCAGACGTTGTTTGGTATGAGACCGTACATTGTCATGTCTTTTATCTTAAAATAGCTGAAAATGCACCTAAGTTTCATATCAATATTATATACTAAGTTTCATATCAATATTATATACTATTAATTAATTGATGTGGAATGGTTCCCTAAAAATATTTGTACTCAATTGTAAATAATAGAAGGATCCCAATACTACACAATGAATTGTTAATTAGTTACGTAATAGCCTCATATATTTTATATTTTAAATATATTATTTTTAGTTTTCTTCACTTTTATGTAAACCTTAGTACATTTAGTTAAAATACCAAAATTTGTGATTGTTAGATTCTTATATATGTTTTTACAAAATTTCAAAACTAAAAATTTTATTATTTCCCAAGCGTGTGGGAGAGTATAAGATGACTCAAAAGTTTTTATTTTTAAAATTTTGTAATTTGATATATAAATTAAACATACTTGTACTTACATGAAAGTGAAGAAAAAATTAAAAAATATATTAAAAGTACATAATACATGAGATTGCTACTTAACTGAGTAACAACTCATTGTAATTTGTATACCATCCTAAATTCCACCGAAATTTCTTATCAATGTTTGTATGCAACGGTTATTTTTAGATATCAATAAAATTAAGCATCCCCATTTCGGCTTTGCTATATATACCTCGCCGCATCCAAAAGACTCACATCCAAGGCACGAAGATCAGTACAATACAGCGCATCTCAGCTATTTTACATCGGCTCTTGGTTTGTGGGTGTGTGACTTTGTTCTTCCCTCTTTTTATATTGTGTTTGCAGCTTATACTACCAAACTTTCCTCTATCATAGAAATTGCCTTGTGGACTTTTGATACACAAAAAGGTAATATTTAATTATTTATCCATAAATTATGAGGGCCACAACAGTGTTAATGCTGTCAGCAAAAGATAAGGGAATGATTGTATAAACCTTGGTTCCCAAATAAAAGATTGGACTTCTGACAAATTGCATTGATTTTGCAGTCGTTGGTACTCACAAATCCATGCAAAAATTAGGTGAGTGGTGTGATAAGAATAGCGACAATAATTAGAACTAAAATATATATAGTTAGAGGGCCAACCCATGGAAGTGCTTCCCATGAGAAAAAAAGAAAAGAAGCAGGGGCAATTTGGTAATTTTCCATCGTAAGTATATTTGATTAAAAACGTGAGTATGTTTGATTTTTTGATAAATTTTATATTATATACATACAAAATCTCAATCTATTCTATTCATTTGATAGATCAATTAGTAAAACGTATGTAAACATAATTTTTCATTATTTGACAATTTTTAAAAATATTAGT
>JAXCLR010000092.1:13454505-13479878 GCA_035584095.1 Annona squamosa | reverse complement strand
TAAGTATATTTTAAAATATGGGTACAAACTAGGTCATTGTATAATTTTTAGTTAAAGTGAAATAATTATAAAATAAAGGGTTTGTTTGGTAATAAATAAAACTTTTGATGAAAACTTTTGAAGAATAAAAGTTGTCAAATGATGTGATATTGTAAGGGTAATGATGAGGAGTAAAGATAATAAATTTAAAATAAATAGGTTAGTTGTATTTGTAATTGTGTAGAAATGATTGAAAAGTAGAGTTGTTGTATAGAAAGATGTGTAAAAAATAATTAAAAAAGAATAGTTATGGAGAGTGAAAAGTTTTAGATTGAAAAGTTTTAACTAGACAACTTTTTCAATTTGCCAAACACACCCAAAAAATTACACAAAATGAATTCAAAAGGAGGTAAAAATTAACTTAAGAATATTTTCAAGCTTCTTGAAATTATTTAGTTAAAAATTATACATTTAAGTGCACATTTATATTCATGTAGATACAACGGACGTCCATGCACTAGTATCTTTTGAGAAAAAGGGAGGTCTATTGACCACGAAATTCTAAATGATATTGATGTAACATTGAAGAATTTACTATTAATTATTGCTCAAGATTAAAAATAAAATTTTTAAAAATTTTCCTTGAGCGAGTGATTATATTTCTAAAAAAAATTTTCTTTTTTATGTAATAAAAATGTGCACCGTGTCGTAGAAATTTAAATGACCCTATCATTGTCGCTTAATCTTATTTGATAAATGCAAATAATGATATGCTTGTGCACGAATTCAGGTGGTCCGTTGGACCACCCGAAAATTTTCTTTTCTCCCCCATAGCATTCGGTCGGTCGGTCGGTCGGTCATGGCTGCCACTGCCAAGGGAGAAAACCCATCACCTTGCCCCTCCATCAAAGCCGGCCAAATCAAGTGAAAGGAGAACTCAACAGATAGATTTTGCTGCCCACATTCATCTCTTTCGATTCCAGGCAGTGAGCAGCCATGAAAAGCCCATCTCCGGCAGCCCATGTTTTTCTAGATCTGGCCATCTGAACTGTAGGATTGAAGATCGGAACTGGTCAATCAAAAGCATATGCAAAGCCCTCAAGTCTGGCAGCAATCATAGTCCTTGGCAATCAAGAAGAAACTAAGAATATGTGCGCCATGAACGGCAACAAATTCAAATATATATATATATATATCCGTGAGGTGATGTGTTTCACGAATTTGATGGCCGCATATAACCACTTGCAAGCCTTTTCCCATTCCAACAACCATTGCCAAAAACACGATTTCGGCCTGAGAAGAAAGATGGGCGTGCGGGACGAGAGGGTACGAATGAGAAAGCTGATTTACTGTTGATTTTTCAATTTTACTAAAATACCCATATAGATCCTAGCCATTCAGCGTAAATGGACGGCGGAGATACAGCTTCCCACGAGAAAAAACGAGGAAGTGCTTATCATTGGTTGGCCCTCATATAATTATATGAAAAATGTGTATATATGGAGAGATGTATAAAAATAATTAAAAAATAGTGTAATTGTATATAAAATTGTATGGAAATTTTTGACATAATTTTTTATTTACTAAACACACCTTTATTTATTTTTCTTTCTGTTGACTTCATCAACTACAAATATTTTTTTCGTAGGTAACTTTGCTCACTGAAACGCGACGATGACATCAATACAAACAAGTGTTGGGAATTTTTTAAAGTAAAATAAATGATATACGAGTTAGGATTTTCAAATTATTATAAATATTACATAATGTTAAAGATAAACAATAAAAATAAATTAGTTGAAATGGTAACGTATACAAACAAGTGTTGGGAATTTTTAAAAGTAAAATACATGATATACGAGTTATGATTTTCAAATTATTATAAATATTATATAATGTTAAAGATAAACAATAAAAATAAATTCGTTAAAAGGGAAACGTCTTCGGCAATACAAATGCATGAAACGGGAAGGGATAACAGAGGTACTGCTTCTCGTTCTAGTTTAGATTTTCCAAGACAACTACAAAATTATCTAAGTAGTAAACAGACTAATAAAATTGACTTAAGTAAAGTGATATCGTAACACGCCAGAAGTGAAACTTTTACCACTTTCCTTAATTTCTCTTTTCTTATATTTTGCCTCAACAATATGGGCATTGGCTAGTATACATTTCAGTAAATTTTGAAGTATTTGCACTAAGTAAAGATTTAAATCTATTCAGCACTATTAATTGTGTTTAAGATTTTCTCGACTTGAATAAAGTTGAATTTAGTTTTGAAAATGGCTGAGAACGTTGGGAATTTTCAAAATAAAATAAATCATATAAGATATATATAATTTCACACTGATAAATGAATATTGTGGCTTAGTGTAAGCGGAGTCCATACCCAAAGAATGTTTTTGGGTTTAATGTTTGCCAATGGAAAAGAAAATTTTTTCTTACCTGCATTTGTCTTCCTTACATTGCTAGAGTTCCGGTAACCTCGTCATCGCAAGGGAAAAGTTTCGAAGTTGCAAATGGAGAAATTTAATATAATAATCGACCTTGGATTTTCTCTGGTTTTTGGTCATATTACGATCATATTACTCAGTATGCAGTAATGTGTTGTAACTTGTTGGTCTGCACATCATCATGGGATTCTGTCTCATACAACACGAGAGGTTGCTATGTCTCATAGAGCAGTAGTATGCATGCTTCCTTTGTACAGTGTGTGATGAATGTTAACTATATGCTTTTATTTCATTTGCCTCGGCTCCATTCGAAAGTTATTTGTCGCATCCAATGCTACCCAAGAAGAATAGCTGCTTTCTGTTCTTGGGTTGGATCCCTTTTTTATTCAACAAAAAGAAAAAAGAAAAATCTTGGGGGCAACGGCGGATTATCTTTATCAGTATTGAAGATAACACAATTGCCTTAAAGAATGACGTTGTAATGCTTGAAGTGAAACTTATTTAGCTTTTTTGTTTGTTCGACTTTCTTTAACTTAGAACAACTTGTAGAAAACTTTTTTACTACAATAAAAGCGAGAATATTTCAGCCGTGGAAATCGGGTCGTGATCTCATGCACCTGTTTGCATTGAGCTTTAATGCACCCGGGTGCATTAACTTATTTTTTTTATTTTTTGAATTTTTTTTTATAAAAGTATTAATCTAAGTGTATTTAACATGAGTATCAATTTTTATCATTTTTGAAGTATTTTATATTTATATTTTTTATTTTTGAAAATTAGTGGCATTTTAGTTAATTTAAAATTACTAAAATACCACAAATTGCCGGGAGATCACGGTCCATGGCAGCCGGAAAATCTTTAAAAATAAAAACTAGTACATATTTTAAGACAGAGATAGACAAGCGTAGACCACCAAAGTTTGTACGGGTAAAAAAAAAACATTGAAAACGAGCCTTCTAAAATAAAAAGTTGGTTATTTTGGGGCCAAAAGCCAGCCATTGTCATCCATAAGCAGCTTATATATTGGATCGTATAATCAAAATTTAAAAAAACATGGTAGTACGTTAGGGTGTGTTTGTTAAACCACAAAATTAGCTAATTAAAATTTTTCACTCTTCACACCTACCATATTTTTAAATTATTTATTTGCATATTTTTATAGAAGTAACATATTTTTCAATTATTTTTATACAATTATCTCTATAACTAATCTATCTATTTTAAGTTAGGACTAATTCAATACTTACGTAAGCATGGAAATCCTTTATTTTTTTAATTTTAAAATATTTTTTGAAGAATCTAAACCATTTATCATCTTTATCCATGTGTATTTATTTATGTTTCCAAAATCTACATGCATCGAAAATTTTTATATACTACATTGATACTATACATTTTTCAAAATTTTTAGTGATTAGATATTCACTCTTAATAAATAGTATTTTCTACAAAATATAAGTTTCTAATAAAGATTACTTTTGGTAGCATGATAAAACAAGATGTGTTCAATATCATTAATGATTTAGACTTTCAAAATTCATCATCATAGCTCATTTCCCACCTAGTGAAGTTGACTGCATGGATTTTGTTGCTCCATACTTGACGACTTAAAATTGAAGAGTAAATATGAAAGCTTTTATATGTACATAAGTATTGAATCATATCTTTTATAACTTTATTTTTTTTACCCTTCCTTATTATACCTATTATATCACATCTTTTTCTCTAATATACAAGTTTTATTACTTTACAACATACTATAAGAAAAAGGACAAACATTTATGGCATTAATGGTGTGTCGTATACTGGCTGTGTTTTTCTTGTGCTCCTTGCCCTTCTATCTTGAACATGGCGGAAATAACTAGTTACTAAGCTAAAACAACAGAAAGTGGACCTCCTAAAAGAAAGCATCTCCTTGTTCTTTAGATTATCACGCCCTGTTTTTTTTTTTAATTTTATTTTTCTTGAATACTTTATCAACCCAAAAAATATTTGTTGGGATGTGGTCTAGGACGGCAAACTAATTAGATAAGAAGAAATTGCTACCGGATCAAATTTTCAATCTTTCCAAGTCTTTTTGGCAGCCAACTTAAGAGACAAAATAAAAATGCTTTCCTTCAAAAATTTTCCATCTGGATGCTAGAGAAATGAGAGAGAAAACCGCCCATTTAATTCTAATTAACATTTTTCAATACCTACGGTTTTTTCTTTATGCATTTTACAGTTGGTATTAATATTGTTTGCAATTTTTTACTATTTCTTATTTTGCAAGGAGAGATCTCAGAAGATGGATGGTCCACCTTTAGGAGGAGCCCAAGAAGAGACAGCTCACATGCTTGCTGGCAAATCTGCTCAACTAAAGTTGGTGCAAATTCGGCCACAGAAGCTCCTAAGGAATCACTTGGTTAATTGCTTGATAGATTAATGTATAAAATCGAAATTGTTTATTACGTTTTAAAAGAGTTTTTTTAGCTAATAATGTAATTATCACTTTAATTAATAAAAGTTTTAGTGAGTCATAAAATTAAATCACTACAAAATTAATATTTTAAGGTTAAAATTTTACCTTTAATAATTTTTTCGATATTTTCAAAAAAGAATTTTTTTGATGAAAGTTTACCATTAAGAAATTTAATTTCACGATTTAACAAATTTTTTATTGATAACTGTAGTTTTATCATAATAAGCAATTTGGATCTCATTAATTAATCCATTATACCATTAAAGGAAGGATTTTTGCTATTAAACCAAGATATTCCCAAAAAGTATTGATGAAGTGTTCTTCAAGGATTTGTCTAGTACTGCATAAAGCCAATCCGCATCAAGAAATTTAAATGCAGGCTCTTAAGGGCTTTCAAGTAGGGGTGGGAATCGGGGCGGGTCGACCCGTGTCCAGCCCCGACCCGACCCTATTTAATACCGGGGCGATCGGGATTGTGTACCCGGCGGGGCGGGGCAGGTCGGGGCAAAATCCTGGTTTTTTATAGGGTGGTGCGGCGGGTCAAGGCGGGTCGAGGCAGACTTACCTGCTGACCCGTTTTCTGATATTTTACATTAAAAAGAAAAACCTCGTTCAATGCTAATTTTTATGTTTATTTATTGATTTATATTTACTTTGACTGATTAGTAATAGATTCAAGCATATAGTAGTTAAATTTAATATAAATTTGTCTTTATACCTGATAGTTTTATAAATTTTAAAAATTTCTTACTTGACCCGCAGTTTTTTTTTTTATCCGATACCGACCCGAATTTTGTCCCGAGACCTTGTAGAAAAAAATAAGGGTCAAACCGACCTTGTCCCGACCTGGTATAAAATAAAGGTCAAATAAGATTTTTGAAAATGAGGGTCAGGGTTGAGCACCGCCTGACCCGCCCCAATTCCCACCCGTACTTTCAAGTAGGCACTGAGGCCAACCCCAGCACTGGGTCTCTGCCAGTACAAAAATTTAAAACCACGGCCACCGAGCCCCGTGATCATTTGCCACAAAGACCAAAGCCTAAAGCCTTTTTTATTTTATAATTTTTTTATAAAACTGTTAATATAGATATATTTAATTTATAAACCATTTTTATCAATGCATATATATATATATATTTTGGATTTTTAACACTACAAGAAAACAGACTTTTAGCGCAGAATTCTGTATTCATTTACATTGTATTCTGTAGTGCCAATATAAACATATTTCTATAAGTCCGTTCAAAAAACTTTTGAATTTGTTACTAATAGTCGTACTTTTAGTGACAAATTTTGTCTAAAAAGTCATTTTTTAGTGATAATTCTTGTTACTTTTAACTTCGTTTATGTATTATAACTGAAAGCTAATTTTTAATGACAACAATTATTAATGTCTCTAAGTAAATTGTTGCAAGAAAAAATATTAAGCATTGCCATAAGTTATATTGTAGTGTAAATACATGCCTTGAATTATAAATTAAATATATGCACATCTCAAAAATGGTAAAATTTGATTTATAAATTGAATAAATTAAAATTAAAATTTTATAAAGAAAACTAAAAATAGTGTGTGTGTGTGTATATATATATATATGTTTTCGGCCAGTCGACGGCGCAATGATCATGGCCCAACCATCCATGAGCATAAGCCCAATAATAGAGGTGCGATCGACACAATGCCTATATAGGTGCATTTAACAGAGCAAAGCGTAATGGTAGGGGTAAAAAAAAAAAGCCTAAAGAATAAGGCAGTAAAAGGTAAATATAAAATTATTATTATTATAGTGCCAAATATACAAACGATATTTGACTAAAAACCCAAAATGCTAAATATAATCATTACATTTGACAAATATTCCGCATATACTTACACCAAATAAGCCCATTACATTTGACAAATCGTTTGAAATATACTTTAGTCGTTGCATTCTATTGGTTAGACTGTAATGGCCGCTGAGTGAAAAATTCCGACCAACCTACCTAATTTAGCTGTAAATATTAAGCAATATTATTATCTTTTAGGACAATCAAATATGTATCCCCATTTTTTTATGTATAAATATGCATCCCCTTTGATATATATATAAATGTATCCCCCATATAGCCTTTAATAATATTTAGACCTTAAATTTCCTAAACCAGATACAACTATAAATTATATAAAAACGAGCACAAAGTTGAATCCCACTTCAAGTAATTGTTTAAGTCATGTTTAAGATGAAAATTATATCAACTCAGCTAATTTGGTATTAAATATTAAGCAATAAAATTATCTATTCAAACAACAAAATAATTTTTCTTAAAAAAAAACTCAAAAATTATTTAATCTTCAAATAGCTTAAATAGAAATGATATAAAAATGAACTTAAAACTAACTTTACTTGAAGTTATTGTTCAGGAGAAAAATTATGCAAAGACGACTATTTTCATTCAATATTGAGCAATGACATCGCTTCTTGAACTAATTAAATGAATTTTCTGAAAAACCTAATCAAAAGTACCAAATATTCAAATATCTTAACTCAAATAATAAATATAAATGATATAAAAAACCAAAGTTGAACTTAACCATACTTTTGAGGCTTACGTAGAGTCATGATGCCCCTACCACTGCTCAAGGAACTGTTAATAGCAAGGGAATACTCGAAATATTTTCCAAATACAGTTCTTATATCTGGCCTTCCTGGAAACAACTGGGCATGCTTGGACAGTTGGACCTTCTGACAAATATAGCGGATATGTTTGAAATAAGCCATTATTAGTATTATGCTCGAAACACGAATGATTTTGGAAATGCTTAGCAGCGCATATGCATACACCATTAAAGAGAAGCCAAACTGAATATTTTACTTTCATGATCAAATATTTTGCAGTACAAAAGCAAAGAAGCAGGACCAAGACGAGCTTTGGAACCAGTAAAATCATACACCTGGCAATTGCAATGCAACATTTGGGAGAGCACGAATGAGATGATTGCCAACAGCATTGTCTGTAAATATTATGAAAGCAGAATAGTCTCTAAATCGTAACAGAGCAGAACATCCGATTTTCGCTCATACAAATTCCAAACGAATCTAAGAATTACAGTTCCAATCATTGCTACAAGCCTCAACGGCCGCTCCAAGTTCATGACCAGAGAAGGGCAAGAATCACAAGAATGCCCACAACGATAAGGGATATTTTCACAATTTCTGCCTGCTGCTGTCCCTGAGTAGGAGGCCGATGGAAAGCGTGGCCGTGAACTCCATGAAATGGATGGGCAAATCCATAAGGAAAACCAGCAGCTCCACCATATGCAGTAGCTTCAGGAAATCCATGCACATGAAAATTGAGAAGAGATGGAAAAAGACCACCAAAACCAGCAGAAAACGTGAAGTTGCCAAATCTTGCAGTTGCCATGGGTGCTAAACCACCAAGCCCCCCCATGAATCCAAAACCATGTTGAGGCATGTAGTTGGGATCAGTAGGGCGAGCAGTTTCTGGCCTCTGCCCAGTTGGACGATGAGGGATTTCCATGCCAGGGATTGACTTCGACCTTGGATCTGTAGAGGTCTTCCCTCTGCCATAAAGTGGGACCAATTTCTCCTCCTCTATAACAGCTTTGCAGACTGGGCATTCTGGGGAATGCCCATGAACATGGAGCCATTTGTAGAGACAGGGCCAACAGTAGAGATGACCGCATAGGGTTACAATAGGATCCTGAGGTAATTCAAAGCAGATGTTGCATTCAAAACCTGCAGCGTCATTCCCTGCGCCACCTGAGAAAGAAGAGCTTTCAGTTGGCCTACTCGATGATGCGTCGAAGTCACTGCTCATCTCTAAACACGTCTGCTGTCCTATGCCTGAAATTTATAAAAGAACAAATCAGCACAACAGCCTACTTAGAAACCTGAAAACAAAAATAATAATAATAATAACAACAAGATTCATGCAGCCACATGAGACCTGGGAACTGAATAACCACAATCAATGAAAAAAATCAAGCCTTCAAGAAAAAAAAAAAAAAAAAAGAATAGATGGAACTGTGAAAACCATCTCTCAGATCAGATTCTCTATGACTAGAAGGTGACATGCCATATTCCAATGTGCATATCATCAAGAACATCGTCATGCGACCATCTGGCCCTTAACGTTACTAGTTGTAGACAGCACTCAGCAACAAGAATTACACAATTCTAACATATCAAAGACCATATCAACATATCATCACCTAGGACACAAGGTGTCGTGTTTTTACCATAGCTTCATGTTCCTTTTTGGCACTTGACCATTCACTTTACATTACTAGTTGTAGACAGCATTCAGCAACAAGAATTACACAATTCTGACATATCAAAGACCATATCAACATATCATCACCTAGGACACAAGGTGTCATGTTTTTACCATAGCTTCATGTTCCTTTTTGGCACTTGACCTTTCACTTTCTTTGCCATGAATCAACCCAACATTATTTCGTACAAATTGCTGAGTCCCTGATTTTACACAGCAAGATCATATATACCTACCTGCATTGCACCTACTATCTTCTGTATCACTCTCTTATACTCCAACTCCACACTCTACTGAAATGCCAGCTCCCATACTTCAGGTTTCATTTGGCATTCAGCAAAATAATAATAATATTATTCCACTCCTTTCTATACATCTTTTAATATAATTTTACATCTTAACTAACCCTTTATTTCTATATTTCGATCATGTCTTCACATTTTTTCATAAAATTATATTCTATTTTATCTTTATTTTCTTTACTCATAATCATTACTCCGATGACATCAAATTAGTATCTCACTTTTTCAAATTTTTTTCCCACTTTTTTTAAAAAAAAAAAAAAAATTCCTTCCTCAATTTGCCAACAACTCATCTCCACTTATCTGCTAAACATCACCACGTATGATTCCTTGGCTGCAAACACAGTCTCAACATTCTTCAGCTGTAACTAACACTGTGGCCAGCTAGCGCCTGTGGATTTGAAGCTATATATACTCTGCCAATAAGGTGATCTAATTATAGAGGAAGGAAGCTTCAAACCAATAAGGTCTCCTGAATTTTTAACCAAATATATTACAATAGCAAGCTTCATGCAGTCCCGTGATCAACATAGAGGACCAAATTCCAACATTTAAAAAGAAAACCATAATTTATATACATTTAATGGACAACTTCATAAAATGGGACTCGCAAAAAACAATACAATGCAGTACGGTACCAGTTCAAAACCCAAATCAAACCTTTCTTCTTCTTCCCTTAATTAGTCATAGTAATAATATTAATTAATTAAACACATGAACAAAAACGTCAGAATCAAACCAACGCAGTATGAACTCCCAAAACGATGATCAACAATGGAATAAAACATAAACCCTAGGCCAAAAATCTAAAAACCCATAGCAAAATCCTAACCATCAAAATCACCTCCTGTCTGCAATTAAAAACAACCAAAATTTAAAGAACATCTAAAACCCTAAAACCAGTCAAGCCCAACCAACGTAACCCGTCAAAACCAAGAACGAATTCCCATCCAAGTTTAATCACGAAACAAGAAAACCCAATCATAAGCCGAACATCGAACAAATTCATCCGAAATCTAAAATCATACCAATCACCACCTACCCTCAAAATAAAATAAAAAACTCAACTTTCCGAAGTCCCCAGAGCGGGGACAATTAGAGACCCCGAAAACCCTAAATTACGAAGAAAGCCGCAAATTAAATCATAAAAGACAAGATTTTTTTTTGTGATCTTTCGAAGCAGAATAGATCCAACTAATGGAAAATACAGAAAGGAATCGTAAAGGAATAAAAACAAATCAAAGGAAAAACATACCTTGGCCTTCCTCTCTTGTTTTCGTTGAGAGGAAACGTTAGGAGAAGAAATTGGCTATCGACGAAAATGCAGTCGCACGAACAGAGAATAGATTCCCGTCACGGCGGTGGAGTCTCTTTTTACTGTTTTTAAATGATGGTGACTCATTCCCCCAGTTGATCCGGAATATTTTAGAATTTGGACCAATGCATTCTATTTCAAACACATGAAACATATATGAGTCGGATGCCTAAAGAAGGATAGTAACCGTCCATCATTTTTTTTTATCACCTATCCCTTATTTATACGATTTTGGGTGATGATTTTCAGTATATGAGTCGGATCCCTAAAGAAGGATAGTAGCCGCCCATCCTTTTTTTTTCTCACCTATCCCTTATTTATACGATTTTGGGTGATGATTCCTGAAAACATGTTCCGTGGGAAAAAGGAGCGAAGTTTTGGACGGTGTGGATCTGCA
Source organism: Annona squamosa (assembly GCA_035584095.1). Classification (NCBI taxonomy): domain Eukaryota; kingdom Viridiplantae; phylum Streptophyta; class Magnoliopsida; order Magnoliales; family Annonaceae; genus Annona; species Annona squamosa. The sequence continues at coordinate 13,468,699 of JAXCLR010000092.1, read as the reverse complement.
AGAATGGCTGGCCAACTTTCGATGCACAGCAACGGCAGTTTCGAAATGGTGGTAGACTATTATAGTCGCTTCTTGAACGGGAACCTCGAACGAAAATTCTAGAAAGTGGCTGGCGCCAGCGAATTTTTTAATTATTGAGCAAATATTATATTCTGATTACCAATAAAAAATTATTATATTCTGATTGGTTTCCTACGATGAATGTTCTGAAACTGAACAAAATTATTCATTAGGCGAGCCACAATTTAAGCCTTAAAAAATTTAGAGTCTACCCAAAAGTAGTACGTTTTTCAAGAAGAATGTGATGAATAAGACGGATAAAAATAAATAAATAGAAGGACAGTGTTTAGACTTTAGACTCGTAAAATTGAAAAGAAAAAATTTCTCTCACTTACACGATATTTTAACTGTTTAAACATTCGACATTTTTATTAGCCAATGATCAATTGTGGCCGGCCTAATCGATCTGCCGAAATTTTTTTAAAATTTTAACTTTTTATAAAATAATCTTACTAAATGTGTATGAGAAGTGATAAATATTTTAAATGAAAAATTTTTGTCGCAAAGACTTTTAAATTGATAGAAAATAACGTAATATGATAAGGTTAATAATGATAATTAAATAAATAAAATAAAATTAGATAAGTTAATTATATAAATAGTTATGTAGAATTGATTAAAGGGTAAGTTAGTTTTATAGTAAATGTGAATAAATAATTAAAAATAAGATATTTTTAAAAAGTGAAAAATTTCAAATTGAAAAGTTTGTTTAAAATTTTTTATTGTAAACAAACATGACCTAAATGTACCGGTATTTATTATTTTTGAAGATATATGGCTATAATTATTTTTTCAGTTTTAAAGTCAAGAGTATTTTAGTCATTTTATCCTTGACTTTGAAATTAAAAAATATTTATATATTTCTAAAAATAAGAAATTTTGGCATATGAATTAAATATAATTAAAAAATAGTTTATAAAAAATTTAAAAACTTACATCTTTAAGAATGGTAAAACTTAAAATGTAAATTAAATACACTTAGTAAAATTTTTTTATAAAACGCTAAAAAAAAATTAAAAGTAGATTTTTAGGCCAGCCTAAAATGCAGTATGCCGTAAATGATCATTTTTCAAGTTACTGTTCTTTTTTCTCTATTTTAACTTTTTACACCACATCACTTAATTGTTTTTTCAAAATTTTTCCTTAAATATTTCTTTTTCATTACTAATTGGTCTGGTAGTATACCATAGCTAATGAAAACTCATTTAAATGACAAAAAACGAAATTGTTTAAGCATGCTTGACTAAGTAAAATGCTTTTCAAATCAAAATTTCTCAATATAAGATTCTTAACTTTCTACAACTATCTTATTTTTAAATTATTTATTCTTCCTATATAATTATCTTAATTTTCAATTATTTTTACATACATATCCATATACTTTATCTATCTATTTTAATTTTATTCTTTTTACTACTCATTATTATTCCTAAATATTTCATATTTTCTTACATTTCGAAAAACTTTTCATTTAAAAATTTTATCATTTCCCAAATATACCATTAATAAAATTTTATAAAAACAAAACAAAACAAAGCTAAGCTAAGCCGCTTACCAAATTCATTTTATTTCGTAGTAGTCTTATACTTATATTCTCCCTCTCCGTTTGAATAACCAAACAAAAGGCAAATATCCTTTTTTTCATTATTTTACACTCGGCATTGAACATTGCTGGTGCAATAAAAAAAAATTTTAATATTATTTTATTATTTTTTATGGGTATTACTTGTTCTACTTATCTCACAACACTATATTACAACAAAGTTCCTTAGACATTCTTATCATTTTCAAAAGTATACTCCAAAGATCTATCAAGCTCTAATCTTTCTAACAATATTTTTTTATTTTTTCTTTTTTTTCCAAACCAGTGGACTCTCCCACAAAAGGAGAACGACGCTCACGTCATGTAAAATGTGTGGCTATTTTATTATTTTTAAAGACATTTAAAAAAATTTTGTTTTACTTTTAATAAGAATCGGCTATCCCATCACATTCAAATTGTATTTCTTGCCCGAAGATCGCAAAAACACGATATGCCAGCTAATACGATATGCCAGCTAATGCCCAATTCTATGCATAAAAACTTTTTTTTTTGTTTCGCCTCAGGTAATTTTCAAATATATCTACAGATTTTTACATTGAAGATGTATTTGGTAATGAATAAAACTTTTGATGAAAAGTTTTAAAGAGTAAAAGTTATCAAATGATGTAATATGAAAGGAGTAATGATGAGTAGTAAAAAGAATAAAGTTAAAATAGATAGCCTAATTGTGTAGATAGTTGTGTAGAAATGATTGAAAAGTAGAGTAATTGCATAGAAAAATATAAAAAAATGATTAAAAAATATGATAGTTGTGGGGAGTGAAAAGTTTTAACTTGACATTTTTTTATCATTTGCCAAACACATCTCGAGTCTTAACATATTTACACCTTTTTAATAATTTCAAGTATACCTACAAAATTTATTTAGAATTCATTTAATACCCATGCCGCTAGCATCCACATCAAATAAAGTTAATCACTAAACTAAATTACTATTTTACTCATCAGTTGTGGGTTGCATCGACTGCCTGTTGATTTTGCTGGGGGATGCCAAATTCGAAAGGATTCAACGCCGAATTTAGAGAAGAAAAGTTTCGCCGATTGGATTTTTGTGGTTGCCTTCGTAAGTAAAGTCGGAGATACATTGTAGAGAATGGCAGTTGGTTGGGGATAGCTCGTTGAATAGGGGGAAATGGGGCGCTGCTGTCGTCCAACAGTGCTCGACGGTGACGGTCTCCTTGAACAGCTGGTAAGGAGAGGAGTTCCATCGATTGCAGATCTCACATCTATTCCCAAAGCAGCTGCTTTGACCCAATCGATTATTGCAACCTCGTCATTCCATATTGCTGATGTTGGTTTTTTGCTGTGAGTGTGGGCACTTTCAGAAATCGAAGTTCAAACGAATATGAGCGTGCTCTTCTTTGTTAGCGGTTTCAACCGTATTAACGTTGATCGATTCTGGCAGTCGATCGGGTTTCTCCGTACTCAGTTTCGTTGATTTTTGGACGTGGCCGAGTTTTATCCTACTCAATTTTTCCACAAATAAGCAAATCGCAACAATGATTGGTTTATTTTCCCCCCATTCGATATTCGCAGTTTATCTCTCCTCTCCCACCCCTAGTCTTCCACGTCAAGGGAGAACGTGGAGCCGTCTTCTTTTGATTCTTTGCTTGGGAATGACGGATAATAGATCGTGTTTTTTTTTTCTTTTTTGAGTAAGAAAGATAAGTGTTTTGCTGATACTTGTTAGATTTTAACTATGGTAATTCAGGAGTGTTTGACAATAAATAAAAAATGTCAAGTTAAAACTTTTCATTCTTTATAAATACTCTATTTTCTTAAATAATTTATTTATATTTTTTTATACAACTATTATATTTTTCAATCATTTCTACACAATTATCCATACAACTTACCTATCTATTTTAACTTTATTCTCTTTATTCTTCATGATTATTTCTACCATCTCACATAATTTTTTTTCCATTCAAAAACTTTTACATCTAATACTTTTTATCTAAAAGTTTTATCACTCCTTGAACACACCCTTAGTAATTTATAGAATATAAAAGGAATTTTGGAAAATTATGAATATGAGAGAAATTATTGAAAATGCATGAGTATTATACTTGTTCATCTGTTTGGAAAGACTGATTTAATGACTTGAAAATCAATAACTGGTAATCCAATAATCCCTCTGCCAAATTCCAACGGAACAAAAAATAAAAATAAACCTCAAACTTCAGAAAGAAAAGAATATTGGCAGCACATCGACCAAACTACTTGAAGATGCCAGTGCCTGGACTTCACATCGGTTTGTGAGGCCTGATTCTCGGATTCCACAGACAACAGATACTTCGTTTTTGTAGAGTCCGGATATACGCTAGAATAATTCCAAATATAATAAAATGGCACAATAGACATTGCCAAATCAAAGGCCTAGGTTGGCAGAAAATGTTGGGAATTTAGATTGGAGTACTAGATAATAATAATAATAATAATAATAATAATAAAAAGGACGGAAAGGGTTCATTAGAGGATAAACGAAGAATAACATGATCATTATTTTAAAAATATAGTAATACTCGGTAGAAATAGACCTTCTTGAAAAATATGTTGGTGACAAATGATTGAAAAACAAAAGGGAATAATAATGGGAGAGAAAAAAAAAAAAAAAATTACAGTGCAATGAATTGTTTGGACTTTGGCTTTAAAGTATGGGGTGAGAACTGAGAGCAGACAAGCAGTCCCCACTCCCCAGCCACAGATAAAGGGTAGAAATCAAAACCGGATTCCATCCTCGCAGGTACACTTAGCTTTAGCGAGCCCAATGCATTATCCATTTTATTTTTATTTTAAAATTTTTTTATATATATATTTATATGGGACCAAGCATGAAGAAGAATGATCCTATTAACCCAGGCTAAATAAATGTCTTACTTAGCCCACCTCAAAAATCTTATTTAAAACAACTTTTTTTGCTTTTTTTTCGTACACTTGTTTATCTAAGTATATTTAATATATAAATCAAGTTTTAGCATTTTTGGATATGCATATATATTTTTTAAATTTTTTTTAAAAAGAATATTTTAAATACACATATACACATAGATGTTTAAAAATATCAAAAAAATAGATAAACATATTCAAAAATAGTAAAACTTAATCAATATATTAAATACACTTAGATAAACAAATACGTGAAGAAAAAAGTAAAAAAAAAAAAAAAGTTCTCGTAAATAGATTTTTAAGGTGGGCTAAGTGGAGCATTTACTTGGCCCGGGCTAATAAGATCACTCCTCAGGCATAAATGTCTCATAATATAGTTTTTTTACATTTTCTAATTGTTTTAATATTTTATTTCGAATTTTAAAAATAAGGAAAATAAGCCATTTCTGATTTGCCAGGAAAATAAGCACATGATAAATGGCTTATTTTCTTGATTTTTAAAATTTGAAATAAAATATTAAAATAATAAAGAACGTAAAAAACCATATACATGGGGCATTCATATTTGGCCCATATATGAATTTCGAAAAAAAAAAAAAAGATTATGCACCTAGGTGTACTAGATCAGGACTCGGAAATCAATAGGTATAAAAGATTTTGTCTTTACGGTTCTAATGTCGCCAAAAAGCACAATCCCTCAATCAACATTAGAAAACTCCTTTCATAGTAAGCACAATGCGGTTTGTTTTAGGAAACAGAACTAATTACACTTGAGAGCAGATTCAAACACCAGGTCAAGCATTTTTCCACATGGGTTTTCTACTAGATGTGCTTTGTGAGCTCCATCTGCAATGTATTCTCCAAAGAGTAAATTCACGGCTTTCTAAATGCCGTGGATTGGAAATATAGTACTTTACAGACGTTCATCGGCAAAATATGCTATATGCACCTGGGAAAGAAGGTATGACCAACATAGCCACCAGCCATTGCCCGTCTGACGTTGGATTCAAACATCTTTGGGTTGTCCCTAAGGACAGCAGCTGCATCATGATTCAGAGGATCCTCATGATTGGGTTGCTGCATCCACATCATCGAAATGAGTAGTTTAGTGATTGCCCCTTCCTGGACTCTGGGGAGAACTTCAAGTATGAAATTTTGGCAATTGCAAATTCGTGTAGTGAGAAAAGCTAAACCATATGAAGTGCTTAATGATTTGTCAATATTCTTGAATTTTAAAAGTGAAAAGGTAGTTCCTTTTATGCCCACTAGTCTCTGAAGATTGATATAAGATAACTTAGTTGCCGGAATCAAAGAGAAAATAGTTATTGCCCTTTGTCTTCCCATCACTTAACCTTCTTCTAAAGAAAGAAAAAAGAAAAAAATGGAATAAAGAGAAGTTACCGTGAAAAGGTGATTCAAGCCATATATGATAGTATTCACGTTAAGGACCGGCTTCCAATCTTCGCGCAGAATGTTAAGGCAGACATTCCCTTCCAAGTCAATATTCGGATGGTACAACTATGACAAGCAAAATTTGTAGGCCCTTCAATGTGATATTTTAGATCATTAAGGGGAAAAAACTGAAACATCACAACAGTAACTATTATTGGCCAGTGGACACTCAAAATCATACCATACCTTTGTCTTGCACTTAACCTTTGGTGCTTCATGAGGATAGATAGTAGGAACTTGGAAAGTAAACACGAATGTGCCTCCTCTTACATTAACAAGAAACAATGAAAAAAAATTATAATGGCAGCACAAGTAATCTGTAAAAACAACCAAAATTTTTTCCTAAAATTCCACCAGAAGAACAAATCTAGAAATCATGCTGCTGTACAAAATGCTAACAACAAAAAGTAGAAGGATGGAAACAAATCCTGGGACATGGTGACAAAATTCACTTACGAATAATATCCTTCATCCGGCCGAATGCTAACTTCAAAGTTCATCAAATCATCCTTGCCATTAGGAAATGAAATGGTAGTTGTTTTTGGAAGATTTAGTTCGCTAATATCTGTAAGGTGATAAAATATGTTTAGCTCATGAAGATACCAAGTTACAAAGGAACCACTTTACATGCTTTTTTTTCTTTCTTATGAGAGAGTGGTACTTTACTTCGTAATTTCACAAAAGACTAGTAACATAATTTTCATTCATTCATGCACAAATATTGGCATGCTACTATCTTGAATTTATTCTACATCCACCTTTCAGGCAGTATCATTGTATGGGAAAGTTGGACCATTACAAAACCCAAAGGAAAAAGGGTGTACATGCTGCTATCCTCAACAATGTGACAAGATATAATTTCAGAAATAATGCTTTTTCCTAATGAATTTAAATTGAAAGCAGAGTAAAGGATGGCATGAAGAAAACAATTTACCCTTATGCAAACGCAATTCTCCGGCACTCTGCTTCTTTACAGGTCCACTTCCATTAGAAGTTTCAGCATTTTCCCTTTGCTTTTCCTTTACTTTGAAAAGCTTAATCATTATTCCTACAGAACATAAACGCCAAATGGGATTAAATGAATTGACCTAACATAAGCATCCTTTTCAAAGGTACCATAGGAAAGACTGATTCCACTTTCCTTATTTCTTGTTTGTCAAACAATGTTTTCCAATCGGAGATGTCAATTGAAACAGAAACTTCAGTGCACACCAATAGAACCACAAAAATGAAGAAAGTTTGCAAAGAATATTATTCATTTCTTAATCAAACTACCAAATGTACACTGAAAGTCAAAACTCACTGACATGTGTATCAAATGTAATGTAGAAAATCATATAGAAGGAGCATTTTAAAACAAATCCAAATCAATAGCAAAGTAAAAATGAATTATATGTAAGCCAGACTTCCAATTTATTTATAGAACGAAATCCACTGATATACCTTATTAAAAATAATATGGAAAGAAAAAAAGGGCAGTACACTGTAGAAGCAATATGAGATTGTAGCAATCTAGCAATGAATTGAGATGTATGCATGCTTTATCTAATTTGTGGGCTAGCAGGTATGAATAGATGTCCTGTCCTGTCAAAAGCATTGGTTCTAAATTCGGAAATATCACTGTATAAATGTCCAATATCATCTTCTACGGTATGAATTTGAAGAGGACAGACCATCGTCAAAGTCCAGTAAGGAACCTTGAAAAAATATTGGTGGGGTGGGGGGAGGAAAGGAAAAAGACAGAAAAGCCTGAAAGTCCACTGCCCAGTTTTGCACCCAGTTTAGGCCCAATCTGTCTGCAAATAATATAGCCCAACAATTTGAGGACTTAAAAGATATCACAGAAAGTCATACAGAGCACAGAAAACTAGGTCACTGACAACTATTAAGATAAAGGAAAAGAGGAGGAAAGGGAAAAGGATGGAAAAAGATATGGGTCCACTACCCAGTTGTGCTCACAGTGACACCAGATTTGTCTGCAAATGATATAGCTCTAACAATTTGAGGATTTAAAAAGATAGCACAGGAAGTTAGACTTGCTTTTGTGAAGTTTCTGAATTGGCAATAGATGCAAAATGCTTTTGAAATCCTAGCAAGGTTAGGACTTTGGCATCTTCATATGGCTATAAATATCAACATGAAATGAACGGTGAATTTGAATAACAAAGAACAAATTGAGGCCAAGAAAACATGACTTAAAGCCATCAGCATGACCCTTGCTAGCAATAAAGTATAGTAAAATTCTCCATTCAAGATTCATGTCATGCTGGCATTCGAAAATGAAATACTTGAAGAACTACTCATGAGGAAGGACAAAAGGAATATAAAAATATATATATCTCATTGATTATCATTAAAATTAAAAGCTTTAAGGAATGACAGTCCTAGAATTTCAGTAGCTAGCGAACCTAGCCTTGAATCACTTATTAATTTCAGAAAAGCTAATCAACCTTAGTTTACAATGTGATGAGTTCCATAGAATTATCTATACTGCATATTCCACATTGTGGACCTCTGTTGCAAGCAATACTATTGAGAATCAACTGGACATTCATTACCCAGTGAAAATGGATAGCATATTTGTATATTCAAATTTTCTGATCCAAGACGCCAAATGATAAAAATTTAATAAACGAAGCACTACTTTGAATTCTAAGATCAGAAATCAAGGGGCACCAAAAATAACGAAGAGGTGGAAAAAGAGAGAAAACACTTAGAAGATTTGTTGAATGATCAGAATCCACGCTACTGAATAAAACTCAACAATATAGCCAACACACAAATAACTTGGATTTCTTATGCTAATACATTTGAAGGAAATCCAAGTGGTGCAACTAGTCTCAGGTTAGGCTAAGGTTGAGAACCTGAGGACAACCCAATCCTAGCCTTTTCTTCAAAAAAAAAATCCATCCCAACCAACCTGTATTTCCAAAACCTCAAACTAAAACTAACCCTATTTGTAGAATTTGGGTTAAGATCAACTGACAATTCAGCATAATTCAATTACAAGTTTTGCATACTACAGAAGAAGAAAAAAATGCTCAGAATCTTACCACCATTCCTAGATTATCAACTCGTTATCCACAGTTGACAGTCATTTGAACATTACATATTTCTTGTCAATTCCGTATACATATCTGTGGAAACATCGTAATTTTCCCGAACGCTGTAAAGAAAACACAGACATGTACACTACACAACAGCCCCTGCAAAATACTGATGAAGAAGAGATTAAGCCCCAAAAATTCCCAGGTGGATTTTGCATCTCTCTCTTTGGATTCAGACGAGCATTTACCATGCAGCCTTCCACCCAATCATCATCCAGCCCATGTCAATCATGGGACCCGCCTTGAATGCTAGACAGACTTGCAAGCCATGACACTTCCAATAGCTAGCCTACAAGACCACACCTTGATTCCAGAACAAGAGTGGTATCCATGCAAAAGAAAGTGAAGGGCTACGAAGGCAGTACACTAGTAGATACAAAACAAAGTTGGCGAGCTCGATTTTCATTTGGGATTACAATCTATGTGCAGGATAAAGCTTCTCAGCCACTAGATGCTCAAATCAATTGAGAGAGAAAGGGAGTGGAGAGAGCTATACCGACAGATGGATTTGGAAAACCTCAATAACAGCGGTGAAAGGTGGAGAGGAGGAGGAAGGCGTCGAGAGATGAACAGACAAATCGAATCTAGAGATGGCGAGAGGAGGCGTAGTGGGGAGCACCTGACGAGATGCAAAGCAGCCTCCCCTTCCTCAGGTGGAACCGCGGAAGTGGAACGGAGGTGGTTGTCTTTTTCATTTATTTATTTATTTATTATTAAGGGTACTTTTTTTTGATAGATTATATTAAAGGTACTTGGGAAAACTTCTTAAGCAAGAGTTTTTGAAATGAGAAAAAGTGATGTAATATAACAGGAATAATGATATTAAATAAATTAATTAATTAAAATCGATAAAATTTTTGTATAAAAAATTGCAAAGAAATTATTGAAAAGCACCGTAATTATATAAAAATGTGTGAAAAATAATCTTAAAAATATAATAGTTATGTCGTTTTCATGAATACCAAATACACCCGTAGAAGCAGAGAATTCTACTTTTCAAGAGCAGGTAATTCACATATCGAGAAATCTCTTTTTGTAGAATGTGGCAATTTTTATTAATTATTTAATTTTATTTTTAAAATGAATAAAATAAGTATCTTTCAGAATTCAAAACAAATGCAATTGACCAAAGGCATAGCCCAATTAGTTCATATTCCTAGCCTGTGTGCAGTAGATTTGGATTCGACTCAATTCTTGCAATTGCAACTAGCGGTCAATGACTTGAAATTAATAATTATGAAGTCAATTTGAACGCACCTAAGCAAGAAGAAAAGCAATGGAAGTATAAAAGTAGATGAAGAATTTTATGTAGAAAAAGAGTACTCACTAAGTCTAAGATTTTCTAAAAACAAACAATCCTCCTAAAGATATGCATAGGAGTCGCTGACAGTGGCGCAAAAAGCGTACGAGCAGGCGGTGGAGGTTTCGAATCGCGTTCGGATTTCGGGCAAAAAAAATATACGTGGGAGCAAGTGGTCTCCCGGATGGATGGAGTGTGAGAGCGGGTGGTCTTCCAAGTGGTTGTTGGAAGTTGTGTCTTCCTTATTCTTTCGTGGAGTTGTGTCTCCAGACTTCTTTGGGAATATGTGTTCCTTATATTTGTAAGAATGTCTTAGATCTTCAGTATAATATGTGTTGAGATATATGTAATTGTACCAATAAAAAAAAAAGAAAAGATATGCATAGGAAGGAGAAAAACTCATTTTCGAGTGTGAATGAGCTACTATTGAAGGACCTATGTGGAAGACTTGTTTTTATATACTCTTTTCTATCTCTATTAGTGATGTAATGAAATAGGAACTATTCGACTCAAGGAACTAATTTGACAGGATTAAATTTCAAAGAAGTCCATACCAGCAAAACTAAAGTGGACAACTCAACATGAGTGGGAGAGACCGTCAAAGCATCCTCTGTAGGTTCTTCCTCACTTGTAGTGGAGGAGAAAGCTAAGGGCCTAGTTTTAATGGCATGATTGTTTAGGTAGTCTTGTTTTACCTTCGTCACATTCTTAGAGAAGATAGAGAAGCCTTGAAGTACTTACTTCATGTAAACAATGCCAAATAATAGACATCAAATTGGGTATATCTTAATAATAAGAGATGCAAAGGAAACAAAACAAAAGTAGAAGTAGGATTATATGTGAAAAAGAGGGCCTGGTATGTATGAAACCTTCTTAAAAAACATAATAAGATATGATTTCCCTAACTAAGAAAAAAGTGGCCAGTAGTATTTTCTACTTATGCTTGTAAAAGTAAATGAAACCTTACATATAAATGGATGTTAATGAATCAATTCAATCGACAAACCTCTCCATCCAAGTTGCTTATAAATGAAGTAGAATAGGATTTTTGGCTGATTTTCAGCTATTAGCTTAGTTGGCTGATTTTTAGCCATCAACTTACTTGCCAATTCACTTAAATAAACATTCAACAAGTTTGCTATTTCGAACCCATCAATTGTTTAACCTACTTGACTCTTGTACCCTGGTCGTAACTTGCTTATATAGATCTTATTTAAGCTTTTTATGTTGATGCATAATTTTACTTTTAATATATAGTCTATTTGAAACTATAAATATTATTATTATTATTATTATGTATTCATTATTCAATGTTGATATTTTAGTCAACTATATCTAACTTATTCTACTTATCATGCTTGTTTCTAAGCTATTAAGATTTTTTAATTAGGCATATTATTTACTTTATTTCATATAATTAATTAATAAATCAACATACTCTTATCCTATATAAATAAACTCTTAACAACTTGCAATCTAATAAGAGAAATGAGTTTTAAATAAGTTAAGATTGATATTTTATAAATCAGTTAATAAACATATTAGTATTAAGATTTTATAGACGAGTTAAAATTAGGGCTAAATATTAACTCATTCAACCCAACCCATTAATAGCTCTACTTACAAATACAAGAAGACTCTTAGTAGAAGATAGCAAGGATGTCCTTATCCAATAGGAAAAAAGTTAGAAAGGTTTTACCCCTCCTAATACAAGGCTCAACGCAAATATTCTCGTTGGATCAAGTATAATCATGAATTAGGCAATTTTCTTAATAAGTATAAGTTTATTGGAGTATCTAATAGCGTACTTTACCCTATGCAAGCGTTTGGGTAAGGAGTGTAATTGAGTCTAGCGATTAGGGCAATGTAGAATTAGCATGGTGGTACCATGTGATATTATATCAAAGAAGGGGTTAGCTTATATAACCTTTTTTTTCTAAGATATTTACTAGAAAAGCAGGTGAGCAAATGTTAAATATATAGGTGACATGATTGTGATTTTAACTTTTTAAATTTGAGCGAAATAGTTTTGCTTCTATGCTAAGATCGAGGCCTGCCAAAGTGTTTGAATGGAGTAGAGACCTTAGGCCTAGGCCAAATTAAGATTTTTGATAATAATTACTATCAAATAAATTGTATTATGAAAAGTAACAAACTGATAATAATTTTTTCCTTCTTACACTCAAATAAGAATAGTATGTTAGAACAGACATAGCTCAGTTGGTAAAGTCCCACCATAGTGCTAGCACATGTCGAGTTTAATCGCAGTGTGGGGAGCATTGTTTTCCATTTTTAGAAACAATGTCTCCTATGGATAAATTATTAAACTTATATCTGTCAAGTAATAATCTAAGAAATGTGTATTTGGAATGATTTGAGTTATAAGAAAACAAAGAAAAATACAACACATTGAAAACCATCATCTAAATGATTTGACCTTTCTTGATGGTCAAACTTCAGTTGTTTTGAAAAACTACATTCCCTCGTTCCCTTAAGAGGCCAATTAATTTCATGAAAGGACAACACATCTTGTGATATGTTTCATGATTATAGTCAATTGAGATAAGGCAACCCTTTTCACATTAATTGGGAAAATTCTTCTCACATTCAAAACATTTGCTCCTAGCCCCTCATATGTTCACAATGTTTTGTAAATTTTTGTCGTGCTCATAATATTTTATCCTAAATTTTTCTCATGTTCATGTCGTCAACAAAATCGTTATTTACCCTAATAAAAAGACAATTTTGCCCACTTAAAATTTCATAATTTAGACAATTCAACTCTAATATGACTCATTTGATGATAATAAATTATCAATATGCTACATTAAATAACTCAAAGGTCATATTAAAGTTGAATTATTTTAAATAAGAAAATTTTAGAGCGGCAAAAGCATCTTTTCAATGAGTAGATAACTGCCGGCTTAACGGCGTAGGTGCAACAAGAATTTATGGTTAGATATTATGAGTATAAGACAAATTAATGAAATATTATGAATATATTAGAAATTATGTACAAATATTACGAGTATAAAAAAAATTTCTCATTCATTAGGAATTTACGACCACCGAATTAATACACCCTCTGGTTAGCTGCGCCAAAGCAAACAAGCCATACCAATGCTTTCACCTGGAAGAATCGAAGAAAAATTCCTGCCTAAACAGAACTTTGAACTCCCAATTTAATTTCTTCCTAATAATATTCTTATAACACAAACTTACCTTGCAAGCTTGAATTTAAATGGTTACTAAAACTGCTCCTGCTTACACAGCTTGTTCAATTCAAAGACTGGTGGTGTTATCTTAGTTTGTGATCAAGAGACTAGATTTCTACTGGTCCAACGAAAAGAAAAAAGAAAAAAGAAGCTAGTCTTTTTATTTGCTTTCTTAAAAATGACAACCAGTCTCTTAATTAGAGCGGACATAAGCTTCTTCTACTTTTTTAATTCCTTAAAATATTATTCTTGAAATTAAGAATTAACCCAAAGTACTTTGATTTTCACCTCCTAGGCTTTGCTTAGGTGAGTTAGATGTTGGATATATGGCTTGAAAGCATGTTTTAAAAGTTTCTGTTCAGTGTTTATGAAGGGTAAAAATATTTTGAAATGTGCATCTAAGCAGCATTTTTAAGGGCAGAAATATTTTGAAATTCGTACAGAAGTACTGGTGCAATTAAACATTATTTATTAAGGGTGTAGTTGAGACCCAGGGTGTGTTTGGTAATGAATAAAACTTTTGATGAAAAGTTTTAAAGAGTAAAAGTTGTCAAATGATGTGATATGAT
>JAXCLR010000092.1:13425065-13451967 GCA_035584095.1 Annona squamosa | reverse complement strand
CGGCTCGGTTTGCAAAACAGGTGAAATGACAACTTTACGTTTTGGAACACCGAGCTGATAAGTTTTATACTCAAAAGCAAGTTTTCATGTTTACCAAACAGACCCATTATATATTAGGCAAACAATGTTGGCTTACATTAAGTCAAATTAACTCAACCCTAGACTCTACATTAAAAATCCTCTACCCAAAATGCTGCAGATTGTCAACCAGGTGATATCCCAATTGGTTCAAGCAAGTGGCATTCAAATAGCATGTTTGGCTTTAAGTCTTGCCCAATGTGAGTTAGATGTTAGTGATCCCTTAGTAATGGAGAACCCTAAGTATGAGAGTGATTACAAAAATGTCCTTCCACTATGAGAGTTGTGAATGAACCTAATTTCTAATATCGGATGTAACAATATATAGAATATTAATAAAAAATGTTGCAAATTGTATATGAGTTAGAATCAATAGTTAGCCTAGACTATACATCCTTTTTTATTTTTTATTTTTCTTATAAAATTGTTAACCTGTGTATATTTAATTTATAAATTAAGTTTTACTAATTTTTAAAGATGTATATATTGTTAAAAATTTTAAATATAGGAGTATCTTAGAAACTTTTACAATTAAAATTAACTAAAATACTTGTATTTAAAAATTCAAAAAATATATATGCATCTATAAAAATGATAAAACTTGATTTACAGATTAGGTATGTATAGATTAACAATTTTATTAAAAAATAAAAATAAAAAATGAAATATAATCCTAGCTTAGAGGATCATAGATTATTATATAAGGGTCCTACTTTTATGTTACTAGGTTACATAGAAGCTGAGTTATGTAATTCTTTTAAAATATAAGATTTTGATCTTTGATGAAAAATCTCATTTATTCATTATATTTAACTTCTTTTGTTAATTTAGAGGATCAAGCTTTATCCCAATCAAGTATATTTATGGGTCACATTTGTTAGAAAATATATATATTCATATGTAAATTATGAAAAATGATAAAATATCAATTTTAAAGTAGTATTTTTGACATCTAAACCGTCCAAAATATCATTTCTATGTGAATAAATGATTCTATAAAATATTATTACATTCTAATATATGTGTAAATAGATTTAAGTATTTTTCATAATTTACGCATGAGTATATATATTTTTAAATAAATATGGCCCATAAACATAATTGATTGGGATAAAACTTGGCCTCTTAGATGAACAAACGATGTTAAATATAATGAATGGATTAGATTTTCTATTAAAGATCAAAATTTTATATTTTGAAAGGGTTATATGAGTCTGTTTCTATGTAATCAGGTTATATAGAAGCAGGACTGATTATATAATAAGTACAGTTAAGGTCTTCTATTCAAGAGCATCAGGACAAGTTTGGTTTCACAAGTCAGGTCGAACGTTCAAAGTTTCAAAGATGAGGAATAATTCTCTTTAGGATTGTTCATAGCTAAGATGAGATAATTCTAGAATAAAATTTCACATTTTCTAAAGAAACTTTTTAATTCCTAAAAAGTAATAGCATACTTTTTCATTTTAATCAACTTTTCCTAATCTTGTTAAGCTTTTTTCCATTTTCAATACACTTTCATCCTAAATGTTCATCTAATTCTCATCTCATCCAATCTCTAAAAAGCTCGAATATAGCTACATTAATTTGTACATATGGCTTTTTTTTTACTTTTTTCTTTTTTAATATTTAAACACTTTATATATTTATCCAAATATATTTTAATTATGATGTCAAAAATTAAATATTTTAAAATTTTTGCATATCATATGCATTTTAATTTTAATAATTTCATATTCGAGCGATAATCCATTGTTGTATATTAGAAAATAAGGAATTATACTAAGAATGAAAAATATTATTAGATAATAAGAAATGAAAAATTTTATTTATCTTAACCATATTTCATCATGTTCATAATTCTTAAAAAGGTTTACACTTTTCACTTTACACCTCCATTCCCAAGCACACCATAGAAAAGCACATGCCAAAGGAGCAGCTGCCTCTCCGTGAGTGATTTGACACCACGTTTGGCGGCCGAAAGATAAGTGTGTCACCCTGATTTGACAATATTGGAATCAAGCCTAACACGCCAGCAAAAAGTTCAGCTTCAAGCTTCAATAACTCATTGCAATTGTACCACCGGTCCACAACTAGCTATTATGTGGAGCAAAATTTCATATGCTGTCATTCCCCGATTCGAGAGGATAGAGAGCACGCGGAGAGGCGCGAAGAGAAACTTCAATCATGTTTCTCATCATCCCGGTTGATGAGATTGGATGACATTTTTCTGGGTTAACGGAATGCACTCGGGTGCATTTCGTACATTTTTTATTTTTTTCAATTTTTATATAATTATTAATCTAGGTGTATTTAACATGTGTATTAATTTTTACTATTTTTGAACATTTTTAATATTTATTTTTGATTTTTTGAAATTAGTGGTATTTTTGTAATTCATAAATTATGAAAGTATCACTAATTTTAAAAAATATAAATATCTAAAAGCATCTAAAAATGATAAAAAAAAAAATTTATTATATATGTTAAATACACCAGATTAACATTTATATAAAAAATTTAAAAAAAAGGTTTTTTGCACCTTGGTGCACCGAAGTTAAGTGCATTCGAGTGCACTGTATCAGTCATATAAATTTTCTAATTTTAATAATATTTTTATTAAACCTTTCATGGCGTATTTCAAGTCATTCAAGATTATTGAATTGAATCTACACCACCATTTCCAAGACAATTTTTTAATTTTTAAGACAGTTTTTTTAATTTCTAATACAATTTTACCTATTTCCAATACGATTTTACTCATTCTCAATACAATTTTACTCGTTCTGAATACACATCATTACATTTTTATCCTAGATATTGATTTCATCCAAGAATCTTGTATGATTGAAACACACCTTTTGTGTGTTTATTAATGTGTAAAAATTGTCAAACTAAACTTTTTAACGTAAAATATTTTACTTTTCATAATTATCCTATTTTTTTAATCATTTTTTCACATTTTCGATATTATAACTACCATACTTTTTAATTATTTTTACACAAACTGTTCTATTTATTTTAATTTTATTATCTTTACTCATCATTATTACCCCTATTATAACATATCATTTTTTTCAACGCAAAAACTTTTCATACGAAAGTTTTATCTTTTATTAAACACACCCAAGGGGAAATAAACAAAATAATTAAATATAAAAATTAAAATATAGAGGTAAAAAAAAAGGATAATTAAGGATGCTAAAATGATTGAATTACATTCAGAATTAAGCTTCCCTTTCTCCCCTCCCTCTCCTTCCAAATGTCTCCTTAATCATTCAAAATTAGGCTTTCTTGTCTCCCCTCTCTTTCCTTATTTTCCCAAATGTCTTCTTAATCATTTGATTCTTTTAATTTTAAAAGTGTGGTTAGCCACTTAGCGTAAGAACTCACTTCCAGTGGATGAGCCAAAGACAAGCTTAAGCACTGCTTTCATTCAAAAACAATATGTCGTTACATAAAATATATAACATACAAGGGTAGAAATCACCCAATGTGTACATTCCTATACTCCATTCTAAAGAAAAATAGGAACAACATTATGAGCCATAAATTACCCATTTAGGTTACATATGTAAATTGACAAAAAATGAAATTTCTACTAAGTTTCTTAATTCTATCAATGATTCTGCCAATTGTCAATAATATGTTTACTTCTCCTTCAATTAGGTTCAAAATAGTGAGTGAATCAATTTCAAATGATACTTGCTTATAATTAGTATTAATCGGCCATTTCATACTACATAATAGGGCATAAGATTCTAGCCACAAAGCATCAGCTTCTCCTTGCCAAGTCCAATACAACTACCCTGCTAAATCTCTTATTACAGCTCCCAACCCACAATGACTTTCCTTACCATTAATACTTGCATTCACGTTAATTTTAAGCATACCATCTGAAGGTGGACCTCCATTTGCTTTGGGTTGGTTGTTTTTCAAAACTGTCAATCTTCAATAATTGCATCGATTTGTCCTAGTGAATAAACATATTTCCCAAATCTATAATATCTTTACATCATGGTGTAAACATCTCCTTTGTAATTTAGACGTTTCTGTTTAGACAGATTTTTCAACAAAAAATGGAAAAAGGTCAAACTTGCGCTTTGCCTCCAAATTGATGAGATGGTAGGTTAAGTTATTTAAAGTAGATGGATTTATACACTGTGTAATTCACAACAACTGATTATCAAAAGCTTCACGCGTCTTCATATACAACCAAAATAGGGACAAAAAACACACATATCTGAAACCTGAATTCCTTTATGCTAGAGATTTGTTCTTATAGGTAAAGCATTAAAAACCAATCTCCAATTGAAGATTAGGATTTTAGGGCGAAGTTTCACTTTCTAAACATACTTGAGGATATCTATTTGAACACTCATACACCTCTTCCTAGAAGATTGCCTTAAAAGTTCTCAATCATGGATTAATCTATATGAAGACTTTACCTTAAATCTTCCATGTGGTTCCACATACCAATATAAATTGTCTTGTACTTCATGGAATGAGATAGGAATCCATTTAATTATATTATGACACTCTCCTCAATTGTCAGCTTCACATATTATTCATTCAATTATTTCCTTGCTTGATCAATAAATTTCACAACCAAAGCATCATCTAAAAAGCTTTCAAGCAATGGACTAGCCTTTACTAGCTCTAATCTGTCCATTTATCATAAAAGAGTCTAATTTATATTCTATTTTCAATCCTCTATTTATACCCTACCTTAATCACATCTCTTGCCAACAAAATACTCTTTAATGTCCGAGATAAACCAGGCTTGAAATTACAAGTCCAAATACTGTAATTTTTTAGGTATTTAGCTAGAAACACCTTATAGCATAAAGAATCATAATGGGTTACTTATCTCCAAACCTACTTGGCAAGCAAAGCCATATTAAAGACTTTTAAATCTTTGAATTCTAATCCTCCTCTTGCTTTAGAAGTACATAATCTATTCTAAGAAATTTAGCTGATCTTTCATTTGCCCTATTTCTAACCACATTAAAAAATAGTAAGCATTGCATTGATATTTTTCACAAAACTTCTTGGGAAGCAAAAAAATACTCATGGTATAAGTGAGGATAGCCTGTGCAACTACTTTAATTAGAACTTCCTTCCCTCCACGGGATAGGATTTGTTTTCCATCCTTGTACCTTATGTCATATTTTCTCTTTTAAACTTTGAAGTGCCTGGTGTTTTGCTTTCAAGTGAAATGAGAAGTCTTAAATAGAGCTGGATATCTTTTATCTGAGCTCCAAAAGTCCTCTTTACAAGTAATATAGCAGCTTCATTTGTGTTTTTACTGAATAAGAAACTTATTTTATCCAAGTCAGCTTTTTTCCCTATGCACTCTTTATAGATTTGGAGAATGTTCTTCAGATTTTTCATCTCTCCTCTCGTAGTTTTAGCAAACAATAACACTTCATCTACAAATAGCAAGTGGGAAATAAATAGCCCATCATTGCTAACTTTGATTCCACAAATCTGGTTCTTTCTTTGAGAAACCTACAAGAGAGCAGAAAAACCTTTTGCATAGATCGAAAATAATTATAAAGATAAGAGATCTCTTTGTCGTATGCTTGTATTTGCCATGAAAGATTTTGTTCTAAATCCTTTTAAAAGCACACAGTAAGTAACTATTGTTAAGCAAATCAATGTCCAATCTATTCACAAATCACAAAACTCCATCTTTCTCATTATTTGACAAACAAAATTCTACTCTACTTTGTCATAGAGTTTAGCCATATCTGATTTAATGACAACCGCCTTTGAATTACCTTGCTTTCTCCTCCAAATATTATCAATGACCTCAGATGCTATTGGGATATTATCAGTAATCAATCTACATAAAAATAAAAGCACCTTGATTTTGAGAAATGATTTTTGGTAGGCAGCTTGTGAGTTTGTTGGCTAAAATCTTGGCAAAAATGTTGTAAGTGATATTGCATAAGCTAATTAGTAGAATTCTGCTAACTTATTTACCCCTATTTCTTTATAATTAAAACTATATTAGTTTGATTTATTCTTCTCGTTAGGTCTGTCCTAGCTACTATATCTATTACCTCCATGAAGCTCTTACATATTATGTATATTTCATCATATATAATCTACTAAAACTATTTATAGAAGCCAGTTGGCCAACCATTAGGCCTTAAAGCCTTCCATGTAGTCATTTTTGAAAGTGCTTTATGTGCGTCATCTTTTGTTAAAGGTGCATCAATCGAGCATTATCATCCACTGTAATACATCCACTGATATGAGATAAAATTCTGTCAATGTTCCTTGTACCTACAAATCTAAACAATGATGAAAAATACTCATTTGTCAGGTTCTCTTTCCCTTATTGATCGCCAATTTGATTATTCCTATCATCCAACAATCCATAATATAGTTTCTTCATCTCCTTTCTAATGCTATTAGATGAAAATACTTTACATTTCTATCCTTTTGTTATAGCCAATCAATTTTCGACCTTTGACGCCAAAAACATTTCTCATATTCTAGTAGTCTATTAATTTGCTTCTCTACTCTTCGATCTCTCTATCCCAAACACTTGATTGTTATTTTTCCTTTAGTCAAGCTAGCATTTCTAGCTTTGGATTAATATTCTTTGAAATATTACCTCTTTGTATAGAATTCCATTTCCGTAAAGTTTCCTCACAATGTAATATTTTGCAGTCGATGCTCCCAAATGATATGTTGATAACTTTCAGGCCACTTTGCCACATTTTGTAAATACTATCTGTTGCTACCTTGTAAGAGTGTTAATGGTCATAATCAACCTGTTAACCTTCTCATTTCACCCGTCTATAAATAGATTTGGGTTAAGATTTTTGAATAAGTAAGTTATTATCCACCAACTCGATCAATCATTTACTTAAATAAATGAATTAGGTTTGATATTTTATAATCTGTTAACCCGTTTAACTCATTTAATCTGTTCAACCTATTCAAATCGTTTAACCCATTAAAATTATATATATGTAAACTCCTTGGTTATTTTCCTCCGTTAAGTCTTCATCTTACCATCAAATTGTTATTTTTCCACTATTATCCTAATTTTATTTTTTCATTATTGCCTTATTTCTTTTTTTCCTGCACTAAAAATATCCTCTTGCCTCTCTTTGCGAGATTATTATTTGCCAAAGCCTAAGCCTTTAAGTCATTTGCTATACAACACGTTAATAACCCGCTAACCTATTTATTAAATAGGTTATAGATGAGTTAGGATTGAGTTTTTTAAATAGATTAATAAACGCATTGGAGTTGAAATATTTTAAATGGATTAAGATTAGGATTAAATGCCAACCCATCCAAAATGACTCAAATCTGAAGCTCCTTGAGGGTCTTCTCATATTGTTCTGGTTATTTAAGGCGATTAGCAAGAGACAATGATATGATGTAATTAAATTACAATGACTATTTTTGGTGAAAGGGGAAACATGGTGCTATTTTACATTCACTAAAACTCTATCTAATCATGCTTCCATCCTTGCAACTCCAATCATGTTATTTTTCTAAATGAAAGCTGGCCCCACAAAGTCCAAGTCCTTCACTTCACATGATTTAGTAACAAATTGGATGGAAATTTGTCTCTTTTCATATTTCTTTAAAATAATTTAAAATATTAACTAATTAGTTATTTATTTTTTAATTTTACTCTTACATTTTAATTTTTGCCTTACATAATTGCCCTATTTCTTTCCTTTTTTTTTTATTATATTGTATTATTCTCGCACTTCTCAAAAGTATTCTTTTTTCCGCTTTCTTACCCACTTGCTACCCATAATACCAAATGGTGACTTAAGCTACATTTGGTGATTGGTAATTAGGTAGTACATAAAAAAGCCACATTAGGGTGCACATTATTCCGTGTGATTCGTATGTCTCAAAATATTTTTTTTTTTACTTTCCCATGCACTCTCTGCACATAATACTAAATGGTGACTTATGTTTGGTGATTGGTGATTGGTGATTGGTGATTAGGTAGTACACGAGAAAGCCATATAAGGGTGCACACTATTCCATGTGATTTAATTTTTTAATTATCCTTACTATTCTATTTTTTCATTTTAATCATTTTTATACAATTATTCTATTTATTTTAATTTTATTCTTATTATATTATATTATTTTTATACTGTTCAAAAAATTTTCCATTTCCCACCTACAACTATTAAACAAATGAAAATATTTGTAAAGAAAATATTAAAAAGTGTGAGAGCGGTATGATAAGGTATGAACAATAATTGAATTATTTGGTAATAAATTATAAAAAGATGTAAAAAATAATTGTAATGTAATGATACTAATTGAAAGGTATAGTTAAATAAGTAATCAAATCATATGAAAAAGTATGTACAAAAGAGTTGATAAAGCTTTCGCTTTTCAACAGTAGAAAACATTTTACCAAGTATTTTGGAATAGTGTCAGTTGTTGAAAATGATTCAAATATTCTTACATTTAAAATTTATAATATATTTCCATAGCCAAAAATTATAAATTTTGTATACAAGTTAACTATATTTAATATAATAACTTTATAAAAATAAAAAATTTGTGGCCGGAAGTGTGGGGGCTCTCAAGCTCCAAGTATCGTCACTTTTAAATATATAATAAAGACAATTGTAACATTCATCTTTAAAATATATTAAAGTGCAGTTGGCCAGGAAATGGGCTTCACATCTAGAATGAAATCAAAGTCATTTTAGTCATGTTATTTAAAATTACCTAATATAAAATTAGATCAATTCAAGTTTTAAGTGAATTGTGTCTACTTTAAAATATTATTTTATATAAAATATGAAAAATATTTAGATATTTTTTCATATGTCTTAAAATGATACAATACTTTATAGAATCATTTATTCACATATAGACAAACAATTTTATTACATTAAATTTATATCTTGTTAGACAAGGTCATATACATATTTGATTTTGATGTAACTGAATATTCGAATAAAATAAATAATTTTAAATACAATTAATGAGTTGTATTTTATTTTACTATCAAATAAGCAAAATTGAGGCACCCAAGCATGCCTCTTTATCTTTAGATGTAATTATGTACTTCCAATCATGGTACCTTCAAATGAAAGAATATAAATTTTTGTAATATACTAGTGCAAAAAAGTGATTCTGGCCATATATTTAATACAAATTCGCAAGATCAATTACACATTTATGGTGAAATTAATTATTATAATTTCATAAAAATTTTAAAGTTCTACTTCCATTATTCATGTTCTCATTATTACATCAAGGCACAAGGAAAAAGAAATTTTACAAGTTTATCATTATCAAAACATGCCTTTGAAATAAATAAATATAATTAAATATTCTTGAAAATCTTCATGTAAATCCAAAATGCTAGTGTTCCACTTGATTTGGTACACCTGTAAAAATAATGGGTTAGTCCCAACATGACTAGCAAGTAGAAAATTATTTGAAATTAGATTATGGCCTAATTAAAACTTAATTAAATGATAAAAATAATTATTTAATTCAATATCTCAAAGATTATGCCTCAAATATAAAATCAAACTCTTCCATTGAGTCTAGAAGCATCAAAAACATAAAAATAGATTATTTGATCATTCAAATCGAAGTTTAAATGAATAAATCATAACAAAATGGAATGAACGACCATTATTAAGCCACATCATCATAGCTTTTACTGAAAGTGGGCCCACCAGGGCCTCTCTTACTTAGGCTTTATTGTTATAATGGCCTATGCATCAATTTTCAAAAACACACGGATATCAAAAGCATCAAAAAAAATGTTAAATGCATTAAATAATCAAAAGTAACGAAATTTTTTTCGTTGCAAATACAAGGTGAATATCTCCTCACGATTTTCTTTTCAGCAAAAATTCTTCCTAGAATGAAATTTCTTCCCTTTATGTTACAGAGCCAAGTACAAATTCAGGAGTCTAGATGGGATTTAAATATATAAATTTAATTATACACAAAAATCAATCTCATGCATACAAATTAATATATTAATGAAACGTTCATGCTAATATATATAACTTTTTCCACAATAAGTTATTATATAAATTAATTTATAGATAAAAACACAATAATATTAACACAGGTATTTTAGGCTTATTTTAAGGTATAATTTGTCTACATAATTTTATATCCTTGAATATTTATAAGAATATAAAATTAAATTATACCAAATATATAAAATCCATAGCCTAAAATAAAAATTTATTATAAATGCCATGTACAATTAATTGAAATAATCCAATTAATTGCTCAGCAATAATAATTAATTATGGAAACCATTTTACAACTTCAAACAAAATACTACTTACTTTACATAGCTTCCTCTCATTCCGCAATTCTATTTCTCAAACCTTTCCTACGAATACCTAAATACATCAACTTTCCAACCCTTTTTATAAAAGCTACCGTAGGTAAGATAGGAAATAAGAGATAAAACTTTTTTAAACTTAAATTTCAATCTTATCTCATCCTATCTTATCTTATGGGGTCCACATGCTTAGGGAGGCAAAAGTGCAAAAATTATTTTTTTCGATGAAACCTCCTACTCAAACCCTAGACCTCTGAGACCACTTGGACTACTTATATGTCAACCAAGCTACACATGTTGCTGAAACAACATGCAAAAATATAAATATGAATATAACCCGCGGTACATTTAAATAATAATTGGGCAAGGCCCATTATTACCCATCTAGCCCAATTGGTCAAAAGTCTACCCTTGCCAAGTAAGATGTCATATATGGATTTTGACTAGTCAACTTAAATTATTATTATTACTTTTCAATATTTTACAATTTTAATGGTAATGTGAAATGAATAATTTATCTTTTACCTCGTTGCAATCGAAAAGCTCTAATTTCTCATTGCATTTTGCCTTAAATTCCTAAAGATATCTTTATAAAGATCCAAAATTCAAATTTAAAAGACTATGTTTTAATGCATCAAGGTGCATTGAAATTTCAATGCACATGAGTGCAAAATCTTTTTAATTTTTTTTTATAAAACTATTAATTTATGTGCATTTAACTTATAGTTATGGGGTTGTTTATTTACACTAAAAATATTTCAAACTAAAAATTTTTAATTTAAAACTTTTTACTCTTCACAACTATTTTATTTTTAACTACTTTTTCACTTCTTTCTGTACAATTATCCTTTTTTCAATTATTTCTACACAACTAATTATATATCGAACCTATCTATTTTAACGTCATTCTCTTTACTTGTCATAATTACTTCTATCATATCACATCATTTTTCATTTAAAAAACTTTTACATAAAAAAATTTTTCATCAAAAATTTTATTCCTTTCCAAAACACACCCTAATTTTTATCAATTTTAGTATGTATATATTTTTTTAGTTTTTTAGAAATAGAGATATTTTAGTCATTTAAAAATGATTAAAACCTCATACTTGTTAAAAAAAATTGATACACATTTTCAAAATTGGTAAAATTTAATTTATAAATTAAATACTCCTAGATTAATAGTTTTATAAAAAAAATTAAAATTTAGAAAATGTCTTTTGCACTCATACATATTAAAATTTCAATGAATCTTGATGCACTAAAAGGTTACTCAATTTAAAAGACTATCAATCTCCTTCTTGTATTAATGCAAGGAAGATTTCAGGCATATCTTCTCCATCTCAAAAGTATGTACATCATATACTCCTACTTTTAAGAGATGCATGAAATATACAACTTTGTACTTGCTAGGTTGCTAAAGGTAAGTTGCAAATTTTTTAAGAATTCGAAGAAATGATATGCTTGAAAATTCAATTAAATAGTGGTGGGATATTTACTTTTTATCTTCAAGAATATGAATATAACCAATATGAAGAAAGTTCAAGTTTTGAGTCCTAGCATGAAGAGTTTATCTCTAAGATATGTTTGAGAAGTGATAAACTTTCGATTGAAAAGTTTTGTGTCAAAAATTTTAAAATAAGAGAAAATAATGCAATATGATAGAGATAATAATAACAAATAAAGATATAAAATTAGATAGGTTAGTTGTAAGTTAATTGTATAGAAATAATTGAAAAATAGGATAATTGTATAAAAATGTGTGAAGAAAAGATTAAAAAAATACTAAAATTTTAGTTTGAAAAGTTTTATATATAACTAGGCACACCCTTAGTAAATAATATATTTGTTCAAATTATGCAATAGGATTGCTTCTATAAAACCCCTTTCTATATAACTCCCTTCATGTTTAAAATACTGGTGATTGATGAAAACTACTTCATTTATTATATTTAACATTATTCATATCATTATAGAAACTCTCTCATTTATTTAGTATTACCGCATATAGGTATCATCTATAAATGTGTAAAATTAACACAATAAAATAGTTAATGCTAAAATATCAATTTTAAAGTAGTATTTTTCAATATGTAAACCATTCAAGATATCATTTCTATGTGAATAAATGATTGCATAAATTATTATTACATTCGAATATATATGTAAATTGATCTAAGTATTGTTTCTAATTTATAAATGAATGTATATATCTGAGCAAATGTGGCTCATGTATATACTTGATTTAGGTGAAATTCGGTCTTTTAACTAACAAATAATGTTAAATAAAATGAAATGATTGAATTTTCTGTCGAAAATTAGAATTTTAAAATTTAAAGGGATTACATAACTCCGTTCCAACTTCAATCTCCATACCTCTTATAAATACACACACTCACAGAAAAATGTCAACAATAGATATTGACGAAAAATAACAACAAAAAAGAGTTCAAGCTATTGCTAAATCACCTCATCTATTTTCTTTCTTTAATGATTAATTATAATAATTTATGTTAAATATCAAATCTAAGGGTGTATTTGGGAAGTGATAAAACTTTGAATAAATTTTTTTTTATTGTACAAAATTTTAAAATAGTAGAAAAGGATATGAAATATTAGGGTAATGATGTTGAATAAAGAAAAAAATCAAAATAAATAGATTAATTACATAGGTAGTTGTGTAAAAATGATTATAAAATAAGATAATTATATAGGAAATTATTAAAAAAATTAAAAATATGATAGTTGTGAAGAGTGAAAAGTTTTTGTTTGAAAATTTTTTATTGTAACAAAGCATGACCTAAATTTGTGTTTTTCAACATATAAACTATCTAAACTATTATCAGTATATGAATAAATGATTTTATTAAAGTTTTATTACATTTTAATATATATTTAAATATATTTGTGTATTTTTTATAATTTATACATGTAGGGCTTTGTTTCTATGTATCCAGGTTATATAGAAGTAGTCTCATATTACCCTTTAATTTTTGAGATATTGATGATTGATGTACAATTCAATTTATTCATTGTATTTAATATCACTTGTTTAGCTAGGAAATCAAATTTCATCCAAATCAATTATGTGCATGGGCCACAAATATATACATTCATGTATAAATTATGAAAAATATATTGATCCCTTTACAAATGTATTGGAATATAATAATACTTTATAAAATTATTTATTTACATAATTAGGATATTTTAGATAATTTAGATGTTGAAAAAATACTTTCAAATTGATACTTTTTCATGAAATTATTTTATTATATTTATTTTACACATTTATATATGAGACCCATATTTCGTGAACTAAATAAACGAAAAAGTTTCCATGATAATATTATTTTAAATAAAATAGATAAAGTATATTTTTGATCAACTATTAAGATATTAAAAATAGAAAGATTTACGTATAAAAAAATTTCACAGAAGCGGGATCGATGCATAAATACATATATTTTAAAGAAAATGTGCCGTACATATTTTTGATTAAGATGAAACTGGGTATAAGATAAACAACTGATACAAAAACATAATATACGAATTTGATCTCCCATAAATCTTGAAAATTAGGCTACACGGAATCACTTTCGATACTCGTAAAAAGATATGCTATGACTGCTGTCGAATATTCTAGATTTGAAAATGTTTTTGGTGGCAAGAAGAATACCATATTCATGCATGCGGAACACAAGTAATCAAAGTGGTCGTAATTAATGATAGGCTTTATAAAATTAATTTCAAACTATTGAAGGCCTGCTCTTTCTTCTCACGCAATCATTGATTTCATTCTACCTATCTTTCCTACCCGCACACAATCGCAGCTAATAAAGAGTTTGGAGGATGACTCTGGTGAGGGCGAGAGGGAGAGATCCTCATGGCGCATGCTCCAAATTTTAAAAACCTTGTGTTGATTGACACCTGCTACTCGTTTTTATTAAAGCCTTCTCAAGTGGTCAGCAAATGCATCCGCGTTCTCGTTTATTCGATTCCTGTGTCATCATCTAAAAAAAGGAAGAAGGCGCAGGAGCAATTAATAAAAGGGCCCCACTTCAGCCATCGGTTTCACAAAAATTTATTTTGCCCCACCTTAATGATGATGTGTAATCTGCTTCCTGCATTGCTTTTAAGTGTGTGTTTGAGAGTAGATAAAACTTTTAACTAAAAATTTTGAAGTGTATAAGTTATCAAGTAATGTGATATAATATGGGTAATAATGAAAAGTAAAGAAGATAAAGTTAAAATAGATATGTTAGTTATATGGATAATTGCGTAGAAAATAATTGAAAAGTAGGGTAGTTGTATAGGAAAGTATGAAAAAGTGATTAAAAAATATGATAGTTGTGGAGAGTGAAAAGTTTTAACTTAGCATTTTCTCTCAATTGCCAAACACACCTTAAATTATTTATTTCACCGAAAAATTGAATCTCATCTAATAAATGTGCGTGAATGCATTTAATAAATGTATAAAATTAACATAATAAAATTATTTAATTTCATATCATTTTCAAATCTAACTACAAGTTTTCCCAATATTCTAAGGATAAAAATTCAATACATATGCATGCATATTTATACCTCACACATATAGCCTTTATTATTATTATTATTATTATTATTATTACTATTACTATTACTACTACTGCTACTATTAATATTTTTCTTTTACTTTTATATGAGTTCATATATAATCTTATATATACTAAAATTTATTATACATATTTGTCAAATGATCTTTCAGACTAATCTCGAATTCGGTAATTTCAGACTTGTCTAAAATCATATTTCTTAATTTTTTTTGAAATTTTTTTATAAACATGTTTATCTAATTATATTTAATATATAAATCAAGTTTTATTATTTTCGTATATGTGTATATATTTATTTAAGATGATTTAAATACTCTTGTTTTTAAAAATTCAAAATAAATATATACACATATTCAAAATAGTAAATCTTAACTTATAGATTAAATACAACTAGATTAACATGTTTAAAAAATTCAAAAAATTGATTTTGGACCAGTACGATGATTTGATTTCAAGCCCATTAGAAAAGATAGCTCCTATACATATTTTTATAATTTTGAAAATCAATGATTTTCATCTTTATTTCATGAGAGTAAAACATTGATTTTTGAAATTATGAAAAATATATATATCTAAAAATGATAAATTTTAATATACAAACTAAATGCATGCGATGGAAAGAGAAAATTTGAAAAAGCTCAAACCATAGATATGTGTTGGATCATTACCCTATTTTCAATATGACTACATACTTATAAAAATGACAAATATAACTATATATTTTCGCAATATTTCTAGATAAGAGAATGAACTCATGTATTTTTACCAAAATACCCTTAGTTAAACCTAAATCTATCTCCTCCTTTCTTATGTTCATAGTTTTATATTTTGATAACTATATGCATAATTGATTTGTTTTTGTTTTTTGTTTGAGTTTCAGCCAAGCAAATCTTAATTAATGCAAGTAAACTTATTGTCCTATTTAGAAATATGATGAAAATGTGTTTCACAAATATACTTATACTTGAAAATAGGGGTAAAACTTATCATCATATTTGAAATGAATTCTTTAATTTATGTGACTGTTTGTTTTCTACAAAAAACTTTTCAAGATAAATTTTTTCACTTTCCACAATTATTATATTTTTTATTTTTTTAACTTTTTTCTGTATAACTATTTTATTTTTTAAATTTCTAAACAATTACCCGTACATCTAATCGATTTATTTTAACTTTCTTTTGCATCATTACTTATTATATCACAACATTTTCTCTAATTTCAAAAATTTTTCATAAAAAATTTTATCACTCTCAAAATACACCCTATATTAATTGCATAAGTGTTAATTTGATATGTTAATTAT
Organism: Annona squamosa; assembly: GCA_035584095.1. Taxonomy (NCBI): domain Eukaryota; kingdom Viridiplantae; phylum Streptophyta; class Magnoliopsida; order Magnoliales; family Annonaceae; genus Annona; species Annona squamosa. The sequence goes on along the minus strand of JAXCLR010000092.1, from coordinate 13,435,660 downwards.
TTAAAACATTCTTTTTTTATACATGAGAGATTTTATAAATTATTATAATATTTCAATGTGTCAATGTTAGATACAAATAATTTGTATTTAATTATATATATTTGGTTTAAATGGTGGCTAATGCTTGAATTTGGATTTGAATTCTGTACTTCTCACACATGCACACACTCGTGCACATCATATTAACCACTTGATCCTAGCATATATATATTTATATAGATTTTTAAAGCAAATAGAACTTACAAGTTTCTGGAATTTGTAATGATTTATGGTAGTATAACAGAACGAACTATTAAAGTTTGATTTTATCACCGAAGTGTGGCCTTCGTCTCGGCTCGAACCCTTAACAAAATATTCTTGCAAATTCCGCCAACTATCGCCGACGGGATGATCTGAGCCGTCCATGAGAAGTGTCCGCTCTATTCCGCCTGCCGACAGACCTGTAGACCGGATTTCACATGCCGAGTTGAAAGAGAAAACTTGTGGACCGGGTTCACGCGCCGAGTTGAAAAAGAGCAGACCTTTGGACCGGGTTTCACCCGTCGTCAATCGTGAATGATTTGTGTCGGTCAACTCGAGCAGTAAACGGACTTCATATTCACGCGCGCAGCTCGCCCCGAAGGCCCGAACGGCTTTCGCCCAACCATCTGCGGCCGACATCATCGCCGCGGTCGATCGACGGGGACCTTAAAATTGCAGTCTTACCAATATTTATAAAAATATACAAGTTCAAAGAATTTTGTGACAGAGGAAAGAATACCAAAATTTCAGCCAGCTTCCAAAATAACAAATAGTAACAATTATTTTCTGAAAATATAAATAAAAGTTCCACTGCCACGACATCGGATCGCATCACTACAGTTTTTAAAATGGATTCAAACCTAGCCCACCTCGATAATGACATAATGTTTTCCTTATCCATATTACGAAGAAAAAGCAAAAAAAATTTAAATAAGTTTTTTGGCGTGGATTAAATAAGTCATTATTTAGTACAAAATAATAAAATCATATCTTTATGTGTAGATAAGAAATTGAAGCTTATCCAAATAAAAAATGTGCATGATATATTGTTTATTTGATTTATGTATTAATTTCGAAGATGTTAGTTCAACATTTAAGTTATTTAAAACATTTTCTTATGTGTGCAAAATAGTTTATGCTTATGAATAATTTGCAAAATTATTATAACATTTTATTGCAAACATGGATAAATATAAATAATTTTCATAAAATTTATTTTTTATAATAAGTAGGTATAACCCATGTTGCACGCCAACTAGTTAAATTGGCATGATTTTGATATTGTGATAAAATAAATTATCATAAAATGTTAACCATTAATTTTTTTTATTCTATCATCATATTGGGGAAAATCTGCAATGTTGTTTCTTGTGAGTGTGTCTCGTATATAAAATGCAAGTAAGAACTAAAAAAAATTCTTGTCTTTCTATATATTTGATATAATTTGACCATTTAATCATCTAATTGCCTTCTTTTTTTATTATTATCTTTACGTTTCAATACATTTATTTTACATTATTCTATACAATTATATTATCCGTTCTGTTTCGTTCCTATCACTCTTAATAATTATGTTTATGATATCATATTATTTTTTCATTTTAAATCAAATTTTCGTTATTTTTCAGAAATCTCGTCTCAAATGGACTCCAAATACATTGCAAGCCCATCAAAAAATAAAAATTTAAACGTCTTAAAAAATATTTTGACAAAGTATAATTATTTTTTAAAAGAATAATGATGGGAGTAGCCTAGGCTAAGGAAACTGCTTCTTAGCCCAAGAAAAAAACATTTTTTATATTTTAAATTTTTCGGTGAAACTGTTAATCCACAAGTATCTAAGCTGTTATTTTATTATATTTTGATTTAGAGTTTAAATACACATAAATTACCAGTTTTATAAAAAAATATTTGAAAATATAAAAAATAGTTTTGTTTACTCGGTCTAAGAAATGGTTTTCTTAGCACGGTGGCCGTCGGGATCACTTCTTGTTTATCATCAATGGCAAGGATTATTCCATTAATGGTGGGGCCATCTGGATGAGCGGTCCCGACGGATCAATGGCACCGGCGGCAGCACGCGTGAGCGCGAAACGTTGTTCTTCCCTCCGGGCGTGTTATTCTCGTGGTTCCAAGCCGCCGGACCATGTGATGCACGTGCAACGCGTCACTCACGGCTTTGACGTCAAATGTATCCCGGTATCCCGAGCACCAACCAAGCTCGGCTCGATTGGTCACCCATAGGTCATACGACATTGCAGCTGAAGGGATGTTGAGTTCAAATCCTACAACCAAAAATATTATGGGAGCAGTTTCGTCTTCCTTTAGTCAGATGTAGCTTCATTAGATTTCTTAAGTAGAACTATATTTACGAATTTGTAAAAATGTGCCGGGACGTCAATATAATATATGTTAAGATATATGTAAATATAACAATTATAAAAAAAGCATCCCAAAATAGTTTTTCTCTCTCTTATATTTAGGTCATGTATTGGTTGTCATCTATTTTAGATGAGGTTTTTAGCTTCTTCAAAGTTCAATCCTTCTAATAATATGTTTATTACTTTTAATTATTTTGTTATTCCTTCATCTGTGAATGTGCATTCATTTATTATTTTGTAAATTTTTAGGTTTAATTCATGATAAAATCGACAACAGCCCATTATAAAAACATTTTTTTCATTTTCAAAGAATTATTTATATTGTTGGTCTAATCTTAGTTTAAGTTTTTATTTTTTTTGAATTTTTTTTCTAATTCTTTGACGGGTTGAGGTTAAAATGCTAAGCACACCTAAATGCACTTAGTGCATGTGGGTGTATTTAACTTTTTTTGAAATTTTTTATATAGTTGTTAATCTACGTGTATTTAATATATATATATATATATCAAGTTATACAATTTTTGGAGATTCGTAGATATTTTTAAAAAATAGCGACGTTTTATTAATTTTGTATTAAGTCTTACTATTATTTTTAAAAATTTCAAAAAAATTTACAAATATCTAAAAATAGTAAATTGATACATATGCTAAATATACTTTTTTTGATGAAATATGCTAAATATACTTAGAGTAACAATTGTATAAAAAAATTCAAAAAATAAAATTTTTTTTTACAACTAAGTACATTAAGGTTAAGTGCACCTAAGTGCACAATATCGTACTCCTTCGATTAGGAGTTTTAAGAAAGAGATGTTTTGTTAAAAATTCTTGTTTTCTTTTAACATTGGTAAAATTGACATTAAAAGTAATATAAAATTATAATATTACCCCTCTTAAAAATAAAATGAAATTGACTCAATTAGATAGTATAAGAAGATTTAATAAAATGATATAAAAACACAAAATAAAAAGTGGGCTCAATCACTTTTATGCACATGAGTTATTCCTTTCTAGAAGAATAACAAGGACAATTTTATCATTGAAAAAATTTTAATATAAAATTTAGCAGTACTAATGGCTTTGTAATATTTGGAATTTAAGATAAACTATGTGGCTATGTATGCTATTTTTATTAATATGTAGTCATATATATATATATATATATATATATATAAGTTGTGGTGATATTTGAAATAAACCTTTAAAAGCCTTTTTAAAAGACGTGAATGCCTTAAAGCCTAAGGATTGGTATATCCATTTGTGTATTTTTATCAAACTTCAAAAAGCTTAATTTAAAAGCTTTTACATGACATCAATTATAGAAATTCTTTGAGAAGTAAAATCACTTAAGCCTTAATCTTCACTTCCTACCAAACAATTTTTTGGTACTCTTAATTTAGACACATAACATGTGGTCAAGTTCTGCTCCAAGTTGAACGAGCTAAAGCTTTATTTTAGTAGCTATCATGAATAAGGGGTGTTAACGGATTGTGTCGGATGGGTCGGAACCTAATTCTAATTCTAATCAATTTAAAATATCTCAACTTAATCCGTTTATTAACTCATTTTAAAACCCATTTACAACTCATTTAATAAATGAGTTAATGAGTTGTCTAATAGATGACTTAAAAGATTAAACTCTAGTAAATAATGATCTAGGAGGGAGAGACGAGAGTGTTTTCGGTGCAGGAAAAATAAAAATAGGGCAGTAATAAAAAATGTAATTGGGATAGTAGCAAAAAAATGAAAATTAGGTGATGTGAGAAGACACAGAAAGAAAAAATAACTAAAGAGTTTACATTTATATATAGAACTTAATAAATTAAATGAGTTGAATAGGTTATACGGGTTACTAAACGGGATGACGAGTTATACAATCTCAACTCTAATATGTTTATTTAATTAAATTTTTAAATGAGTTGGCGGATTATAACTCATTTATTTAAAAATTTTAATCCAAATCTATCTATGAACGGGTTATTCGAGCGGATTGATGGGTTAATTATGACCTTTAACACCTTTAATCATAAATAGAAAGACTGAAGACGGTGAAAAAGATTAAAATTATCTAGACCAAAAGAAAAATCATTTTCAAAGACAAAACACGCTTCTTCATTAGAATAAAATTTCAAATTGCGTCACGTTGGCGGTGCCAATCGCAGATCCTGCAGCTGCGTCTATGAATCTGGGCATCGAACCAACGACGAGGATTTCAGTTGCCAGTCGACAAACCACAGCCTTCCACGTGTCACACCCTATTCCTTTCCTCTACTCTGCGTTACCAGTCTCTCGTTTCATTTATATCTTCTCCAACCGGCGGAATCCGGGTCCAATAGTATTTCTTGCCTCTCTCTCTTGTCCAACCCAAACTCAAGGGGAATAAAAAAATCCAAGGATTTCTGAAAATCGCTTCTTCCCAACTGCATAAAATCTTCCCTTTGATTTTGCTTCCTTACATTCATCAGAAGAAGTCAGGATTGGAATTGGGTATTGGGTTTTGCTGAGATCAAATCAGGCAGGGGAGTTGGCGAATGGAAGAGCTCGAGAGGTGAATTGGGTCCTCTCCTGATCTCTTTTTGGTGGCAGAAACAGAGCGAGTTTTCTATTTCCATTTCCATTTCCAGCTGAGAGATTTTGGGTGGAGTCGAAAGATGGCGGCTGCAATTCACAGCTTGAGCTACTGGCTCTCCGAGCACCCATCAATCGTCAAACTCAGATGGAACCACAACCTGTCCTGGGGATCCACCTGGTCTTTTCTCTTCACCTCGCTCGCTGCTTACATCGCCTTTTCTCTCTTCCTCCACATCACCTTGTCCCTGTTCCGGCGGAGTAGACCGGTTCCTCTTGGCCTAATCCCAGCAATTCACAGCCTAGCTATGGCTCTCGTCTCCGTTGCGATCTTCGCCGGCATCCTCGTCTCCTCAGCTGCTGAAATTCGCGACACTCGCTGGTTCTGGAGGAGGTCCAAAACCCCATTTCAATGGTTCCTCTGCTTCCCCCTCGGCACCCGCCCCACCGGCCGCGTCTTCTTCTGGTCCTATGTCTTCTACCTATCCCGCTTCCTTCAGCTCTTCAGAACCATGTCCTCCATCCTCCGCCGCCGCCGCCTCACCTTCTCCCACCTCTTCCACCAATCCATTGTCATCTTCATGTCCTTCCTCTGGCTTGAGTTCTCCCAATCCTTCCAAGTCGTTGCCATCCTCTCCACCACGCTCGTCTATGCTGTGGTGTATGGATATAACTTCTGGGTCGCCATTGGGCTGCCCACTGCGTGCTTCCCAATCGTCCTGAATTGCCAGATAGTGCTGCTTGCTTGCAACCTCATCAGCCACTTGGGGGTGCTGCTGCTGCATTTCATGAAGGGTGGGTGCAATGGGATTGGAGCTTGGGTGTTCAATTCAGTGCTGAATGGGGCGCTGCTGCTGTTATTCTTGAACTTTTATGTGAAGATGCATCTCAAGAGAAGCAAGGTGACAGATAGGAAGAATCCATCACACTCGAACAAAGATAGACAGATAGATGGATAGACTGAGAGAGAGAGATAGACAGATAGATGGATAGACTGAGAGAGAGAGAGAGAGAGAGAGAGAGAGCACGTGCGAGCAATTGAGTTTCTTTTTCCATCCATCCTCAGTCCTGGTGTTAGCGAATTTTCCTTTTGTATAGATTGTAAAATCATGAGCCCCTACACTTGCTTTTGGCTTTCTTTGTATCTTTGGCTTTCAAGACCACTAGAATACACCCCTTTTGGGAGGGAGACTGTACTAGAGACTTTGCATATTATTCTACTCTTCTACAGAAAATCAATTAGGCTTTTTTACTCATAAAGCATAGATGGGTTTGAGCCAGTCGCAGAACTTTCAAAAGGACGTTTCGTATGGGATGGCAATGATCGTCTGTGCTGATTTTTGCCCAACTGAATCCCCTGGTGAGATCTCTGTCTTTCGGGCCATGTTCACTTGCTTGCTTCTATGATTTCATTGTCCAGCAAAAGAGACAAAAGAAAGGCAGCCCTTTCTAACAGAGGGCTGTTGATGCGTGGTTGGTGTTTTCCAAAGGTTACGGTTTTCCAAGCAACAAGTTTTTGTTTTTGTTTTTTAATAATTTCAATAGATCTGCCAATGCTGTTATTCCCAAATCTCTCGATATAACATTCCAAAAAAAACGAGCAAGGGAGGCATCTATCTATATGCATATGCTTTTTGAGAGCAAGAGTTTTGGAAAAAAGTTCCAATGCGCAAGGAACAGGCCGCTGACAAATGACAACGCGTTCTGGGTGGTTGGCATGTTTGGCACTGGGGCTTCCAGGCACTGGGACTTCCTTCTTCCAATTCCCACAACAACCACCTTTCTCTTGTCATTCCTCGCGATTGTGATTTGTTTCTCTGTTCATTGGTACACCTAAAAAGACCACCCATTTCTACTTTCTGGAGGGAGGAATGCCCTCCATAATTTCATCTGTGGTCCCCTATCTTTGGCCATTGATTGAGATATGTACTTGCTCTTTTGCTGACACAGCAAAGCCGTCACACCTTTTATCTCTTTAGGGGATTGGGTTAACACAAATGCTTCTGTCAGTCTATTCATTCCTCGTATTGGAAGATGATTCTTTTCCAAAACTCATGAAAACACATTGGGTGATGTCCACTTGGAAATCCAAAACAAAAAGTGAGCCTTTAACAGTAAAAATTTCAACGAACGTTAACGCGCTCTATAAATATTAATAAAGAGCAGTAAAAATTGGTGAAAAAACCATGTTTAGGTGTCAAATGTGTGAGCCAAGAACCAGATGATTGGTTTATTATAAATGGATCCGTTCAATTATGCTGTATATATTTTTTTAAAAGGAAATCTAGAATGGACAATCAAGAGGTATGGAATTGATAAACTGATCAGCTTTCATACCCTGGGAGTGGGGTCCTCCCTCGTGGTCTCCTTCTAACTTCTGAAGTTACATACAAAGGCCTTCCTCTGCATTCACTGCCCCAGATGAAAATCCTACCGTGCCAGCAGCATATTCCACTGAATAATGTAATTTTGGCATTTTCCTCGCTGTCCGACATGAAAAGGACATTAGAGGAAAGATGGTTAGGAGTTTTGATGGAGATCTTTTCAGCCTTCTAAAAAAAATTCAAAAAATTCTCCGAATTGGCACCTTGCCGTCCCTATCTCGACTTTGAGAGCTGATAAAATAATTTGAGGAACATCGGAGCAACTTGCAAATTAATTTCTAAGATGAGACACTTACAGCAGAATTCTTTATCTTGATGAGGTGATAAAACACCTGAAAATTGAAATTATCTCCACCAACTCCACCTCCAAACATTTTCATCCTCTGCCGACTTTGCTGACTTCCAAAGAGACAATACCAGATCAACAGCTGAGGACTGGCGAAATTCATCCACAGATCTCGATGAGTCCCGAGGTTTCTCAACCACTAAGATATAAGAAATTAATATGCGGTCATAAAAAAATCCATAGGGTGCTAAATAATACAATCGGTTAAGAAACCTTTAATCCATCCTACCATGGGAGCCAAGTGTTCCACAGTTGTAATTTGTTTGGGAAATTTAGCTAGCTTTGAATTTTGTTGGATTTTTAAGGCTTTACTGGAAATGAGCTTGACAGGGGGTTGTGAAACTTGTTCAACTTTCACATCACTGGGACCATGACCAAATCAGGTGCAACTAAACTAAGCCAGTTCATTGGTAAAGCGGCCATGGATTCTAAATCAAGTGTTCCTCATGCTAACGATTGATATAAAAGATATTTCATTTGAGTAATTAAGAGTGTGCTAGGAAATAATAAAACTTTCCTATGATAAAATTTTTGAATTGAGTGAAAATAATATGATATGATAGGAGTAATAATAGGAAATAAAGAAAATAAAGTTAAAATAAATAGACTAATTATATAAGCAGTTGTGTAGAAATAATTAAAAATTAGAATAGTTGTATAAAAATATGTAGACAAATGATTAAAAAATAGATTGTTCATGGAGAGAAAAAAGTTTTAAATTGATATTCTTGGTTTGAAAAGTTTTATGATTAAACTAACATGCCCCAAATACCTAGCGGGTGTTGCCCACGTGGTTCATGGTCATGCTCCTTAGTTGGACAATCGTGGTTTCGAATAGTAGTAGGCACAAACTCCTTGTAGTGCATGGGAGCGTCCACCTACAGATTTTGTAAGAAAAATAAGAAGAGAGAAAAATAGGTTTATTATGAGATAATTGATATAATGATGTAGAAATATTATAAGAATGTCTCATTGGGTTTAATTGTAATATACATTGAAGTGATTGTAAAAATTATCAAAAGAAAAACATGCCCCAAATAAAAAGGGTAGTGTTTTGAGGGTGTTGATGAAAACAAAATATTTTGCTATTAACACTCTTCTTTTGCCTACTTTGACGCTTAAACCAACGCCTAATCTATTCGTTTTGTTCACTGTTAATTATTATATCACGGTAAAAACGTTAATGAAATCAAAGTTTTGAAAGGGGTTGTAACTACTTAAATATACACAATTATATGTGAGGGCTCTGCTTCTATGTACTTATGTTACATAAAAGCATTGTCGTGTAACCCTTTAAAATTTAAAATTTTAATTATTAATAGAAAATTTAATTTATTCATCATATTTAACATCATTTATTTATTTAAGAGTTTCATTCCAATAAATAAATTGAATTTTCCATCAATGATTAAAATTTTAAATTTTGAAGGGACGGCGTGACTCCACTTATAACGGAAGTGCATATGTAAATTATGGAAAAATACTTACATACATACACTTAGTTCCATCCATATCCATATTAGAATATTATAATGCTTTTACTGATCTTCAAAAACAAGTTGCTAAATAGAATGTGTATGAGATGGGATTTTCCTTTCGTAGGATAGCTTTTCAATTTTCAATACAACTTTATATATTTATAATATAACTTTTTTCATTCCTAATAAATATCAATACATTTTCATCTTATTTTTGCCTCTCATTCAAGTCCCTTAGTATTACTAATAATCTTTATAAAATCTTTCATTTATTATAAGTTCTATGTTTTGGATAGTTTAGATGTTGAATTAAACTTTAAAATCAATATATGAATTGAATAATTTTATAAGGTGGATTTTTACACTTTTATTAGATAGGTCAATACAAATACTTAATGTGCATAAAATATGGTTCAGGAAAGAGGAAACAAATAATTTTAAAAGCAATGAGTGGATTGAATAATGGTTTAACTATTAAAATGGGCGAAAATGGAACAGCAATGCCTAAATATATTGGTGTTGTCAACCCCGCCACAGCACTACCTAGAAAAAAATATCGAAAATATAAATAATAACGAGAACTATAAGAGAAAAACGCTTTTATACCCCTTATCTTCTGCATTTGTATCCAATTCACAGAACGTGGGGATGAAATATTTGGTTTTTCCTTTAATACTTCTTTTGTAATCAGTAGGCACTCGAAGACATAATTTAATGGATGTTGACATCTGAACTATTCACCAACAGAAAAAAAAAGGACATCTGAACTATTTAATTTTTGTGGGTAGCTTTCTTGTGCGCGTCCTACTAAACAATGTTTTTCATGCTTACAGACCATTGGAACTTCCACACCAACCATGTTGGCTACCAATCAAAATCAATAGCAAGTAATTAGTAATTAGAAGCGTCATTTCGAGAATGCTTAATTCTTAGGCATATAAATTTCGCAGTTTGGTGTCCTTTCAACAGTAACAACACCACACAACAAAAACTCATCAATGGCATACCTATCTAAACATTATATCCTTCAATTATTATCTGTCTTTTTCTTAAATATAAAAGCCCATTTTTATTCATTTTATGGTTGCCATTATTGGCTGCAAGTAGTAATAAAAATTTAGCTGCATTTGGTACAAAATGCAACCAAATTAAAATTAGACTGCAAAATTCACATATGATGAATTTTGTTGAGTAAGACATGCTTAAGGAGAAATGATCAAGTTAGCCCAAGTTAAGTAACTATCTGGCTTAACTTACATCGAAAAACTCATTCACAATAATTTTTTTGTTACTTTTTCTTCCAACACTTGGTTGTCTAAGTGTTTTTAATATATAAATTAAGTTTTATCATTTTTCGATGTGTATATACATATTTTTGAAATTTACACATAAAAAAGTAAAATTTAATTTATATGTT
>JAXCLR010000092.1:13411894-13424953 GCA_035584095.1 Annona squamosa | reverse complement strand
AGAGAGATTGCCGATGTGTTCTTATCCTGAAAACAGATACGGCCGATGACAATTCAAAAGGTCCTAGCCCACCTCGAAAGCGAGCAGGCCTAGTAAGCATGGGTCGACATCGTCCACTTCCATTTTGTCATTATTATTTTTTAAATTCACTCACGTGAAAGTAACCTCGTACGATTGCGTAAAATGGTTGTAAGAGAAGTGGTCACGCTATATTTAAAATTACCAACGTCATTATTTATAATTTAACAAAAAATTTAAAATAAAAGATAAACATATTAAATTAATGCATGCATTTGCATCTATCCTGATAATATTGGATCAAGATTTAGGTTGAATTCTTTACCAATCCTAACATTATTTTTCTAGTCAATTAAGCAATCGAACATGGCAGCCCACTGGCAGCATGTTTATTCCTTAGGACAGATATGTAGCCCGTGTATGAAAATGCACCATCCACTGGATCATCGTCGAATCCTGATATCTCCTCATTGACATTACCAGCTCTGAAGACTCCTCCCAGCTCAAGCCCCCTCTGCTGTCTCCATCTCGGCGTGCTGCGACAGTTATCGCGATTTGCGTTTGGATTGGGCGATTCCTGATTTTTTTATTTTTATTTTTAGCGCCTCTTATAGAATTTCGGAAGTCTTCTCCCTGGATAATCCAATCTCTCTGGTATAGAGACTGCTTTCGACCTTGTTAAGGTAAGAAAACGCTTTCTTTCCCCCGTCCCCCCCCTTTTTTCTCTTGATTTCATCAATCACCTGTCATGCAAGAAGGAGGCGATGAAAAACGAAGGTGCGTGAATGAAACCGATGGGCGAGATTCCTTCCTTTTCTGTCTCGAATGCTTCAGTTATCCTTTGCTGAATTTCCAATCCACAGCCCCTTCAGTCCTCCCTCTATCTGGTGTCTTTTATTGGAGTGTTCCATATGGATGTGCTTGTCTTCAACCAGCTGCGGAGATTTTGAGCACTGCATTTGTCCATGTGCCTAACTATCGCTCAAAATTGGATCTTTGGATGTGGTTGTTGGGTTATGACAAGGGGATACAGATCTGCTTGCAGCTAAAACAGCTACGGAATTGTCTCTCGGTTCGCTGACAGAATCTTGTGGTCATTGATATGTTTGGAGTTAGCAGGAACTGAGAAGTTTAGGTGAATATGCTTTGAGTAGAGGTATATGTTCGTTTAATAGAGAATTCACCATTTGATTTCTTTGGAATATTGAAGTTTACTTCTTCTGAAGTAGCATTGGTGGATTTCACGTGGATGTTGAAAGCGGAATGGAATTCTACAACGCCAGTCTATATTTTTGTTCATGGATCAAGTTTGTGTCCTCTTCAAACTGTTTTTGGAATCCATAAGAAGATGATTAAAATGGAAAAGAAGTTAAATGGAGACTTTCATGGCTACCTACATGAATGAGATACTATGAATTATGAAATTGGGCTATGAAACATGATTATTTCATGGAGCTAACAATTTAGCTTCCAACTAAAATTTATATGTCTATAACCTAGATAGGCTACTTTTCAACAGTGGATAAAGAAAATTTCATGTGATGGTACGTTTGTCTAAGATGGAGTATTCGAACTTATTGGACAATTTTATATTATAAATTGGTAGGTGTGCAACAATTGGCTTTATACCAATTAATGAAGCCTCATTTTTCAGATGGGAATTCCAATCTTTGTCGTTACCAGAGTTTTTTCTTAGTCACCATTGTCCAAAATTTCAAATGGCTAATATAACAAGAAATCGGATAAAATTTTATAATTATAAGATACAGCCCACCAAATTTATTTTTTGTGCTTAAATTTATATTTAGATATGCAATTTGTTTTGTATTCTTCCGTAACAAATTGATGATAAGTGAAAAGCGCAGCTGATCTATATGCTAATCTATGGTTGAGATATAACTCACATTTTACTTTGAGTTATAATTTCAATTTGTCTACCTACTTTTACGTAGGTTATAATTTTGTTCAAGATTTACAAATGGATACTATTTCGTGTGTGAGTAGTATGATACCCAGGAGTGATAGAACATCCTATACGAAAGTATTGCAGAAATTAAGCTTAGACAATGTTGTGAGAACATCAATGCCCTGAATGCACCTTTCTTTGAAGAGTGAAGACCAAATCTCAAATCTTGTTTATCCCATTTTAGTTAAAGATGATGTAGGTGCACAGGCACCTATAGCTAGATGAATGTCTATGGACATCTACCTAACAACCAAAGTGCCTCAAGGGGCCACCTTTTAATGATTCCATGTAATTGTTGAGAAATGATAATGTTGTTGGTGATAAGTGAAAAGCACAGCTGATCTATATGCTAATCTATGGTTGAGATATAACTCACATTTTACTTTGAGTTATAATTTCAATTTGTCTATCTACTTTTATGTTGGTTATAATTTTGTTCAAGATTTACAAATGGATACTATTTCGTATGTGAGTGGTATGTTCTCACAACAAATTGATGATAAGTGAAAAGCACAGCTGATCTGTATGCTAATCTATGGTTGAGATATAACTCGCATTTTACTTTGAGTTATAATTTCGATTTGTCTAACTACTTTTACGTAGGTTATAATTTTGTTCAAGATTTACAAATGGATACTATTTCGTGCGTGAGAGGTATGGTACCCAGGAGTGATAGAACATCCTCTATGAAAGTATTGCAGAAATTAAGCGTAGACAATGTTGTGAGAACATCAATGCCCCGAATGCACCTTCTTTGAAGGGTGAAGACTAAATCTCAAATCTTATTTTTCCCATTTTAGTTAAAGATGATGTAGGTGCACAGGCAGCTATAGCTAGATGAGTGTCTATGGGCATCTGCCTAACGACCAAAGTGCCTCAAGGGGCCACCTTTTAATGATTCCATGTAATTGTTGAGAAATGATAATGATGTTGGTGCTTTGTGTAGCTTATGGTGATTGAAAATAACCACACTGATGTAGCAGATAGTATAACATTTTTTCATAAACTGATCTCTCATGAGCATATGGGATTAAACTCCCATGAAAAGGAAAACATCTCCAAGTTTATTGGAACATTTTCCCTCTTCAAAAATTGATGTGTGAATTTATTTGAGTCCATTGGGTCTTGAGTGCTTTTATCTTCTTTCTTGCTTGCTCTGAATTCATAACGTATGATCCATATGCGTGAGGCATAATACATCTATGATCAATCACCATGTGTATAAAAGTTTTATATGCGACACAGCTAGGGTTTTTGCCAAATCGACAAGTTTGGGAAATAGCTTATTCAACCCCCAGTTTTGCATACTTGTGAAACTAACACTTTTTAAGTTCGGGAATCTGCAAATCGAACCCTCCATCAGAAAACAGTCATTAGTAACTTCGTTTGGATGAAATTGCTCATACTTAGTTTTACAAATAAAATAAAAGTTAAAAAAAAAAATAAAGTGTAGGGTTTTTACTGAACATCCAAAAGAAAGTGGGGACACCTTTATACAAAAGGAAAATATTTTTAAAAAATAATATCAAAAGCAAGTAGGGGCAATTTTGTCCAAAACAAAAGTTATTAACTGCTATTTTCTAATGAAGGGTTTGATTTGCAAAACCTCTAACCTTATAGGGTTAGTATGCAGATATTTAAAACTAGAGTGTAAATGCACTATTTTGCAAACTTAGAGAATCAATTTTGCAAAACCCCTTTGCTTTGTGTTAACATGGATGACATGCTAAAATGAGTTATGAAAGGCCAAAAGGCAATTGTAGTTTCAAAATTAGGAGACAGTGATGTTCATTGATTGTGTAGTTGGCCAAGCACTTCCGACTCAATTGTTTGGTTGTTGAATAAATGGCTGGTGATAGTTACAGGCATTGATGATTGTGCCATTATGTAACCCAAGCAATCATATCTCATTTCTCATTTGTCCCATCACTTCGTCATAGATAATGGCCCATGTGTTTTTTCTGAAGTAATATTTTCCTTCCACATTAGTTATTTAAGTATTGTTTCTATAATTGATGCTGCAAGATTATGGCTGAAGGTATATAAATATTTTGATGATCCCAACATGGATGCTCTTCTTTTGAAAAATTAAGATGGTTTCATTTTGTAGAGATTTTTTTTTTTTTTTGAAAAAACAAAACTTGTATATTGGGAAAATCAATAATTCTTGCACCTCAAGATGCAGGTGACAAGGTAATTCAACCTCTTTTTTTAATGAGAAGATAACGAGAAAATTTTTATTGAGGAGAATATTAAATCTTGCAGCTTAATGCACACATGTAGCAATCCTGATTTGGAGAGATTTTTCAATCTCATCCATGTTTTTATTTTAGTCTTTTCGAAACTTTTGCAGTTGGAAAGTCATGAAATCTTGTATCTCAATGCACTAATGCCGTGGAGTTTTTATTTTTTATTTTTTGGTGTAAACATTTAGTATTGGAAATCTGTTCTAGCTCAATGTGCAAATAATGTTGTAATATTGATTTGGGTATTTGTGTTGCACAGAATTTCAAAATGAGAAATTTTTTGAGCTTGCAGTTTACATTGGACAGATGAGCAGCTGTCCACTCTTGTAATTTTTTTGAATTTTTGTTTTTACTGACAGCTTCAGAATTGGGAAAGAGTGCCAAATTTGTAGGTTAGGGTGTGTTTGGCAATTGCTAAGCTAAAACTTATCAATCTAAAACTTCATAATTATCTTATTTTTTAACCATTTCTTTATATTTTCTTATACAACTATCTTATTTTTTAATCATTTCTATACAACTAACCTATTTATTTTAACTTTATATTTTATACTTTTCATCATTACCCCAATCATCTCACATCATTTTCTTTCAATTCAACAACTTTTATGTAAAAAACTTTTCATTCAAAAGTTCTATAATTTTGCACCCTTGATGCATAATTTTTTTTTTCCTTCTTTTTCTGAAGATGTTTCTTATAGAGTGACATCACAAAAAGATACATTCCAATGTGTTTTGCTTTTGAATTGATTTTTAATGAGTTGAAATGCATGACTATGAGAAAGCCAAAATGTGGTAGTGTTCCGAAGAGCTAAAAGTTGGGAACACTCAACTTGATTTGATGGAGTTAATAGTCCTAGAGAGGTGCATTTTTGTAGATACTGAAGTTATGAGATGGGGCACATCCTTGAGTTAGAAATCAAACAAGAGCATTTGGTACCCTCTGCTTGTCAGGAAATCATCTTGGCTCCCTTTGTTAACTGCCTATAATCTGTATTGTGCATGGTTAGACTTTTATGAGCAAATTCTTGCACTGTGTGAATCATTCTTCCAGTTTGGCTAGTGCTGACCTCTAGCGCCATGAGAGGTCCACTTTTTTCTTTATTCTTTTGCCTTTAATAAATTGTATGATAAAGGAATTGAGATCTCTTCTCCTTCTACAATGGAATTCCAAGTGCATTGTTGTTCACATATAGCTTTTCTGAAGTTCATAGTTAACACTTCTCTTGACTAATCAAGCAGTGTTCATGAAATGGGTTGGGCTGTGATAAGAATAAAAGCAAGTTGGAATCAAAAAATTACGAGAAATGGGCTGAGGTTGTCATTACTAACCAGTCAATAATGGATGGGTTGGAAGAAAAACATATCTTGGTTGTGCAGTTCTCTCTCTCGTTACTTCTTGAATGCATGCTCTGTGTGTGTGTGTGTAGCTCCTCTGTTAGTTTACTCGGTCTTGGTTTCAATCTTCTTCTTCTTCTTCTTCTTCTTTTTTATTAAAAAAAAAAAGATACATTTCTATGTTACAATATCATTCAATCTTCTTTTCACTTGGTGTATGCAGGGAACTATTTTCATGTACAGATACTGTTACTTTTGCAGATAATCTCTTTCATCTATTAGAGGCATCGACTTTAACAAAGTTAAGCCAGCACTTGTGCAAGCATGTTATTTGTTGCTGACCTCATTGATTTGGCACGTTTCATTGGATCAGCAGTTTATATATTCACCTTGTAGCATTCAAGGAAAGGAAACTCATCAATTCCAAGAACAACCTTTCTTATTTGGAACACTGTGATAGACTTCAAGGAGCAGCTATCGTCATGAATGGTTCAGCCGTTGCTGTGTGCAATGCTTCTTCACACCAATCAACGAAGCCAATGGAAGAGTACAGGCCATCCAACAGTGGGCCACGACACCGCCCTTTAACTCCTTTTAGGGTCCTACGGGGTGTTTTATGTCTTGTGGTGCTTCTTTCAACAGCATTTATGACTTTGGTCTACTGGGCTCCCGTGACCACCTTTCTGCTGCGGCTTTTCAGTATTCGTTACAGTAGGAAAGCTACATCCATCCTGTTTGGATCTTGGTTAGCTTTGTGGCCTTTTCTGTTTGAGAAGATAAACCAGACAAAAGTGGTATTTTCTGGTGAAACTGTTCCTAAAAAGGAGCGGGTTTTGCTTATTGCTAATCATCGAACTGAGGTTGATTGGATGTATTTGTGGGATCTTGCACTGAGAAAGGGTCGTTTGGGATACATCAAGTACGTTCTCAAGAGCAGTCTGATGAAATTACCCATCTTCGGCTGGGGTTTTCACATTCTTGAGTTCATTCCAGTGGAGAGAAAGTGGGAGATTGATGAGCCCGTAATGCGGCGGATGCTTTCAACTTTTTTAGATTCTCAAGATCCTCTGTGGCTTGCTGTTTTCCCTGAAGGCACTGATTTTACGTAAACAGTCTTTTTCTCGCATTTGGCTTTTTTTTTTTTTCTGTTAAATAAGTTTTATATCATCACCAATAAAAAAAAAAAAATACTATCAAGTTTTATATCGTCATTCAGAAAAGAAAGAATTTTCACACCTGTTGTTTGCTGGATATCCATGGTACAAGTTGTCTAAGCTTCCCGGGAAAAAGGGGCACCCCTGCTTTTTTGTTTTTGTTTTTGTTTTTGTTTTCGTTTTTTTTTCCCTTTTTCTTATATTTCATTTGTCATTGTTCAATGTTTATTTCAGCTTTTTTCTCTCATTGTCAGAGAACAGAAATGCATTCGGAGTCAGAAGTTTGCAGCTGAAAATGGCTTGCCCATCCTAAAGAATGTGCTTCTGCCAAAGACAAAAGGTTTCCATGCCTGTGTGGAAGCTCTGAGGCACTCCCTGGATGCAGGTCGGCCTTTTTTCAGCCAGTCTTTCAACTCAGACGTGTTTTCCTTGTTTTGTTTCTTCTGAAATATAAAAATATCGTTCTCATCTTCATTCCAGAATGCATTCTTGACCTGCTTTGTTTCCGTAAATTTACTGCAGTTTATGATATTACCATTGGATACAAGCATCGCTGCCCGTACTTCATGGACAATGTCTTTGGGGTAGATCCTTCTGAAGTTCACATTCACGTGCGGCGTATTCTGCTTACGGAAATCCCCACAGATGAAAATGAAGCTGCTGCTTGGTTGATGGAGGCGTTCCATCTCAAGGATGAGCTGCTTTCCAATTTTTCCACCCATGGCCACTTCCCCAACGAAGGAACAGAAGGAGAAATTTCAACTTGGAAATGCCTGGCAAATTCCATGGTGGTTATTGCCCTAACCAGTACATTGGCGTATCTCACAATTTTCTCATCTGTCTGGTTCAAAGTGTATGTAGCTTGTAGCTGTATGTATCTTGCAATTTCAACCCACTTCAATCTTCGCTCACCTCCAATTCTAGTCACTATTGCAAGATTTTTCTCGTCTTCTTACAAGAAATCCAAATAGCGTGTTGTCCTTGTAACGTTGTCCAAATTATTCCTTGATTTTAAGCACGGAAACATTTCTATAGATGCAGGAGATTGCTTGATTGTTTGCTTATAATTTAATTTCTACAAATTGATAATTCTTTTCTTACAGAGAACATTGTTAGGCTTGTTTGGTTCATTGGTTTTCCAGCATGGGGCCGATTTACAATAGCGGGAAAATGATACTTTTTAGTATGGAAACAAATGAAAATGAAATCGATAGTTTGTTTGTTTTTTTTTTTAATGGTAGAAGTGGGTAGTGTTTTTTATTTTGAAAAAGATGAATAGTGGTGTTAAAAATTAGGATTTTCATGTCTCTGACGTCAAACTATACCCAAACAACGGTTTTTGTTTTGTTTTGTTTTGTTTCGATTTTCAGCTTCTTTGGCAATTATGAGGCTTTTCACAGCCAGTGGACCCATTCGGTTGCCTATAAATTGGGCAATTTAAGGGCGGCCATATAGGAAACGGCCCTTTTTCATATCATTTGTGTGTTTTGTGCACGGAAGTCTCCTGGATTAGGCCCAATTTGATGGTGAAATCAAAGTCCAAGCAATCATGTTATTTAGTATCGTTTGTTATCATGTGACTAGAAACAATTTCAATCAGAATCTTAGGCAGGCTATACAATGTTAATATACTTACACATATACATTTATGCACATCAACTATTATATACAAAAACACTTACATTCACGTTCATTTATAAATGTGTTAAAATGTTGTAATAATTTGTAAAGTCATTCATTCATATGACAAGAATGTTTTGGATTAAATGTTGATTAAAACATTGAAATTGATATAAATTAAATAATTTTATTATATTGATTCTGTACTTTTGTTAGACGGAGTTATTTACATTTTTTTTTATGAATGAGTTATTTAGATCTTTGATTTAGATGAGACTTGGTTTCTTAGTAAAACTAACATCGATGAATTCCCAAATGTCATTAATATATATGGGCTAGCATACGCAGAAAATGAATTCCATTCCCACAACTTGCACCACTACCCATGCATAGTTAGCTAGGTTCAAAACCTGATGAGGCAGAACTAGGTAGCTTTCATATACGTGGAATCTGATTCTCTCACCCATTTCCAGAATTTGCACATTCACCCAAGTGAAATGGAGCACATGCCTACGATATTGGTATAAAAGCTACTAGCTACCTATACCATGCAATGCATACATCTCATAATTGTTTTTTGATCGTATCACATCTTTAGATGATTAGGCAATTAATGAAAGACAATTGTGAGAGAGTGGCAAATAAGGCTAATGTCTCTGCCCAACTTCAAACCCTGGATCTGTCGCTCTACATATTCTTATACACTCTTATGTCTACTACTTAGTAATCAAAGTGGTGACTACATCTGGCCCTTTGATTGTTCTAACTAGATTGATAAATCAAAAGGGTATAACATCATTTGTAAATTAAGTGTTTGTACATGGTAGATGGATTCCATTCATTATTCGAACAATGATCATTATATCTTTGGAGATCTAAAGCTTATCTATTCTTGTTCTTCCAATGGCCTTAAGGATATTTATAAATGCACCTGAGTGCACTTAGCTTGTACTTAACCTCGGTGCGCTCAAGCGTATTTAACCCATTCATTTTTATTTTTTTGAAAATTTCACAAATTACCTAAACGCTACTGATTTTAAAAAATTCAAAAAAATCTATAATTCTCTGAAAAGGTAAAACTTAACAAGCATATTAAATATACTTAAATTAATAGTTGTTTGGAAATTTAAAAAAATTAAAAAGAATGTATTTTTGCAATCAGATGTACCAAAGTTAAGAGCACTCAGATCACTAGATCAGCACAAATGGCATTAACTAGCCTTTTACTCCTTTGTTAGTATTTTTTTATATAACCTTTTGTTCCTTTATTTTAATATATTAATAAGGTGTGTATATATATATATATGTCTTGAATGATCAGCATAGCTGGCTTAATGGCCAAGAGAAATATTATCCTTAGTTTTGAAAGTATATATTTATGTTTTGGTATTCTATAATGGATAATGATCCTGTAAGAACCCATTGCAGAGGATCATTATCCTTCTATCATTAGACGCCAGGTTCTCTAAGAAAGTGAGTTGAAACCAGTGTTTTAAAAGCCGGACCGGACCGTCTAGTTCGACTTTGAACCGCCAGTTGAATGGTTCGGTTCGGCAACGGTTTTCCATTTTTGACGAAAATCGTTCGAACCGCATGAACCGGGCGGTTGGACTGTAAAAACCCGTCTGACCGCGGTTTGGTTCGCAACTATTTTTTTTAAATTAATAAATAAAATATATAAAAATGTCACATATTTGGCTCGCCTGCATTCGTCATCTCAGTGATGCTGTTCCATAGCTTTTCGCACCGATCCAATAGAGGATGCTGATGCTGATGCTGCCCTCAGAAATTCCAGCAACCTCTCATTCTAAAATAAAAATCGTGTAGGTGAGTTGGATTCCCTGTTCTTACTTTCATAAAAACAGAGCTAATGCTGGCTAATACTCTTCCATAAAAACCGATTCAACGTTTCTCTATTATCATTTTCATTGTGGTGGAGCTGTTTTTCCTTTCATTTTTCTATTCATGCGAGACAAGAACAAATTCAATTGTCTTCATATCATTTTTCCTCTCCGCATGTTACGCAGTGATTTATATAATAATTTAGAATTTTTGTTTAGATATTTTAATTGTAAGATATGCATGCATGCATGCTAAAATGTTGTTTATAATTTGACTTTTAGAGTTGTAGGTTTACAAAAATGTCAGAATCCCAATCAAATCCCTCACCTATTGAGCTAGCGAGTGCCCCAAATATGAATAGTAGTTCTGCATCAGTTGTTGTTGAATCTCGTATATTAAGAGGTAGAAATGATTTAGGTTGGAATCATGTAACAGAGGTTGGAAAGAAAAGTATAAATGTTTATATTGTGGGAGAGTATTTAATGGCAGAGGAATTCACCGTATGAAAAAACACCTAGCGAAGGTAAAAGGTGATGTATCAGTTTGCAAGGAGGTGTCATACCATATACAACAACAGATAAAAATGGATTTAGATAGCATTACTTCTCAAAAAACTCATAAGCAACCTTTCAGTGCCACAGAAGAAAGTTTATTTGTATCATTACATGCCACTGATGAAGAAGTTGAGGAGGTAAGAGAAGTTAATCAAAATGCAACAAAGAAATTAAAAGGGATTTCAAAGTTCTTTCCAGTGCAAGCTAAAGGAGGAGTTCAACCTTCTATAAAATGCGCTATGGTTGGAAAAGATGCTATTGATCGAGCCCATGCTTCTATTGGTCGATGGTTTTTCCATTCTTGCATCCCTTTCAATGCAGTGAATTCTCCATATTTTCAAGAGATGGTAGACAACATTATTACCATTGGTTGTGAATTTAGAGTTCCTACATATCATGATATGCGTGGTTTTATTTTGAAAAAAATTATCAAGAAATTCAACAGGTTGTCAATTCCTATAAAAAAATGGAAAGAATATGGATGCACCATTATTGCTGATGGTTGGACAGATCAAAAGAAAAGAACTTTGATTAATTTTCTTGTTTATTATTTTAAAGGTACAATTTTTCTTAAATTTATTGATGCATCTACAGAGATAAAAACTGTAAATATGTTATGTGGTCTATTTAAAAAAGTTATAGAAACTGCAAATATGTTGTTCAATTGGTAACTGATAATGCATCAAATTATAAGTTGGCTGGAGAAATGTTGAAATACACATATCCACATATTGTTTGGACACTATGTGCAGCACATTGCTTGGATTTAATGTTGGAAGATATTGCAAAAATTGATGTTGTAAGTATAGTGATTGATGATGCTCGTTCCATTTCTATTTTTATATACAACAACAGTTTTGCACTTGCATTGATGAGAAAATACACAGATGGAAAGGAGTTAATTCGTCCCGCAATGACGTGGTTTGCAACTCACTTTCTGGCAATTCAAAGTCTCTTGACATGCAAAGATAAATTAAGAGCACGGTTGTTAGTGAGGAATGGGATGATAGAAAGTGGTGTCGTAATCAAAAGGTGAAGACAATAACCGATCTAATACTTTGTTCTACATTTTGGGAATGATGTGAGATTATTGTATCAGCATTTGAGCCACTTGTTCGTGTATTAAGATTTGTTGATAGTGATGAAAGACCTTTAATGGAATATATTTTTGAAAGTATGCAAAAGGCAAAGAAAGCAATAGAGAAAACTTTCAAAAAAATCAATATGGATTGTAGTCAAGTGCTCAACATCATTGATACCCGTTTGGAAAATCAACTTCGCCGTCTTCTTCATCTAGCAGGCTTTTATTTTAATCCAATGTTTTTCTATCATGCTAATCGGGAGACTAAGTTTTATACATGGTCTGGAGTACTTGAAGTAATTGAGAGATTAAATCGTGATGACATGGAAGCACATGTTAGTATCAGTGAAGATGCAAATTATATCGAGATGCTGTAGGAGACTTTGGGAGGCCAGCGGCTATAGCAGCACATTATACTTTGGATTCAGGTATTCTAAATTTAGATTATAATATTTTTTTTTGAAATTTTAACTACATTACTTTTCTATATGATATTGCAGCTTTTTGGTGGGAGTCCTATGGGTGCAGTGCTCTAAAATTGCAAGCCGTTGCTATTAAAGTCTTGAGCCAAACTTGTAGCTCATCTGGTTGCGAGCGAAATTGGTCTATATTTGAACGTATACACACAAAAAAGAGGAACAGATTGGAGCATAGAAGATTGAATGATCTTGTTTATGTTCAATATAATTTACGTTAGCTTGAGAGGTATGGTTAAATTCAATGTGTTTTGTGATTAATTTATTTTTTATATGTTCTCTTTAACTTCTATTCTCATTATGTATGAAGAAAAAAGGAAGGTTAGCTTTGATCCTATATCTTTAGATAACATAGATATTTTGGAAGATTGAACCGTAGAGTCTAAAGACTATGAAGATTTATTTACTAAAGAGGATGTTGAGACTTGGATGCAAATGGACCAACCACAAACTGCAATTGCTACAACAGGAATTGAAGATTTTGGTAATATTTTATAAACTTATTTTTTAATTATTTAGTTTTTTACTTTCATAATAATTTATTTCGAAGATTAATATTTGATTGTAATATCCATTAATAGGGTCAATGCTAATCCAAGAAAATCAGGAACAAAATAGAGAAAGTTGAAGAAATTTATGAAGATGCACTTGTGGAGATGCTTCTTTTTGGATATCAACTTTGAAGTTTTTTTTTTAAATTAGATATCTCAAATATATTTCTATTCAGTTGTGTTTTGTACTCACTTTAGACCAAAATCGTAGTT
>JAXCLR010000092.1:13375926-13399265 GCA_035584095.1 Annona squamosa | reverse complement strand
AAGTCGAGGCGGGGAACAGAGTCCCAAATTTGAGGCCGCAAAAACTAGCTCACACTGGTATAAAATACATTTTAAAAAAAAAAAAAATTTACAAAATTATTATTCTAGTTATTTTTAATTTATAAATTAATTTTCATCAATTTTGGAAATGTATATATATTTATTTATGATTTTTAACACAAGGGTATTTTAGTCTTGTTAAATATATTTTAAAATCCAAAATAAATATATATACATTTTTAAAATTTGTTTACAGATTAAACATAACTAGTTTAATCTTTTTATAAAAAAATTTTTAAAAACAGAAATATATATTTTTGAACCGTTCTGAAATGATCATTTTGCTCCAAGTTTTGGATAGCAAGCAAGGGTTTAATGGAGTACATATTGAGATGTATGTGTATTTTTAAAAATTCACTTTCTGCTATGTGCTACATGTGTAATGAAACACTTGAACTTTTATTGAATATGTTTTCATCTCAAACCAGTCTTAAATATCACTTTTTAATATTTCTAAATTTTTTTAATAAAACTATTAATCTATGTGTATATTATCTAGAAATAAATTTTTACCAATTTTGAATATACGTATTTATTTATTTTATATTTGAAATATAGGATATTGAGATAATAGTAATATATAGTGAAAATTACCACAATATCTACATATTTAAAAATATAAAATAAATATGTAAACATGTATAAAATTAGTAAAACTTAATTTATACATAATATACACATAAATTAATTATTTCATTAAAAAAATTTCAAAAAAATAAAATGGGTGTTTTGATTGGCAGTAACTAACTGTCATTTGTGACCGCTCGTAAATGATAAACTATTATGTATACAATAGGTTATAACAATACTTTAGAAATGAAGTTTAAACTATTAAAAGCATATTCACTGCTTTTATTATATTAATTAATTATCTTTAAATCAAAGCCACTTATTATGTTTAACATAATAAATATAATTATAGAAAATTTAGGATAATATAATATTATTAGAATTAATATCAATTAAGACTAAAATTTTTAAACATTTAATTCCTAAAAACTCATATAAACAAATAAATTTGCTATCTTATGTTATTAAAAATTTAAGTAGAATATAATTAATGATTTAGATATTAAAAATATAGTATATAATATATATATTTGTAAATAGTTCAACTACTAATTCTATAATTCTATGTTCATGGCTTGGATGGAACGAGGACACAGTAAAGATGAAGATAGGAAAGTGTTGTCAGGTGTTAAAAACGAGAAAAGATATATTTAGATCATCAGAAAACATGTATTGAAAATGAAAAAAATAAATTATTATCTTTTAAAATATAAAAAAGTATTTTTGAAAATTGGAACATTTCCGTGCTCATAACATGATATATGTCACGTGAACAAACCCTAGGGCCAATTTTTCACCACTGCGAAATGGGAAAGGGAAGACCCAACAGGAAAGGGAGATTTGTCAGCCGGCTCGTCACCCCACCTGCTGCTTCATCCTGTTTACTTGATTTTTCCTTTTCCCGTGTGGGACCCACTATATTATTATTATTATTATTATTATTATTATTATTATTATTATTATTATTATTTGCGCATCTAATCCGTTGATATAGAGATCTGCACTTCGGATCAAAGGCACAGCAAAAACATTTTCGATTCCACAGCATTTTTCAAGCATCAACGCATGCGTGGCTTTAGGGGGTGTGCGTTTGGTGCATGAATTTCAAGACGCCGTTGCAGGCATACATTGAACGTTTCCACGAGATGCTCGCAGGTAGATAGGGAGTATTCTGGTACATGCTTGGAGCACTTAAGACTTGATCCTTTCCCCTCAATTTTTCCCTCAATCTTAACCGTACGTTCAAGTGGGTATTCATCTCGCCAGGTTGAATGACATTTTAATTTTTTCTGAAAAATGGAAAAAATTATAGAGAAAATTTGAGGAAGTGATGTAATATAATAGAGATAATAATTTAAAAATAATAGCATAATTATATGAAAAGATAAAAATTAGAATATGAAAATAATAATAGAAAAGTATGGTAACTAAATGTTAAATCATATTAACATATGTAAAAAAAGATTTTTTTTAACTTATTTAAATAAACCCTCGGGTGAAAATGAGCTTTGTTGCTAGGGAATTGGGTGCATATTGCAGCCCGTTCGGTTTCCCTCTTTTTTATTTTTCTAAAGATCTAGTAATTTATCGTGTTTTAAATTATTTGTTTAGTGTATATAAAAGACCAACTCAATTGAAATCTTCTACAATCTGCAATATTAAAAAAATATGATCATTTATTCATTTGCACCTTTTGTGAATTATTAAATTTTATTAAAATGATTTTCCATGTCAAACAAATATTCATTCAAGAAAAATATATGACGCATAACATAGAATTTTTTATTAAAAAATTAATTAAAAAGCAGAAGACCCGATAGGTTGCCCGGTTAGCGGGCTGCAGTTGCATGCACGCTTAATTTTTTCAAATTTTTTTTGTTCAAAACAGTTAATCTAAGTGTATTTAATATATATATATATATATCAATTTTTACTAATTTTGGATATTTTAAAATTTTTAAAAATCTAAAAGTCTCAAGAAATGGTAAAAATTGATACAAATATTAAATATACTTAGATTAACATCTTCACGGAAAAATTTTAAAAAAATTTAAATAAGTATAGTATACCCGGGTGGACTGAGGCATACGATCGCAGGCCCCCTGTTAGACGCAAAGTCCGAAGGATTAGGACGCACCTGCATTGCTGCGTAGGAAGAGGGCACTTTACAGGAGCAGGTGAGTTGCAGTGAGGGGAAGGTGGATGAGAGCAGCGGAAACACCATCACAAGATACAATCGATCCACCAGGAGCTTTTTTGCATTCCTACATTAGTGGCACACAATGAGGATTTACGCGTGCACATGCTTATGATTTTATTTATTATACAAAAATGATATCAAATTGATTCATATTTATTTTAAATATAATGCAAAATAATATTAATAACGGATAGATAATATAATAATGTCTTTTTATGCCGGTTTGATAAAACGGTTAAAGCGGTTCAAACTGAACCGGTGGATCTAGTTGGGTTTTGATCACATTTGTTGTAATTCTTTTTTGTTCAAAATACCGTTTTAAAAAATAAAACGTCATAAAAATATGCTTTTTTTTTTGTCAATACTACCGTTCCAATTAATCTACATATCTATAACTGTTAAATGTATCACGATATCACATCAACAAATAAACTTGAAACGTTTTATCATATTAATTGTAATTTAATTACTTTATTTAATATTTATATTAGAATTAAAATAATCGAAGATTGAAATTTGTGTATGACTTTGATCCATGAAAACATATGCATGTCATTTTCAAGAATTTCAATTTTTCTGAATTTAAAATCATCTTCCAAGGCTTGATTTTATATTACAATAATAATTTTACTTTTTCTATTGTTATTTGTCAAAAACACTTAGCGGTGAACGAAACGTCAAAATGAATCAGTATATTTGTTATGTTTCCACACGTTATGACTATATAAACCTAATGCATTGATTATGCTCAATACAATCCATTTAATAAATGTACTAAAAATTATTTGATTCAAAATCCCATGTGGGCCACACCTTTAAAAAATATATAAATATATGTATAAATTTCGAAATTCATTCGGATCTATTAAACACAGTATTAGGATGTTAAAAATTTACATACAAGCATTATTCTTGGTGGGATGAATAAGGTTTAAACATTTAATTTATAATTATGGCATGTTTTTTGATCGTTATGTATGTTTATATTCATCTTAAATTCTATTACCTTCAAATCCTAAGACATCCATATAATTTTCCATGTGACATTCTAACACCTTTTTATTTATTTCCAAGAGAGAGACAACAACATGATCCCATGTATCCACCCCCGGGACGCTCTCAACAAATATAGGGAAACACCATGCCCCCATTCGAATGCTCATTTGCTACTTGGCGCCCAATTGTAACATGTTTTAATAAATAAATAATTTTAACAATTCATTTTTAAATTATCTATAGTTTTAACCAACACAAATCTTTGATTGGCATATTTTTCCCTATTTATACATATAATATTAGTTTGAAATTATCAAATGAGTTAGACTTAATTTAATCATCAAAACAAGGTTTCAACATAACAAGTCTAGTAATTCATTTTCGATATATCTTGCACGATCGAAGTGTTTCCCATTATTTATATTAAGAATTATTGTTCTTTATCTATTTTAATACTTTGTTACTTTATAATCAACATGATTTTCACCTTTTTAGTTAAAAATTTTAAAGTATGGATACATAGGCCAATCTACATATACTTTGCCCCCGCTGAAATTTGAAAATTTGTACAACTTTCTATAACAATTTGGAACAATTTTCAAAACTCCATTATTTTAACATTACTTCCCCCACTCAAATAAATATAATCTCTTCGTATAAAACAATGTTTTAACATTACTGGCCCCACTCAAATAATAATATAGTATCTCCAGATCAAATTGCCTCTACTCTCCAAAAGTCCTTAGTCAGCACTCCATATCAAATTGCTTCTACTCTCCAAAAGTCCTTAATCAGCCAGTAGATATATATTTGGGTTTCTCAGCTAAGTTTTACCTTCAGTTAACAAAAATTAAAATATTAAGGTAGTACTTGAGGAGATTTCCTTTTCTTGTTGGACCAAATGCTTCAGGCCTAAATTACTCCATGTCCCCCATCACCGTAGAAATAGGTGGAAGTCGTATTTCCGCAAATCATATCTTCTCGTGAGAAATCTACGACAAATTCTCACCTGTCAATTTTTTGTGTGAGGCCAGCATTATACTCTGGCAGAAGAACTTCTCGTGATAAATCTACGAAAAATTTCACCTGTCAATTTTTTGTGTGAGGCCAGCATTATACTCTGGCAGAAGAACTTGATGCTCCGTCATCCAGCAGAGTGGGACGGCTATAAGATATCAAACTAGGAAGTACGCCTTTGGAAAACGTGTGGGGCCCAAATAGAATTGAAATTTGGACCGTCCAAATTAAAGAATACGATAATGTGCTTTTATCCCTCAGAAAAAAAATTCGTTCTTGCGAGACATTTTAAGAAAAGAAAAAACGGGTGGATGCCTTTTTTCCAATAGTATAAAAGTAGAAAATAATTCAATGGTGATTGAGCCTGTCACAAATTGTCAATGATTTGATTTAAACATGACATTTATCTGCAAACTGAAGGCAAAGAAGTTACAACGTAATCCATTTACCTAGTTCCATTTGGGCAGAAAACCTTTTCATGACCATGATTTCTACTTTTATGTGACCTGATAACATAAAAGCAGTTTTATGTAAGTTTATTTTTCTGATTTACTTGATTGGTAAAAATTTACTACATGTATTGTATTTAACATTATTTGTTTAACTAAAAAGCAAAATTTATCATATATATCAAAGATATTCAGTCAGCACATTTGCTTTTATATATATGTATATTTATATATAGATTATGAAAAATACTTAAATTCTTTGATAAATATACATTAGAAGGTAATAATATTTTATAGAATTACTTATCAACAAAGAACGATACTTTATATAGCTTAAATGTTGACAAGATAACTTTAAAATTAAATTTTAGTAAAAAAATTATTATGCTATCTTTACACATGTGTAGATAGACACAATAATACTAAACAAATAATGAAATTTTTATGACAATATAAATATTATTAAATAAAATTGAGGGGGTCATACACAACAATATTAGATAAATGATAAGATTTCCATGGCAATACAAATATTGCTAATTATATATTTACAAAATATCTTTATTAAGAACTCAAACAATTCATTAAAATGAAAAGGTTTTAGAATGAGGTAAATTTATACAAAAATAATATTTCAAAATATCTTTTAATTTCACTCAAAATGGTAGTTCACAAATTGAAGTAATAAATAATGCCCAATCAAGCAAAGATGTCTTGAATATTATGATCATATGAAAACATAACACCCAAAATTTCTCCACAACTCCATGTAGCAAGTTGTCTATTATCAATATTTAGGAATATCTTATCTTATAGCAGCATTATTTTATACAATCAATCAAAATTAATAGATATTTTGACTGCGACAACGGAATGCAGAATCGATGCTCTCTTTTGGCTCCGTCGTATACATGACTACTTGCATGCATTTTGTTTATTCTCCAAGAATCCATTATTGACATCCATACTAAGACGTTAGCTATTTAGCTAGGAATTTAAATTTTACCTAAATAATTTATTGACAAAACTTTAAATATGACCATAATTCCTTATATACCACATATTTTCAATAATTCCTCTCACGTTCACAAATTTTATTCAAAATTTCTCTTATACTCATGTCATTAGCGTCCATGAGCAACTATCAATAACATACATATGAACTGACTAATTTACCCCAGTTAATTTCTCATTAACCTTCCTCTGCTTTTACTTTTGAAGCATTGTTGCTTATTCTTCAAAAATTGACTTATTTACATGGCTACATTAGTGATTTTGAAAATAAAGACGTGCTTATCGAAGGAATTTTGAAAATAAATCGTGAATATAGAAGAAATCATTGAAAATACTTAAATATATAAGAATTTGATCAAAACTAATAGATATATTTAGGAATTTCTTAAAATTATTGAAGATGGCATGTAAATCTATTTAAATGTCAGCTATGCTCACGTGTTTCTAGTTAGATATCCACTGAGATAAATGCTTATACAGTGTATAAAACTTGGATTAGTTAATGCGGCTAAAATTTTAATCCATAATTTATATATTTTCAAACGTCAAGTGCAACAGGCCTTTGGTTAAAACCACATTATGGTGCGATTGTAGTTTGGATATTGGTACATTAAGATCTGTATTAAGGGATGCAGGTAGTGTGCTGTAGAAAAAAATAAAACAATAAAATCAGAAGAATACATTAATATGTGTGTTGAAAGATAAATAGATGAATAATTAGAGAAATAACAATAATGGTGAAGGAATGTTATCAGATACAACTGGTTATAGTTTCATCATCAGTCAATCGTTGTGTTTTTAAAGACATTTTATTAAAATCTAAACTTTATAATATAAAGTTAATATAAATATATTTATGATGAAAAAGATTACTTTGATAGAAAGCGTATATATATTCAATAGATTTGAGAGTTAACGCTAACTATTAAAAAGTTGAAAATATATACATTGATTTTTAAAATCATAACTATAACGCCCCATTTCTAGATATTCTTAATAACTAGTCAATGAGTATCATACAACTTAAGAAAAATTTAACAGCATCTCTCCATAATATATAAAGGGTGGAATGGAATACACAACCTGTTATTCATAAGCATTTCAATTTCATTCCAAAATGTGACATTATATAGAAGAAAAATCATTGAAATTTATCATTACATAACAAGCAAACCAATGATCATATATATATGCATCCATATAGATTATAATCCAATTCAAAATACTAAATATAATATGTCTGTCAAAGTTAAATCTAATTCAGTAATCGCCTATATATACTAATATCAAAAAAGCATAAATTCCAAAATAACTATAATTAGAGATGTTGTTCTAATAGTCTCCAAGATTTAGTCTTTCACTTGTCTTATCTTGAGGTCTCCCAACTGACTTGTGATCTAAAGGTAAAATAACAAATCATATGAGTCTAAATAGACTCAGTAAGTAGATAGTGGTTAGCACAAAGTGAAAATAAGTAAAATTCTAGAAGCACGTATCATGATCAATAAAAGATATATGAATCTAATACCCACTCCCAAGATTGTATCCATAAACCACGTATAAATAGAAAGACATGAATAATCTTCTACTCATATCAATCAAGAGTCATGGACAACGCTCTCCTCATGTCAATCAGCGGCCATGAACAACTGTTTTACAACCAACCATTTTAAATAACACATCATACATAACAGACAAGGATAAATGTCACAATCCACACATACAACATCAACAAAGTTTACTTTAAATTCAATATATAAAACTTTCACACAAGCATTTTATCAAACACATGATAGGTGTAAAAAAGGGAATCTCTAGTTCATACTCTCGTTTGAGCCGAATCGACTATCATCACATTTTAATGATATAAAAACTTCTAATGAGTCTTTTACTTCATAAAAATCAAACATTCACAGCAAATTCCCCACAAACCTGCTTACCCTAACTATTACGAACCCTACGCCTCATACCGTGAAGTTGTTGAACGCTACACATTTCCACCAGTCTTATATCATGTTTAACACGAAATTTCATCACTAAATCAATAAGGAACGACATCTACTTACTTTGATCGTGATTTCTCTAAAAAAACAACAACCCTAGACTTGAATTGCCTAGATTTTGAGCTTCCTTGATGTGAATCAATGATCTTCAAAGCAGTTAGTAGAGTTTTTAAAGAAATCTAGGGCTAGATCAAACTGAATAGAAAGGGAAAAGAAAGAAGAAACAGAAAACGAGAAGAGAAGAAGATGAGAAGATAGTCAGGCGCAAAAAGGATGAAGCCCTAACGCGCATGAGCTCTCCTTTTAACTTAACTACCATCGAGTCAGCCGGGCCGGAGCATGGGTCGGGTCTAATCGCAATTAGTAATTTGCTTTTCTACTCCTACAACTTAATAATAAAACTTCGTACCTACTCCGCGATGTGAAAAATAGTCACAGCGCTCAACAATGACACACTAATCATACACTTTTAAATTTATACCCAATGTGCTAAGATTATAGTAAATGCATATATGCGTTATACGTCCCCTAAATGTCACGTCCATATATGTTATGTATTCATTAACATTATAAATTTCTAGTAACATATTCATAAATTATTTCATAAATAGGGAAGAGTTATAATGAAAATGAAAATAAAATAAGATACAAGGTCCTCACAATAACCAAGTACATACTAATTTATATTTTAAAATATGTAAAAAGTAAGCGATATCCGATTGCATAAGATCACAACCAATGGATAGAAATGTAATCATATATAACTGCTGTAGTTTGTCGCTCATTATGTTTTAAAAAATTAGTTTATTAGCTTATTATGTTCATTTATTGAATGGTACATAAATAAAATAGATTACTAAAAACTAGAAATGACGATAAAAACGCACTATGTAAATGTAGTACGTTTAATGGTAGTACAATGACTGTACGCCCTCTGAATCAGAGGGAGAGAGAGAAAAAAAAAAAAAAAAAAAAGTCCGTACACCCAAATGAGCTGACGTACATTCGTTCAAATACTCCATTATATTCACATTATTTTTCGTTAGAAATATTTGGGATAAAAAGGACATATGCTGATATAAAAAAATAACCACATTGGATGGTGCACATTTTCACGTAGACTTTATATGTTACACCTTTTCCATTCAATCCTTACGTAGCACCACACTGTCTAATTTTGTTCCGCGCACATCTTTGCTTTCAGCCACTCCTTTTCGTGCTTCAGATGTCCTCCGCAACTCGCAAGCACGTAATCCACCATCTTTTTAATAAGTGGTGGTAAACTCGCAACTGTAAGTCCGAGGACTTGTTTATGCTCCGCTAGCCTGGATGCCCTTCATACTCATCCACTAGCCAATCGCTTACGCAGCGCCAACTTGTGTCAATCAATACCCAAAAACAAGTCAAACCAACAATTTAAAATTCGATTACCTCCCAAAATGGTTGGCAGCACATATACCCTAA
Source organism: Annona squamosa (assembly GCA_035584095.1). Lineage (NCBI taxonomy): Eukaryota > Viridiplantae > Streptophyta > Magnoliopsida > Magnoliales > Annonaceae > Annona > Annona squamosa. The sequence continues at coordinate 13,389,492 of JAXCLR010000092.1, read as the reverse complement.
TAACAATATTCAATTAAAAATTACATAGAATTTAGCCCCCAAACGATTATTTAATAAACTTCAATTTGATTGGTGGTCGTAAGAATGCAAAAATCCAAAAGTACCTGTAATTAATTTAGATTTTTTTTATTTTTATTTTCGCGGTCCTCCAAGAGGTGTAAGAATGCATTTCTTTTAATTGAAATAATTTTAAACATTTTTTAAATAAATAGTGTTCAGCGCGATTGAGCTGTATTTTATCTAATGATAACAGCGAGCCAAACAAGTTTCAAGAAATATAAATGTCATTAGATATTGCCCGGCATTATTTCGTTGGAGCATTCTAGAAGAATAGAGAGCAATCAAGAAGAGATTTTACTATTTCATCAAAAAAAAAAAAAAAAAGAAGAGATTTTACTAGAAGAATCGAGGACCAATCAAGTAAGAGATTTGGTAAGAAAAAGCAAAAAATCCCGAATAATGGTAGGATGCCGATGTTCTTCCGGTTGGAATTTAACAATTTTTTAGGATGACAAAATATCCACCAAAGCGACGGTTGAGATCATCTCAGCGTTAATCAGATCCTCGCCACAGGTAGGCCATGAGCGCCGCTTCCGTTCCCCCGAACGAACGAACATCCCAACGGTAGACGTTAGTACATGACCACAATCGGGCGTAAAACTTTTTAAAATTTTTTTTTTTTTAAAATTTGTTTATAAAACTGTTAATATCTTTTTTATTTTTATAAATATATTTTTTATTTTTACAATGGGAGGTTTTGGTATTTTCAAATGATTAAAATATTAATATTTTAAAAATTAAAAAAATATACGTATCTTAAAAAATAGTAAATTTGAATTTATACAGGGTTTTGCATCTGATTATACTAAAATTTAAATGCAACCAGTACCTTGAAACGGAAATCGCCCGAGATCCGCCATTACTGACGATTTCCCGCAAAGATGCGCATGCCGCATCGCAAGCGATTTCCCGGCGGGAATACCGAAACACTTCTGTGGCACGCCTTTTCATCACATTTTTTATTAACTCAAAGGGGTGTTAGGCCACTGACAAAAACAATCGTATTAAAATTTTTCAATAAAAAATTTTTCACTTTTTAAAATTATCATAATTTTTAATTATTTTTTCACATTTTCTTATACAACTACTCTACTTTTCAATCGTTTCTACACAACTATCCACACGACTAATCTATTTATTTTAATTTTATTCTCTTTACTATTCATTATTATCCCTATCATATCACATCAGGTGACAACTTTTACTCTACAAAATTTTTCATCAAAAATTTTATACATTACGAAACACACTCCTATCAAATCCTTCTATTGTAATTAAAATTATATGATTTTATATGCTTATATTCATACCATCTAAAAATATTCTTATACTATAGACAAATGATTCAATACTATTGTAATATTCTATTAAATCTATGAATGATTACAAGTGATTTTTATATTTGATATCTGAATATAAATATTTTTAAACAGGTGTGACCTAATTATAAATTTAATTAAAAATATTGTTAACATCATTATAAAACAAATAATTTTAAGGCCCATTTGTTAAGATGTAAGAAAAGTTTATCCACTCGTTTCCGCGCAACATTACTTTTTTTAAATTATTAATATCACCCCACATTTTGATCATTTTTCATATTTTTCCACATAATTATTTTGTTTATTTTATCTCAATTATTTTTACTCTTGATTATTATCAAAATAGATGACCCAAAAAATATCTTTTATTTATTTTCCTTGAGGCTGGCTTCACTTTTTTATGGAAATTCGTAAAAACAAACCGTTTTTACCTTTCAGAAGTCAACGTTGGAAAATGGAAACTTGTCGATCAATACATTCGGCTGGTTTGCTTATTCCTAGCCTATTACTTTCGTAATTAGCCATCAGATGTAGGCCTTACTTATGTCTTATTCTGTGAAATTCTACAAGTTTTTTTTAAAATAAAAGGGTATAAATACATAAAAGGGATTTAAGTATACTTATGAATTTTACCTTTAGTTGCACATATGCCTATGAACTTGCAAAGATTCCAAAGATGCTTATATGTTTTGTCTAAAATTTCATTCATACACACACCCTTGTATGAAATGATGAGTATGCTCAAACCTTAAATATGATTCCATGCTTAAATTTTATATTCAAATAAAATTTAATACTTCCATAGCTATAGAATCATAGTTTCTCTACTATAAAATCATATATTCATATCATTTGAATATGAATTTTTATTTATAAATTTGAGCATATTCATCATTTCATATAAGTTTGTGGTTACGAATGGATTTTTTGGCAAAATAATACGTGTATTTGAAAATTTTAAAAGTTTATAGGTATAAATAGAACTATAGATAAACCTCATAAGTATATGTGGAATTTGTCCTAAAATTATTTAAAAATTATTTTAAATAAAATCTAAATTTGTTCATTAAAAGATATAATCAATTCAGTTATAAATTTAAAGTTAATGTAAGATATAAGATTACACCTAAATGTAGAAAAATTATTTGAGTTATTTAATCAAAATCAAAATTATTTGCATTGAAATTTGGACATACTTAGCACAGTCCAAAATATATCATGATTTGGTTTATTCGATTTTTTTAAAGTATTGGTTGGTTCGAGTAAATCCCACTTTCATTGCCCCAAGCATAAAATAATATCAATTCAACTATAGAACTAGTTGTCAGTAAAAGCATAGCCTATAAAGTTTAAGACATCAACAGTAAAGGAAAAATATTTTTAAAGAAACTATGACAAAAAAACATAGGACCAGTTAAGTGGTGTGCACTAGCATAGGACTAGCACAACAGGCAAAAAGAGCCACTTGAGGAGTTTATCTTACATTTTGTGAAGCAATGTCTTCGTACCTGCTCTATTAAAATTATTAATTTTACTTCGGACTTCCAGGACCTAAACTTTTGCCATCAGCATAAGTCGCGTGTTAGCAAAATATTGCTGGCAAAATAAAACGAGTTTTCTTTGAAAAATATATACTAAGGCTATGTTTGAAAAGCAATAAAATTTTTGGAAAAAAAAAATTTCATGTAAAGGCTTTTAAAATAATAAAAAATGATATGATAGGAATAAGATGAGTAAATAAAGAAAATAATGTTAAATTAAATAAATTAGTTAAATGTGTACTTATGTAGAAATAATAAAAAAATAAATTAATTATATAGGAAGACATGGAAAAAAAATTAAAAACGAGACATTTACGAAGAATGAAAAATTTTTAATGAAAGACTTCTTTTCATTGTTAATCTACAATAACATGTGATATTATAACTTTAAGCCCATTCATAATTTCCTGTTGGAGACAAAGCTTCGCCCCAAGGCCACACCCTACAACTTGAGGAGAAATTACAAACTCCCGCTGATGGGGAGAAACGACCTCCCGCCGAAGGGACGATGGCAGTACCAACTCCAGTTGGCTTAGTGGAAGACTTTTGGGACTGTCCGAATCCATCCTTAGGCTAAATTATAAATAAATAAATAAACATTCGGTGGCATGCTTATCTAAACATGGGATTGGCATTAATGGACGTTACTCCGAGCAAATATGCCATGCTGATCCGATTCCCAGCTCACAACACGCTACTTCTCGATCTTTCGAAATACGGCCCAGCTTCAGATAAATCATACCCGTCGTTTTACTTGAAACGGGATGATTGTCTTAGTTCAGATCCATGAAATTGGATACGTATATGAAAATGGATTGATCCATATGTGCGGGAAAAAAAATTAACATATAAGAAAGGGGGATCAACGGTCTGGATTGACTATTCACGAGCGCCATTTGTCATGGTGGAAGACGCGTGTATGAAGAGAAAAGGTCCGCCTGCGGATCTTAATTAATTATTACACTTCCTAATGTTGCTGGCATCGAGTTGCCGCAGGAGTACTGTAGTAGTTTGTCCCACGCATCACACGTGATCGCAGCATGCTGGTCAATAATCTTAACCGTTTATGGTAATCTTCACTGAAAAGTTTATGATTTAGATTTTCTTTTTCATCAAAGGGCCCGTTAGGTACCAGGTAAAAAATGCATAGAAAAAATTTTGGAAATTGAAAGAAATTGATATAATAAGATAATGGTGAGCAATGAATTAAAAAAAAGATGAATTGTGTATTTAGAAAATAATAGAAATTTGTGTGAAAAATTTTTAGGGCATATTTAGGAAGGGATAAAACTTTTGGATGAAAAATGTAGTGTAAAAGTTTTGAATTAGAATAAAATGATGTGATATAATAGGATAATAATATGAAGTAAAAAAATAAAGTTAAAATAGATAAGTTAACTGTATGGATAGTTGTGTAGAAATGATTAAAAAGTAAGATAGTTGCATAGAAAAATAAAAAATATTTAAAACTAATTTAATTATGGAGATTAAAAATTTTAAATTAAAAAATTTAACAAACAACTTTTTCTTATTACTAAACATTATCTTAGTATAAAAGTGATAACAATAAGGAGTAAGAGAATAAAGTTAAAATAGATAGGTTAGTTATATAGATAGTTATATATAAATTATTAAAATGTATGATAGTTTATATAGGAATATATGAAAAAATAATTAAAAAATAAGGTTGTTACAAAGAATAAAAAAATTTGGTTTGAAAATTTTTAATGTTAAACAAGCATACCTACAATGAATAGAGCAATTTAGGAAAAGATATAAAACGATTAAAATGTAGAAATAATAATTAAAAAATAATATAATTATTCAATTAAGATATTGAACCATATCAAAAGGTGTTGAAGAAGTAGAAGAAATATATATGTTGATGAGTCATAGTATTTTGATGATAGACAAAGTTAAAAATTTAATGCTTGAAAATGTATTTAGTTTATGATGAATGGTTGTAACAAGTTAGCATAAAACTGAATTTTATGAATCTGTTGAGATTTTTTCTGTAAATTTTTTAACAAAAACTTTAGTAGTTTTGGGTTGAAACTTCAATAGTTTTTAAGCAAGATCTATGGATAGTCAATTATGGTGATAACATGGCAAATCAGTTAGTTTATTCTGATGAGTTGTTTTGGTTGTTTAAGTTGCTACAAATTGTTGAGAAAAATTTGATTGGTTATGGATTTGGTGGAAAAAAATCTCTCCTAGCAATTTTGGAAGTTAAAATTTATAAATTGAAATTGAAATTTCAACAAAAAATTCAATTAAGAAAAGATCGTTTTAAAAGTGCAAATCTGTCTCAAGACATTCTATGTGATATTCTGTCCCAAGACATTCTATGTGATATTCTGTCCATCTATAGAAGTGGTATATTGAAGATTGTCGTGACCATCCTACTAGAGTTTCATCTCTGTGTTTTGTTTTGTTCAACTGATTATAAGCTTTGTTTATTTTACCTTAAATTGAAGGTTGTCTAATTCAAGAGGAAACTTTCATTATGATATGTAGAAAGCTTTACATGCCGCCTAGAGTTATTTGTATAATCTAGATGACGATTGAGATTGTATCGCTATAACTTGAGTTCTAAGTTAACTAGTAGAAACCCAAGTTAAAACGTCAACTTGAAAAGTGGACTAGGTCCACTTATTGAACCACTATAATTTGTGATATCTTCTCTGAGTTATTTTTTGTTGTGTGTAAACAATCGTGTTTTTTCTTAGATCTCTCTTTGTGTTTTTATTCCTTTCTTATAAGTTCTATAAGGGTCTAACGTATATTTTACTTAAATCAAACTTCTTATGTACTTTTTTCATTTTTAATATTTTTACAATTGATGTAAAATAAAATATGCCTATTATATTATTATAATTTTTATTAGGATAATTTGTATATATACTCACATAGTTTAACTGAAATTGTAAGTATACAAATGTAATTTCACCAATTGTATATTAACCCCATATAGTTTTAACAAAATTACATATTACCCTCTCGTGACCTCTTTTTAGTCAGCAATTGTTAAAATATTATTAGAAAATTGGATGATAACAAAAATAACCATGTTCGAAATTATATTAATCCACTTGCATTCCTTTTCAGAACATTTCTCGTTCTACCTAATCTTTTTTCTGAATATGCTATGTGCACAGTTGAGTGTTTCATAACAATGAGATTCTAATGTAGCTTTGAACAGGGTTATTTCCATCAATATCCAATTTTCTAACACATATTTTAATGATTGTTTACAAAAAAGATGTCACATGAGGGTTATATGTAATTTTCGTGAAACTATATGAGAGTACTATGCATTGCGTAAAACTGCACAAATATATTTGCAATTTCGGTCAAACTATGTCAATATATATGTCATTCAAAACTCTTTTATTTATCTAATATTAGTCTTAATTTTTATAGTCTCCCACGTACAAATGTTCACAGTGGTTATATATAAATATGTAAAATTAGGATAATGAAACAGTTGAATGCTAAACATCAATTTAAAATTGTATTTTCAACTTATCTAAAATATCATTATTATATGGACACATGATACATTCCATAGACCTAAATAAATTTATGTATTTTTCATAATTTACTCATAAATATATATTCAGCAAATATGACTCATGCGCATATTTAATTTGTACTAAATTTAGTCTCATAGTTCAACAAAGTATTTTAAATATAATAAATAGATTGGATTTTTTTTATTAAACATTTAAATCTTAAATTGAAAGTGGTTACATGGAAGTGAAACCATGTATAGAATAGTTCTTTTTTATTCTAATATTTTAGAACTCAACTATGTCACATATTTTCATATCTTTTAACTTTTAATCAGGGTATTTATAGTTGTTCCCTGTGAGCGTAGAGTATTTACAAGATGTCTTTCCAAATGTTAAGAATTGTAAAAGTGCTTGATTTGTAATATCACATGTCATTGTGTGCATGATACTAATAAAAAAATGTAAATCTAATCATGTTAGTACCCCTCTTGCCGGCATTATGCTTGGACTCTTGGCATTCGTTCCCAACCATGGTAGCTGCATGCTGGCTTAACGAACGTTTTAATAAAGAGTTGGGAAGTGTGGTATTCCTAATGAATACGCAATAGGTACATCTTCAGTAGGTGGTGGCAATACTCTCGTCCGGTGATATGCATGGGAACAATAGTAATGGAAATTGCAGCAGCCGTTTGTGTACATCGTATAGAAAGACTAAATAATATTTGCATCCTGACCCTAATCTTGTCCCAATCATATTTGTAACACCTAATAATGGAACGGAACGGGGTAAATGCACCCGGGTACATTTAACTCATTTTTAAAATTTTTATACAACTATTAATGTAAATATATTTGATATGCGTATCAAGTTTTACCATTTTTAAAAAATTTTAAATTTTTTTATTTTTGAAAATGCTACTAATTTTTAAAGAAAAAATATCTAAAAATTTTCAAAAATAGTAAAACACGATATATATGTTTAATATATTTAAATAAACAGTTATATAAAAAATTCAAAAAAATAGAAAATAGGTTAAAGCACCCGGGTGCATTATACAAATGCCCTAACTTTAATTCTATTTTTTGAAGTCTAATTTTTTGTTGAACTTGCTTCGTTGTTTGGGTGAAAATTAAAGTAAATTTTAGGCAGAAATTTGGGTTAATCTCATTAATTTAGTTTTAAGTTTCAAAACATAAAGTATATGTGAATCAATTTACAAATAGTAAATTAAAATATTTTATTTTTAAAAAAATTTCATGGATGATACAATAAAAACTACCGAACATTGTTTAATTATAAACGGTATATATGCCGTGCATAATTTTTCTATCACTTATTTTACAACTTAAATCATTCTAAGTGTATATTTTTTTCGATTCTTGCTCAAAGAATATAAATATAATAATATATTAAACAATACATTTTCATAAAACATTGCTATAGCAAGTGGGAGAGAGGAGTCCCGTAGCGCGCATAGCGCAACACGAGCCACGCATGAATTTTTTTTTTTTTTTTTTTTTTGAAGGATATATTTTTTTTTTTTGGGATATGCGTTGGAATTCGGTTTCAAATTTCAAATTGACTTTCAGGTGGTCTACCGGGTGAAAAGTGTGGGAGCAAGGTGGTCTCCCGGGTGGCTGTTGGAAGCTGTGTCTTCCAGATTTCTTTGGGACGTTATGTGTTCCCAGATTTGTAAGAATGTGTCAGATCTTAAGTATAATATGTGTTGAGATACATGTAATTAGATACCAATTAAAAAAAAAAGTCCAAATCAATTTTAACACGGGCTATATTCCCACTAATTTTTAAATAAAATTTCTAAAATAATAAAACTATGAAAAAAATGTCAGGGTTAGGTCTGATGAATTTGTGTCAATCCAACCCTACCCTGCTGACAACATCTCTGGCATCAATAGCCCGGACTCTTAAGGATTTCCAAAGTAATTGATGGAGTGAGATTTTTCTAATTAATCTGATAAGAGAGATCATCCATCTAATTGTGCCTATATTTTGTACGCCTGAGATCCGGTCATGTTGCTGTCGATGGTACCGATTAATCATCGTCGACATGTGGAGGGTCGCGAATGCACCGTCACGTCCAGGGCGGACGGATCCGCCAACTGCACGTGACGGCGCCGCTGTTGTCACGTGCCTACGTATTTTGTATTTCTCGTCCCGAGAAAAATTGATCTCCAGATCGGGAGCCTCGAGCGAGATTTTGGCGATTCCCTCCAGGTCCCGTGTCGGCAAGAGCTTACACACGTGTAAGCTGCCAGAGTAGACAGACGCCACGTCCTCCGTAAAAGCGGGCGGTGACGGCCTGACATGCTGCTTCTCCTAACTTGAACGGTTGAAATTTGAACCTGTCTCGGAAGCGCAGCAAAGCAAGCACGCGAGAAACTGCGCGGAACAGGAATTACCGCCGTACTTGAAGAAAACCGTATCTAGACGCGCAGCAAGAATTTGATTCGTGAGGACGCCACGGATCCATAAAATCAACTTCATGCCATGTCTCTGATTGACGGTAGGAACTGGCCAAACAACAGGGACCATACGAGAGCTTGATGTGAATCTCCGGGTTGATTCCTACCCGGATCGCTGCATGCTATTGGACGTATATACTTTTTTTTTTAAAAAAAAATTATTATATTGTTAATCTATATGTATTTAATATGTGTATAAATTTTTACTATTTTTGAAGTATTTTAGATATTTATTTTTGAAAATCAGTGACATTTTAGGTAAATAATGGCATTTTGATTTTAAAATACTTTAAAAAAGGTAAAAATTTATAAAAATGTTAAATACACTTATATTAACAGTTTTATAAAAAAAATTTAAAAAAAAATAAAAAAAAATAGATGTATGCGCCCAAAAACATGCAGCACTGCATGCTCCCAGGAGCATACGATTGGAATCCGTTCATTCAAGCCATTCATTTGTCAGACTTTTGAGTTCGGACGGACAAAAACCATGGATCATGAAACATTCCACTTGTTTGGGAAGTAACTTTTGAATAAAAATTTTTACACACGAGTATTTCAATAGGAGAAAATGATAAATATGATAAAGAGTAAAAAAAATTAAATTAAAAAATATATTTGTTGTATAAAAAATAATTAAAAAGCATAATAGTGATATAGAAAAATATGAAAAAATAATTAAGAAAGTTATTTATAAAGCCTGAAATTTTTTTATAACATTTCAGTAGGAGAAAAGCTTCAATGTAACTGAGTCCCTACCACTATGAACAGGAACTCTCCTATAAATTAATTTTTAGTTTTATTTAAAAAGTTTAACCATGCATGTTATAAGATTTTTTATATGCATATATTTTACAGAGCAATCTAAAAATCTTTTTTGTGGATAGAAAAACTATATATTGATTTATATATGTTAAATATGTCATTTTTATTATTTTTACTTAGTTAAGGTCGCGCTAATATCCGATTTTCTTTTTTTTTTTCACTATGAGCGATTGAAATTATATTTCGAGTTTTATATGCGTTAAATTTATAATACAAAACCGAAAAACTTACTTTTTGGGATGGTTCGGCGGATACGGAGGCATTCTCTTTCAAGTTTCAATTGGGCGAGTATAATTGGCGGGTCTTACTGTCGATATGCTCAGGTCGTCCACGTCAGCTCCCCATCAGGCCATTACTGTCTTGGCAAATGACGCAAGGTCATTGTATTCGAAAACGGGGTTTTTTGAAATTCTTTTGACAACTCCAACTTTACCAAATAATAATATTATTAAAAAAATGTTTACCAAATAATGTATTCGTCCTCAAGATCGAATATTTACGAAATGAACTTAGAAACGAAACGTTTATAGTTTTCTTTTGGATAAATTTTCCCTAAGTGCTTTTGAATATACTTTTTGGAAAAAATTTTGGATGTCCATTAACATCACCGTAATTTAATTTTTCGAAAATTTTAATTTTATTTAATAAAGAAAATTATTAGCGGGCATTTTCTGATGAAATGTTGGATTTGCAAAGTCATAAACTTAGGATGTTAGTTTTGCAAATATTGAAAACTGATGGGTGAACAGCGAATGCACTATATTTTGCAAAATCGTAGTGTAGATTCCGCAAAAACCCAGGAAAATGCCACGTGGACGTCCATGTGGGGCCTACCGACCAAGAAATTCATATAATAAATGCCTTCCATGTGCATTTCAATTTATCTTCTGCCCTAGTCGACCAAACGGGCTTGGAAATTGGTGTCACTTTATAAAAACATATCTATATTTTTGGACGGTTTTAAAAAATCCTACTTTCTGAAAATGAATATGAAATACTTAAAAGAATAGAGACTAGAGATGAGTGGTGGTATTGATTTTTGGACGGTCAAAACATGCTTTTACACGAATTGGGTTTGCTTCCGCTTCTTTCCCTCGAAATTCGGACACGGCAAGCTATGGAGACAGCGACGCACTACAGCGACGGTTTGGAGTTTGGACGCCAATTACTTCATTGGTCGGCCTCCATCAAATTCCATTGATTGTATTAAAGGTGTAAGGTTATCTTACATCATTAGTGGAAGAGGATGAGTATGGGGTTTCACAGCCAAGACTTTCACACTTTCTCCAAAGGGGGGGAAAAACAAAGAAAGAAGAAGAAGAAGAGGATTCAATTGAGAAAGAAAAGAAAAGGCACCCAAAAAACGAAATGAATATTATTCAGGTGGGGGAATGGCTTCTCAGCATTTTCATGAAAAAAACGCATCGAAAAGATGGTCAGATCAATTGGGGGAGATATGTACTTCTCATCTCTCCCCAATCGAGGTCCTCATTTCGATTAGTAAGATGTGTAGGTGTCAAAGACAAAATTGGATATCTTCAATGAAATAAGACTACATATAAACTAAAAGTTTCTGATCATGTTAGCAGCAAAAAGTAACTTTTGTTAGACCCGGCACATAAGTGTTTTTTTTTTTTTTGAAGTTATGCTTTTAAATATATTTAATTCATATATCAAACTTTATTATTTTTAGTTATGATTTGAATTTCAAAAACTCAATAGTTCCAGGGGTTATTTAAGAAAATTTTACCCTCAAAGTATTAATTTTTTAGATTAAAAAAAAATATACATGCACATATTCAAAAAATCGTAAAATTTGAAATGTAAATTAAATATACTTAAGCTTATTATTTCATGAAAAAGTAAAATATGTTTGGGTTATTTCATGAAAAAGTAAAATATGTATGGGTCAAGACTAATTAACAAGAGTAGTTGTAATTAGCCCGGAGTAGCTAACAGGATCATAGCCCTAAATAAAAAGATGCATATGGGTTATCCATAAATTTTAAAATTAAATGTTTACTGTAAACATCATGATCATATAGCCAAATTTTATATGCGTGCGAAAACTTGCATATTCGTTTCTAATGCACATGACTTTCATGCATTCCTCTCACATTGACATTGCTGTACTAACCAGAACACAGCCTGTGCCAGTCCCGTCTCCTGCGCTGCTCCAGAGCCCAGACAAACAAATGTTGAAATCTTTAACATGCATGCGTGATCCTCGTTTAGCTCATCTGAATAGTCTGAATTATTTAGGCAGATATCGTTTAACACAAGGAAAGAACATTTTTTTTTTTTTTTATGGAAAGGGTCACAGCCCTATCCCGCTCCCCTTGCAATGTGGAAGGGATTCGGGATTGGGAGGGCCCGGAATTCATTCCCAAAAAAATTGTTTGTACAAATTTTTTCAAAAATTTCTTGGGATGGGTGGTCCCACCAAACATGATGATCCAAAACAGAAATGGACATAAGATCAGCTAAAGCATGAGCAACCGCGTTTCCTTGCCTGAGAATATGATGGACCAATATATGGGTGGCCTCCAAGAGCAAAGCCTTGATTTCGTCGATAATAACCCCCGCCGGTGCACAAATCAGTCCATCGGTCACCAAAAAATTACAGAAAAGGAGGGAGTCAGTTTCGATCAGGACGCTCGTGAGAGAAAGCCACATTGCCCACCTGACCGCCAACAGAAAGGCATGAGCTTCCATGAGTAGGGGCTCAATGTTCCCCCGTCGCTTCCACCCCTGAGCAGTGATAAAACACCCTCCAGAATCTTTGAAGCTTATCAATGCAAATGAAAATGGAGGCTTAATCCATCTCATTTAGTACTTCATTAAAAGAATACTACTATGTAAGGACATATTCCAAGTGATACTAGATTCTTGAATTGAATTTGTATCATCATTCTCGATATAGCTTTTTTAATTTTAAATACAATTTTACCTATTCTCGATGCAACTTTATTTATTCCCAATATACATCATTACATTCTCACCCTAAATATAGATTCGATCTTAGAGTCTCGTATCATTTGGAACACGTACTAAAGCATTTGTTCTCATGACTTCCCTGCTTTTTGTACAATCCAAGTTCGTTTCTCACTAGTGTTTGGAATTTGCATGTCGAGTGGAAGGAAATGAAACTAAAAACATCAACCCATTAATTATCGAACTAAATTTATTCAAAAATTTTTTATATCTTCCTATATAACTATACTCTTTATTCCTACTTCACCACTGTTATATTCGATCAATTCTATTCCCTCATTTATATTTTACTGAATGATAGTGAATTTAATCAAAGGGTTGCTTGGCTATTTTAATTAATGAGGAGTGACATCATGTTTTCCTATTTCTAATTCAATATGTTGTTTCATACTATGTTTGAGATATACGTAACTCTCTTAATCTTCCTATTTTTGACAAACCCCAACCACATGTATATTATAGTAATGAAGGATAAATTGAAACTAAAATCTTCTTGTTTGGTCAATTAGGGATTTCTAATTTTAGTTTATGCATTTCTTTGTAAAATTTTTAGTATTTTAAAACCGATTTAAATATCTACCATGAGCGAAAGTTGACAAAATGATGACTTATGGCAAACTTCAAACAGATTGTTAGCATATTGTAGTTAGATAAGACGGAAGCTGATTAAAGGTGTGTTTTGCAATTAATAAAAATGTTAAGTTAAAACTTTTAAATCTAAAACTTTTTATTTTCCACAATTATCATGTTTTTTAATCATTTTTTCACATTTTCCTATACAACTACCCTACTTTTCAATCATTTCTACACAACTATCCACACAAC
>JAXCLR010000092.1:13359269-13375826 GCA_035584095.1 Annona squamosa | reverse complement strand
AGGTTAGTTGTATAGGTAGTTGTGTAGAAATGATTGAAAAGTAGGGTAGTTTGTATAGAAAAATGTGAAAAATAATTTAAAAAATTGAGTAGTTAAGAAGAGTGAAAAATTTTGGGTTGAAAAGTTTTAATAGACAAGTTTTGGCCCCAAACAAACACACCCTTCATTAAAAATTTTATTCATTCCCACCTTACATGTAACCTAACGGGTTCAGATGTAAGTTGAGTGTCACGTCTAAGATGCACTGGAAGCGGATTAGATACAAGTCGATGCCGGTCCTAACGAATACTTTCGAAAACTTATCATATGTTTATGTAAGTAAAATCATATGTTCATAGAGTCTTACTTTTTTTTTTTAACAATCATCTATTATATTTAACGTCATTTGATATGTGAGAAGGACGTTTTTTATTCGGATCAAAGATGAGCATATGCCATGTTCACTTTACGTAAGTCTCCAATTGAATCAGATTAAAGCAAGCAAAAAATAAAAGTATTAAACAAATATTTTTCACTTTTCTGTTTTTGTGTCTACTTTTTTTCAGTTTCTTAACGTACACCCTAATCTCTAAAAATCCCCCTCATCTAGCACCCTTGCTAATTCCGCCCTATAAAAAAGCATGCATTCGTTTCATTTCATGGCACCCACCTAATGTGTTAGAGTCTAAGAATGCAGTTTTTGCTACCCAAAGTGCCGAATATGAAGGGCATGGGAAGACATTTATCAGAGTTTAATGTACTTTTATAGTTATTTTTCGAAATTCAAAAAATATTTTAAAAATTAAAAATTTTAAAATTACATATGTACGATCTTCGCACATGGGTCCATATATGACTGCAAATAATAATAATAATAAAGGGCATGTTTCTTTTTTGAAACTAAAACTTTTCAATATGTTTCACTTTCGTTAATTACCATATTTTAAAATTGTTTCTTTAAATCTTCTTATAAAACTACCTTTTTAATCATTTTTACACAACTACCGTACAACTAACCTATCTATTTTAACTTTATTCTCTTTACACTTCATTATTATTCCTGTTATGTTATATAATTTTATATCAATTTAATAACTTTTACACTAAAAACCTTTTATCTAAAAGTTTTGTAACTTTCTAAAATGACTTTGGTGAACATTGGATGGGACCCCTGCTATACAAAAAAAAACCGCTACTGTTTCACAAGTACTATTTTTATTTTTATTTTTTTTTAGAAAGAGTTTCACCAGAACTGGCCTCTTAGCTTGGCCATGTTTTTGAATTTTAGGAATCTAATACGCTTATTTTCCCATAATTGGATGGTTGCAGCGAAAGACTTCTGTGGAAACGCAAGGAAAACTGATAATGGGCGACTTAGGCTGCTGCTTTATTATCATCTTTGTCATTTTTTTTTTGTTATTTAAATTCTACCACCTCCTATAGATGTATGGACCTTGAGTTGGGCCATTTCCCTCCAAATCTGCTTTTTTAAATATATATATATATATATATATGAAGATAAATAATGGATATAGTAGAGATTCTTTTAGTTTAGTTTAGATTGGGATATAGTAGAGATTCTTGGGTGCATTGGAGGGAGTAGAGAATGACAGATGAATCTTTCAAAAGCAAGGAGGATTCCATGCTCCACACAACATGGAAATCCTGTTGGAATCCTATTACACTCTAGTCGTGAATGGACTGTGAAGTGAGCTAAGCTTAGCTAGGATTCCTCTTCCACAGCCAACCCATTTGGGAGAAAAGCATCACCGCTTTGTTTTTTTTTTTGGTTGGATTCCGTGTGGGTTGGATTCCAGACACTAGTGGGATGTCTACCACCCCCAATTTCTCACCAAGTGTGCTCCACCTTGGTACTTTGAAGCCATCGATTCCAATGTCCATAATCACATGGATTTCCCCAAATGGACCCCATTTCTCGTGACTTTGGATTCTAGTGATGAGTGGGGCCTCGAATTCATAAGGTACAAATAAAGAGGGAATAAAAAAAATTAAAGGTGGATTTGGAAAATCAAAAAAAAAAAAAAAGAACCCATCACGTTAGCAAAATAGGAAACGATGTCATCGTAATAAGTTTTTAATAAAAATAAATAAAACTAGAATGATTAGAAATAATGAAAAATTAGAGTTATTAACAATTGTTGCCACCAACATATGATGTCAGCCGAATAAGCTTTTGCTAATGAGAAATTAAATAGGAATTACAGATATGTGCAATGGTTCAATACCCCTAGCTGCAAGGAAGTGTCCATGCAGCCCTTGACTTTTTTTATTTTAGAATGATTTTTTTCCAATTTTAAACCATCTATCATATTTTCCATATACATTTATTATGATTCCAAAAATACATGATTGAAAACTTTTATATATTATACAATTTAAAAAAAATTATACTCTCAAAATATGCTAATTTTTTGCAAAATATAAATTTTTTGTAAGTGATTTTTGGTAGCATGATAAAGCGATAATATTAAATAAAATAAATGATGTAGATTTCATAAAAACTCTTAATATTAGTCAAGATGTACCGAATTAAAATTTTGAAAAAACAGGTTGTAAAAAAGCGATCTATTTAAAATATAACCTCCGTCCGGACACATCTTGACACCCTTCCATGCAATCAATGGTGAAGTTAGACACCAATGTCATCTGGGTTGCCAACTTGCTATGTGAGCGGATATTTTTGACTTCTTGCTCATTGGATTTCTATTTGGATTCCTCTAGCATTTCCCTCCCCCTTAGTACTCCACTCCATTCGAGCTTACTTTACCATATTAGCCCGCAATAAAAAATTAATAATGAAAAGAAAAAGTAATCCCTAGTCTCCCCAGTAGCTAACTACTATTGATATACAACTCATGCAATTCAAAGGCACATACTATTCAGTGCTTCTGAACCTTCTCAATCCTAACTGGTAGTTAAAGGAAGCGAGGTTTTTCTAGCCTCACACTTATAATTGAATACTCCGTGAAAGTGGTAAAATTTTTGCTGAAAAATTTTTTATGTAAAATTTTTTTTAAATCGATAGAAAATAATATAATATGATATGGGTAATGATGATAAGTGAAGAAAATAAAACTAAAATAGATACAGGTAGTAGTATTGAAATAATTAAAAAATAGTACAGTTATATAAAAATATATAAAAATAATAATTAAAAAAATAAAATAATTGTAAAGATTGAAAAGTTTTGATTGAAAATTTTTTTTTTAATTTGTCAAACGCCCCTCAATCTTTTCCATAGTAAATGTGGGATGACTCAACAATCTTTCTTTCACACACTGGGGCTTAGATTGGATGTCCATTGACTTGTTTTTCTCATCGACTCTTGGGAGTTGTTTCATCATTCGGGCTCTGATACCATTGTTGGATGCTTACGGGCTATTTATTTTAACCCCAAAATCTATCTCAACAGGTGCTGACTACAAGTAGCCAACACATGCCAGCAGACAGTAGCAGCCAGATGGCAACAAAACTAAGCTTTTGAGGCAAGACCACCCACTATTGTTTTGCATATTAGGCTGCCGACTTTGCACCCAAGTGATTGGCGTGTGTGATGCACAAAAACAAGCAACCTGGTGTGGATGATCTCACCATCTTTCCAACCTTTGCCTCCCGACGTCAATTAAGAATCGAAAAGCTAGCCATGAGTCACCAAGCAATGGTTAGGCCAGCAGACAAATGTTTTGGGTGCAACAGCCATTGCCTCTGCTACTGAATTTGCCTGAATGGAGAGGGCTCCTCAGTGGCCAATCAAACTACTCGTCTAAGGATCACATCTATCATCATCAATCCAACTTTAAGATACGTGGGGGAAATCATCTTCGGTGATCAAATGAGCAACATGGGTTGAAATGGGTAACTACCTCATTTATGGATGATCATATCATGATATCACAATTTATTAAGATAGTGGAGGTTGTGTGGGGCCTGATCAAGATGGATACAGATATAAAAGTATTAGCAATGATTTAATACAGCCGGGTTGTATGAAGATTCCATGTAGTCCTTTATTTTTTATTTTAAAATTTTTTCTTAAAATTAAATCATTTATTTTGTTTAACACAACCTATTTTTATGACGGTGCTAGAAATAATTTCATTGAAAACTTATATTTGTAATAAAAGCTAGCATCTTTTGGAAGTGAATATATAGCTATTCATTTTTTAAAAATTATATAGCGTAGCTGGTATATAAAAGTTTCAAATATATACGGATTTTGAAATCATAAACAAAATCCTTGTGGATAAATATAATAAATTATTTACATTTACAAAAAATATTTTTAAATAAAACAAGGCCCCATGCAGCCCGAGTGTATCGAATCGTTACCCTAGAAGAATTTTGGCTATACATATGTATGGGAAATGAAGAGAGGGTAAGATGGGAAATGAAAAGAACACGAGAAGAAAAAGATGATGTTGGCCACGTTTTAAGTTTGCAAATTAAAAATAGAAGAGAGTTTTTTACAAGTGGCCCTCGCCCAAAAAATAAGTCTTATGATTTTTTAGGACTCACCATCAACTAATGTCTACTATAGTAATTACATGTTTTTTTTATGCATGATCGACAGCTATGGCACCGATTGCAAAATATTAAAAATTCGGCTTCCATTTGCAAAAAGCCCAAAATAAAGTGAGGATAACATTGACTTAAAAATTTCCCTTGGGTGTATTTAGAAAGGTATAAAATTTTTATGTAAAAATTTATTAAATGGAGAAAACGTGATATAATAAGGGTAATGATAAGAAGTAAAAAGAATAAAGTGAAAATAGATAAGTTAAATGTATAAGTATTAGTGTGATTAAAAATTAGAATAGTTATGTAGGAAAACGTGCAAAAATAATTTAAAAATAGAGTAATTGTGGACAATAAAAGATTTTTTATTGAAAAATTTTTATGTGAAAAGTTTATATGTCATCCGAACATGCCCTTTGAAAGATATGTAATAGTAAAGAAAAGAAAAATTATAATTATCACAAATAATTATATCTATGTAAATCGGTCAAAATGAATAAGATGGAAATTTTTTTTTATCATACCATCCTCCTTGATAACCAGGCATCGATGGTTGTGTACTTTAGGAGCGGGATAACTACTCATATTATTCTACACACTCATGTTAGCCACTTGGGCATCATGCGGCGATAAATAGGTAGAATTGATATAGTATGATGGACCCCACCTTGGTAAGAACTTGGGTGTGAGATTGTGTAATTTTCCTTTTTGGTTGATTTCGATGGTAACAAAAAAAATGTGCTTTTTTGGTCTAGATTTTGAATATGTGATATTGATAATATGTAAGTAAGATTATAAATGTGAAAATTTCGTGTGAATATGGAATTATCTTTTGTGATTGATGCGGCATAACTCGCGATAAGATGAATTAGAAATTTATGATTATCTTGATAATAGAATATACTTGAAAGATTGCTTAAAATAACTCTTGGAATATGCTTTTATGATACATAACTTAGAGTGATTTGTGAAATTTGCCTTTGAAGCCTGCTTAACTTGGAGTAACAAGTAGTATATGTTTTTATAATTGTCATAAATGAATTAGGTTGACTTTTTCCTACAAAATTCAAATTCAGTAAAAACAAGAAAAAAGGTCAGTCTTTTAGAGGCAAAACCACTCTATCTAGATAGACAACAGAAAAGGTTGACTTTTGTGTTTGAAAATATATGACATTTTCTAATGGTAAAATTTCAAATTCTAAGAAGTTGTGATATACATAGAGACTTTTTAATCTATCTTTTTAGGCCACATTTCAATTAATCAAAAGACTATAAAAGGAAGATGTAAAAAAGCATGAAAAAAGATACCCAAGTACAAATGTGAAAGATTCTAAAATGCTCCATACTGATATTGCTTTCAGTAAAGGTTGAAAGAAAAAGTTGAAGTTGCAAATTTTTAAAGATGCTAGAGATTCAAAATTACAAAGTGCTGCAATTGAAGAATCGCTACCTTTGCAGATGTACTAAACCAATTTTCTTTCATTTAAAGTTTTATTTTGTATTGCATTGGTGTTAATAATAATTAAACCAAAACAAAGTGAATCAAGGTGTTGGTTAATTACGAACTCACCTACAACTTAATACTAATCTAAAAGATAGTGAACTAATTGTACCGCTGTAACTTATATGCTAAAGTTAACTAGTATAATTCAAGTCTTATGTGCTTGAAGAGTGGAGTAGAATATGAAGATCCGACCTACTATAAGTATTAGTCTTTATCGTTTGATCTTATTATTGTGGATCATATTTTTGTTTAATTTAAATCATTTTAACAAAGTTTTCGAACAGCTATTGCTGAGGGCCAACCTTGAGATAATATTAGCACACGTATAAATCCATCGTACGATTCTCGTCGATATCAATATGAGGCCAGATGATCCTAAATTAATTTAAAGTTGAGGGATGCAAAAGAAAAGTCTATCGGTTGCTTTGCATCATTTCTACTTTCATTATAGATGTGGTGATCGAAGCTGATGCAAAGCAAGGCAGAGCCAGTGCGGAAATTGAGATTTGATTTGTGAAGGGAGCATGTGGATTCGATGGTAAGAGAATCAAAGGCCGTGACTATACAACTCGAGGAACAAATAGACCATGTAGAACCCACCATGGAATTTGCCTTGTCACCAAGCAATTGTCTTTCATTAGCTCATGCCCGCCTCAATGGCATGGTGATGATAAAAATTATGAAAAGAAAAGAGGAATTGCACTTGAACATCCACGCAAATGAACATAGACATTAGACTGAGGCAAACATTGGGAACTCTACAAAATTCATCATGACTAAATAAATGCAATCCTTCTAATCGAAATAAATAAATAAATGCAATCCGAATATGAAGCATGCTTCGATGGGATGTTAATCACTTCTTCATCTTTACTAATTTTATTCTTTCTTCTGTATTGTATATCCATTTCGTTGTTACTCATCCATTTTGGCTGTTAATCTGCACACACGATACCTGAAATACCCTTCATTCTACATTTAAAAATAAAAATAAAAATCTAACAGCCTAGTGAAGGCTTGATTTATAACAACAATTACAAAAATCACTTCAATCCAGTCTACTCTTTCTGAAAGTTATCAAACCTCTTGTTTGATTCAGCAATTCAAGCCCTTGCAACTGTAGATCAAACTACAAAAGCCAGTGAAAAACACAGTTGAGAAGTTTAAAAAAGAAAAGCAAAGGCTGCCTAATTGCCAGATTACACTGTTTTTTCTAAGATAGCTTAATCAGGATTCAGTTGCAAACTAGTGGGAATGCAATACTAGCAAGATGCGGGCAAGAGAGCTGGTTGATTAGGTTGGAGGCTTGAGAGGGATTCCATATTCCCATTCCCATGGCAGAAATGTTCTTAGTCCCACCAGAGTTAGAGCTGTTGCCAGATTCATATTTCCATGACATCAGCTACGGTGATGCACTGCCACGAGAGATTCTATGGCTGCCATATATTCCTCCATTTTAGAAGTGGAAACATTCTGAAAGAATCTGGTTGACATTTTTCATCAACTGGATTTGAGGAAGCCATCTTCTTCATGAAGAATTATCCAGTGATAACTCCAACTCCATTCTGATTGTCAGAGGGTATCTCAAGAAGCAAAGAGTAATTGATTCTGAAGTCACTTAGCAGAAATCTGAGTGGATAAAAGGATTGTTTTCTTGGGATTCGAGTGATGCAGGCCAGTCGCATATATTCAATATTTCTCTACTTCCATACTTTACCTGCCCACAGGATCATTCGATCGTGATACTCAACAAATCATGCTAATGCCCACATCCATAAAGATTTGGATCTCTCACTTCATATTCGTTTACATGAATGCAAAGAATTTGCCTGCTGCCAAATTCCCTGTTCAGGGGCCAGGATGGTACACTTGTTGTAGAGAATCTGTGATGTGAATACTAATGTGGATGTGGAATTTTCTGGAAGTGGAAATGTGCATCTAAAATTTTCTGGAAGTTTCCTACTAATTATGAAATTTTATAGCATCTAAACTATATGTTTGGATTGATGTAAAAGGAATTAAAAAAAAAAAAGGGACTTTAAAAAAAGTGTAAGCAAGCCCACTCTTGAAAGTTATTAGTGAAATGTTGTAGTCTCTAAACTCTTTTTTTAAGATGAAAATAGTCTCTAAACTCTTATGTTTGAATTGATCTAAAAGGGAAAACAAAAATCTAAAAGTGCTTAAGGCAGCGCCCACTGAAAAAAAGGGAGAAAACAAGGCGCAAATTAAGTTTTATGAATAGTTATTCGAAAGGCTTTTACATGAAATAAAGTGGTAGTAAAAATATATTTTTTACACCTCGCCTCTAGCGAAGCAAAAAGTTCCAATTTTTGCGCAACTCCACCCAGATGGGAAGCGAAGCACATCAACTTGCTAGTTGCCGGAGGCGAAATTCTCAAGCCATATTTGGGAAATGCTAGTTTCCTGAGAATCTACGAATGACATAAGGCCTCATCACAGGGACTGAACATTGGCAACGTTTCACCCATGGAATGCATGCAAATATTTTTTTTATTTATAAACTAATAAAAAATAATAAGGAAAAAGAAAATTCATCCGTAAGACACTTAATTAGATTGTAGTTCCAATCTATTTGATAGAACATAGTATATACACTGAGCAGAGTGAATTCAGTTCAGTTTGACATTTTGACAGCCGTTGAACAATCACACCAATGATACAGTCCAACAGCCTTGCAATTGCGTTCTGAGTCACAACCTGGTGGAATCTAGCGATCGTGTGAGACACGCATGTTACCATAATATAACAAATTCAAAGAACTATGTACATAGAACAAAGTCATCTGTGGTCTAATTTCATAGGACTATACAAAGAACAATGGAGATGAATTTGATTGATTGATGGTGGTTGGATAATCACAACGATGACGCGGATGCCTGTAGCAGACACCACCACCTTGAAATTACAGTCTGGCTTCCTAGCTTCATTTGGAAAGAGAGATGCACACAGGCCACCTTTGTGGAAACTAGCATCCAATCTCCAAGAAGAGGTCATTCAGAGAAGAGTACAATGGCTCAGCAGCTTTGGGTCTTGCAACTGTCCCAAGGAGAAGATCAGCAGTGGTAAGATAAGGATCACCGTAGAAGCATAAGTTGGTATCCATCCTCGTTGCAACAAAGTTGCTTTCTAGTGATACGCCAACAAACGCACCTGTTTCATATTGCAGAAATGAAATAACTTCCAAGGTGCATAGTAACAGATGTCTATAATGGAAGTAATGTACCAGAAAAAAGTAACACCAGAGGATGTGGATCATGTCTCATGTAGAAAATTAGTAAGTACATGTTCCATGGAGAGACATAATAGGGGTGTCTCCCAAGCTATGCTAAGAAGGTGAGAAATACAGTTAAACAGGAAGAAGAGAGGTTGCTTCTCAGAGGCCATAGGTGCTTGAAGGATATGGAGTATGTGCAAACACTCAGGTTTCTTCCATGCAGAAGCAGATAGTTGACACTTGCCTAAGAGAGAACTTAGAGGATGCAGGTTATCACCATTTGATGCAGAACAGTAAAAGTTTGACATGAGAGCTGATAAGCATAGAAAATCAATAAGTTAAACAGCTTGGTTAAATTCCACAACTCCTGAATGTCCCTTTGAATATATTAGTACATCACTCTCTCATGACTCTGCCCAAAGCTACTAGCAACGTAGAGCTCAATCATCATCTCATCTCACATAGTTCCTGTCATTTCTATAAATAATTGACAAACGCTGTTCATATGTGACAAGATCTACATGCACAGTGTGCCTGATGAATAGGTCAGCTAAGCTATGAAGGAATGATGGAATAGCAATCACTTAATCATTTGAACAAAAATAATTCCTTTGTGGGTGTGCAATGGCTTTTAAAGAATGAGAAAATTTTGACAGCGAGCAATGGATATGACCCTTGGTACATCCGAACAGGAGAGGATAGGATTCCTGGAGCTGAGGGCATTGCTTGCCATGCAGCTGAGATCATGGACACTATGGTTGGTAACATCAGTTCCATGTAGCACACAAGTTTCCAGGTCAAAGTACAACTAAACATGATTACCTTTGATAGGTCAAAAAAATAAAATGCTTACCTTTGCTGCAACTGTAAGAGTAGCAAACGCCAGATCCTCTAATTCCAGCTCGAAGATCAGCTTCTAGAGCCCTTCCTACAGGTCCTGCTGCAGCACTCAACCCAGCTCCAACAGAAAAATGCATTCGACTCATAAAGGCCTTGACAGCTTTAGAATCATGAAGTACAAGTATGAAGTCTGTCAGTTCACCTCCAATCTGAAAAAAGGAAAGGAAAATTGAGGTTAATATGTGACATTCAGAATATAATGATAGGAAAGACATACAAAAGTATGTTATTCAGTTTAAAATCTTATTCTGTTTCTTTTGCACTAGAAATGTTATCAGGTGTGTGGTTATAAAGACAAAGGGTGGGCCACTTCGTGAAAGCTCCAGCAACAAATGCTCTGAGATTTACCATGCAGGTTCAGTCCTGGTCAACATTCATACCAATTTGACAACTTCTACAAAGGAAGTCATTCATCCAATGAAAACAGTCACCATTACATAATATTTTCCCCGCAGTTAACCATATTCTTTTCATGCAATAGATTCAATAAAAACCATCACAAATACAAATAACCATTCAGACAGAGACATTTGCTGCAAGACCATGGAAGTCAATAGCACAAGCACTTCCTAGAGCATCTCTTCCTTCATAATCTCACATCCAATGAGAAGATCAACATTCTTCATAAAACCCAACAGTATCAACTTTACCCTCCCGTTATCCTAACCTTATAATGCCATCTCCTCTGCTCAGGCTCTCTTTTCTTTCTTCCCCCCTTCTCTCCCCTACCCCACACCCCACACAAAACAAGTTTGATGTTCTTTCACCCAGTGTGATTATAACTGGACCAGGGGTCGAACTAGTTGAACTTGATCCAGCCAACCAGTGTATGACTGGCCCCTGGTCAAAACAGGTGGTCTGGTTCAGTCCAGTTTTAATAACATTACTTTCACATTTCACTTCTCTTTTATCTTCATAAGCTTCTAGCCTATTCATCACAAGCATCCTCGCAAAGACAAGTAAAAGATTGGAATCCATCATCCATGACTAAATGCTGGGCCCGATCAGTCAAATAGATTTCAAATCCATGATATACAAGTCTATATGAAAGCCATATTCAAAGGGTTAATTCAACATGTACTATCTACGGCACCCTATTTTATTTTCACAATTTCCCATATTTTCAACCATTATCTCCTATCTATTTTAACCACGTACTTTCCATGACGTTAATTTTCTTTCCATCAAGCCAAATTCATTCTATTGATCAAGCCCTTCAGTTCTTTTAAAAATAGTACAACAGTGAATTATCTGAAAAGTGGCATGTATTATGTCTATCAATAAATCAAAAAGAGGGAGAGGAGAGGTAGGAGAGCATGGGGGAGGAAGAACTTTGTATGTTAATAAACAGGTACAGGCAACAGAACTCAAAAAACAATCTAAAATTGGGGCAAGTAATCCATTTTCTCAATTATCATCTCCAATGTTTCTTTTCTTTTATTTTAACATTCTACCTTTCTTTTTGGCATGTTTTCTTTTAATCATGGATCAAACAACATAACATCTGCAACTGCAAATTTAAAAGAGAAACAGCAATCAAGCTACTTGAAGCTGAAGACTGCAAATTCAGATACCATCAATTCCCTACTATTTCATATCCTCTCAGCATCTATAAGTTAATTACTCTCGCACCACCTTAAATGCACCAAAAACTTTGTCCAACTTCTGATATGACATGACAGATTCAGGATCACCTAATTGTTGCCTACCTGTGCTCCCCATCCTAACCCAAGAGAAAGTATAGCTGATGGTGCAGACCAAGATCCATCTGACCTCCGAGCAACCACAAGACCTGTGCCAACTTTGTATGTAAGAAGAACCCCAACTTTTGCTACTGTCAAAATGGCCAAGCCTTTGGCTCCTTTTAGAACTGCCTGAGGTATGGATTTTTCTGGGTTTAACCTGGCAACCTGCAAGTTTCATTCAACCCAACAAAATAAGACCGCAAAGGAGAAAAAGTGTTAGAATATGCAGATTTCCATGACAATCAATCTTAGAGCCAGCAGCCAAGCTCCCTTGACTCAGATGCTCAAAACTTCAGTCCAACAACTAATTCGGTCAAGTATTTCAGGCTAAGGATCACCAAGGCAATTCTAGAGTGAATCCTAATAGTAGTATTAAGGACTAATGGAAACAAAAACACTATTGAGGTTAGTCTTGTAAATAGCACCCAGGTGCATCAGAACAACAAAAGCATACAAGTAACCCTGTTGTCTGTGCATATGGGTCAATGATCTGGAGTTCAGATTTCATCCTAACATGCTCCATGAGAATGGGAGGATAATAGAAATCCAAGACATTCTTCTCTGGCCCTCTTTTACAATTTCCACACTTTCCAGATCTTAAACAGAAATCAAGTTGCTATCAAAGTCTAGGATCTTCCCATCTAGGAGATTTCCAGTGTGACTTAATGACAATGACCTGGAGAACAAAGGATGTAGCAGTGAGCAGTGGGTATATCAAGAGATGCAGGATACATTCTTAAGCGACGTTAACCCACTAAAATTTCAGAAATGTTTTAATAAGAACCTTGAAAGGCAGGAAATCTTACCTGGCAGTAACTCCTCAAGGTATTTGCGGACTTATATATTTCATGTTCCATAGATAAACCCACTGGTAGATTTAACCAACCCCTCATGCATGTCCAATCCATTACATCATGCTTTGCTGCCTGTGCAGAGTTGCTGATGGAGTTGATCAATATGCCTTGCAAAGGATCAAGCCTATCATAGCAGACATCACACACTCTCTGTGGGTTCCTCTCCCTGAATTTAACAGGTAGCAAGCATCTCCCCTTACTGCAAGCCCGACAAAAAATGCGTCCGCAGAAACGACAATGGTGCCTGCCACGGGTAAGGGCAGTAAAAGGGGCATTACACTGCATGCAAGCCCTAGTAGAGCTGTCTGGCAACCATTCAGGGGGTTCTGCTTCCAATACCTCTTTACAGGCATTGTAGTTGATGACATCAGGCTCAAACAATGGAGGGGCACTTGGTATGTAAACTGAGGAATGTAAGACTGTGTCCCCATTCTTTCCGCTTCCAAGGAATGATATATTGGACCTGGCATCTCTTTGGATCTCTGTGGCATTAGAAGCTTTATTACGTCCAGTCAGAATAGCAAATATACCACCCAAAACATTTTTCAAATTTACTTCTGTAGTCAAGTTGGGATGATCATGAATCCAAGTATCATCACTGGAATCATACCCATCATCAAAAAAATCATGCTCTATTGATGACGGGTGAGAGTATTCTTGCTTGTGAGAACTTGATGCCGCTGAATTCCTGCCTTCACCAGCAGTCAAGCTACCATAACCTTCATCATAATGGAACTTGGCATCACCTCTCTCAAGTTTCGAGAGTGAAGAATATGAAAGTCTTCCTTCAGGAGTTGCCATGCAATCAGTCTACCAGCCAGGAGCTCCAAAAGATCTCAGGCCACAGCTACAGTAATTAAAATCAAGAAACATAAGTTAGGATGATCTGTTTCCTAGAAAATACACGAGAAACACATAGGACGTAAATGAAGCCTGACTGGCTTCTTTGCCTTCCCTAACCTCAAAGAAAGTTACACCTTTAAGCAGCTGAGGTCATACAAGTATTTGCTACATTCTGGCCACTGATGTTGATAAAATAACAAAATGGGTTGGGAAATACACAGAAAGAAAGTGGTGGGCATTATTTCTACATCAGAATGCCAAAAGAAATCCTACTCCATATGGTAAAAAGACAATCTCATGTTAGCATATTTGGTTCCATATCCATACAGAAAGGCCTGCAAAAAGAAATTGAATTTGCAATAAAAAGTCCACAGGGACGTCTAACAGATCTAACTCACATGAAACTATCAATCATCTCTCTAAACATCAATCAATCTCAAGGACTAGACACCTTCTGAAAATTCGTTTGTTTGTCACCTCCAAAACCTTGCAAGCATTAGTCCAAAGTGAGCAAATTAAAATTTTCTCTTCTTCACAAGATCAATACATGCAAATACAGTTCGAAAACTATAAATTTTCAACCCCAAATCAGGTTATGTAGTTCATAATATATCAGTTTATACAGTTAATATTATATCATTAGATGGCCAGATGGCCAAATTGTACACATCCCTGCCACTCCGGGTTGATGCACCACAAGAAAAACTTCAATGCATCTCAAAAACTAAGCCGCGCTTCCGCAGTTCATCTCAATGCGAGTTGATACATGCTCACTGGACGAGCCACAGGACTACCAAATCATTGTTTCAAATGCAATCAAACATCAGGGAATGCACAAATTCCACAAGCTCGATTCAAACAGCTACTAATTAGAAGAGCGCACAAAAAATCCTCAGTTCAACTCATAATAACAACGGTTCTAACGAAATTGGGGTTCCTCGAAATAACACATACAAGATCAAGTCTTTTCTTCTATTTAGTCGTGCAAATCGATTGAAACCCTAGGAAGGGGGGCACTGCATCATGGATTCAATACAACCGAGACAGAGATTTCTAATCGAGACGGTATCGACTTAATCAAGTTTTTCCGGATCGAAAAAAAACTCGTTGACTACAGCGATTTGCAGAATAGCAATCCGCCCAATCCATGCAAGATAACGACATCGATATCAAATATCATAAAATTAAATTGCAAACAGGAAACCTTTCTCGATTTTTGTTCGAAGACGAGATTCTTACAGGTGCAAAAATCGAACGGAATTGATAAAGACCGCGGCTTTCGTATGTAATCGAATCAAAGAATCGATTTGCAGAAGGCGTCTCTTAGCGGCTCGGAATCTGCAGCGATTTCTTATTGGAATTGGGGCTGCTCCGCAGCTCTCTTGGGCAAGGCTGTGATTACCCGGTGACCACCTTTGGGGACGAAGTCACGTCCAACCGCCTGGACAACAACCCTTAAGGACTCATGCCACAGGTTTTTGCACAACCGTACCCTTAAGTGTGCTTAATTACAAATGACTCCTTTTCTCTGCAAATCTGTAAATTACAGCCTATCCGGGATGCTTCCTTTTCCTTTTCTACAAATCTATCAATTACACCCGCTAATGATCTTGTTAGCCCTCTGTCTGAAAGGTGTATTTCTTAGTCTTTAAAGAAAGAAAAATGATTTTGTTAGTCCTACTTAAGTAAATCACTTACTTAAACTACCTCAAAAAACTCATTTAAAACACTTTTGTTTATTTTTTTCTTATAAACTTGTTAATATAAATGTATTTAACATACAAAACAAGTTTTAACATTTTTGAATATGCATATATATATTTTTTGAGATTTTCAAACGTAGAAGTATTTGAAAATAGATAAAATAACTTTATGTCTAAAAATCTCAAAAAATATATACATATTGGTCAAATTAATTTATATATTAAATATATTTAGATAAATAAGTAGATAAAAAAAGATAAAAAAAAAAAAGTAATTTTTTTCTAAAATTTTCATTTGTGTATTTTTAAACTCCGAACATCAATATTCTAGAAAATTTAAACAAAAAGGTATGATTTGGAATTAGACAAATTACAGAATTCAATTTGCAAAAGTTGGCCAACCCATATATGTTCCACAACATGACAACCTAATTTTGCTAATCATGTGCGTTTACGTGGGCCAAATCTTAGCCATCTGGTCTTCGATCTTATTTTGGTCATGTCTTTCACCGGTTCCCGGGCTTTCTTACACTTTTGGCAGGCAGGCATTAGAAAATAGTGCAATCTGCATGCATTTTAAATCCTGAGCTTTGCGGTAAAGCTTGGGTGCATGGATTCCTTCAGTCACGCGTTCTAATTTCTCCTCAGTTAGAGTGGAGTGAGGGCATTTTTACTTGTCCCCCTAATATAGGGTATTTTACATAGATTTTCTATGGCTATAAAGATGTTCCATGAAAATTCTCTCCATTGCGTAAGGTTGAGGGCATTCTTTCGTCCCTCTAATGTGGAAAAATTGCGTCATAGACCCTGTAACTATGTGTATTGGCATTTTGGACCCCAAAGTTTTCGTATTAGCATTTTAAACCCCCGAAAGTTTCAACCTTTGCGTTTTACCCCCTGCGCCCTAACGCCGTCAACAAAGTCGTGCCTAGCCGTCCGAAATGACCAAAATACCCCTGACAGAACAGAAAGGCAGAGGCCACGACGCCAGACCTCAACCCTTCGCAAAACTCCTCCGACCAAAAATCCCCAAATTGAAGCCCTACCTCAATCAGCACTCATTCGGTGGCCTAATCTCTGAATCGGAAACAGCAGCCTAATCTCTGGATCGATTGCGTCCGACGGCAACTCAGGAAATCGTAAATCAATACAGAACTCATTTTCTCCTACAAAGACTAAGACATTTTCTCCTTTTGTGTGCGGAAGACAAGATTTTGACTGCTGAAACTCATTCAACAGCTCTCGCTAGTTTGAGATG
>JAXCLR010000092.1:13337710-13349931 GCA_035584095.1 Annona squamosa | reverse complement strand
AGAAATGATTGAAAAGTAGGGTTGTTGTATAGAAATATATGTAAAAAATAATTAAAAAAAGAGTAGTTATGAAGAGTAAAAAGTTTTAGATGGAAAAGTTTTAACCTGACAACTTTTCTAAATTGCCAAACACACCCAAAATATCAATTTTAACACTGATTCTACCTCTATTCATAAAACCTAAATTTTAACTATATTTTTGAAATTTGAGTTCGGGTTGAATTTTAAGTTAGAATTTATGTTAATAAATTTAAATTTTATTTAAAAGTGATAAGTTTAGAATTTTATATGAATAAATAATAATAACAAATCATGTGAGTAAATATAATAATATATAATCAAACTACATATTTTTAAAAAAATAGTAATATAAAGAATATTTCTAGAAAAAATTTAACATCCAAACTAAGATAAAAAAAGAAAATTAATAAGTGTAAAAGTAAATGATAGAAATAAAAGATAAATATAAATGAAAATAATATACTTCATTTACAATAAAATTAAAATATGTCAAATTTGTATTCAAATATAAATATAACAACATCAAATATAAAGAAATATTGTTTAAATAGTATATATCTAATATATTTTATAATAAATATAAAATGAAAATCAGGCTCCAGTTCTTCGGGTTCGAGTTTACTTGAACCCTAAACCTATTGTATATTACAATCGGGTTCGGATTTTTTAGGTTTCGGCTATGAAAAAGCAAATGTCAATACCGTTTAAAATTGGATTCGGCGGGTCAGGTCAAGCTCAACTCAGCCCAAGTTGCACCGCTAATCATATGTGAAAATTATGTATCTTTAAAATGTATGTCGACTTATTTTTAATTTTAAAAATAAAAATAAAATATTAAATAAATTTAGACAAATAATAAAATTTCATATACGTAAAAAAAGTTCTGGGTGTGTTCAATAGAAAAAAATTTTGAATAAAAATTTTTCAAATGAGAGAAAATAATGGAATATAATATAAATAATGATAAAGAATAAAAAGAATAAAGTTAAAATAAATTGGTTAAATGTATAGATAGTTACGTAGAAATGATTAAAAAGTATAACGGTTATATAAAAATAGAAAAAATTATTAAAAATAGAACAAGTGAAAAAAATTTAAAACAAACAATCACTTTTAAATAATTTTTTCAGTTGACTGATAAGATGGTGTGTTGGTGTTTTTATACACCTAGCATTTTCACATAGGCTAGAGTTGTTCTTGTACTTAACTACCACAAAAGCCTTTGCGGATGCTATGAAATATCTTCATTTCTTTAAAAATATTTTTTTCACTCTTAAAAATAATAATTAATTTTTTAATTTTATATAATTTTTTAATTCTCATACAATTTTTTCTTTAAGTTTTTCCTAAATATATCCACTATATTTTACTCTAATTTCAAATATATCTACTAAATTTCTAAAATCTCAGATATACTCATTATGTTTATAATTAATCTTAAAAATACTCAATCCCTGAGTTAATGTATTTAGTTAATATGTGAAATTACTCATATGTTCATCAAATTTTGGACATAATCGAAATTTTAATTATTATAACTCGCTAATACCCTAATTGCACATAAGCTCTAAATTTGAAAAATTCTAATATTATTTACTTTATATTTTATTTTATTTTTATTGTTTTATAAAAATCATATTTTGGGCATTTATAAAAATTTGACTATCAGTTTTTAATAGAATGAGAATTTTTGAGATTAACTACAAAAATAGTGGGTATATTAAGATTTTAAAAATGTCATGAGTAAATTAAGGATTAGCATTAAATGTAATGAATATATCTAGCAAAAGTTATTTTTCTTTTTTAGTACATAGTAACAGTTTTTCCATCTCAAGTCCTCATCTCATGGAAGTTGTGAATAGTTGGTAAAATAACATTAGTGTACCACATTTTCACCAAAAAAAATATATATAATGAAATTTTTATATGCACCTAGTCATATTACAATCAGGCACAAGTGATTGATAGTTTACAAGATACTATTATCGTAAATTGAACATCACGGGATTGAAAAATTATGTTGATGCGGTGATAATTCTCGTATTATCAATAGATTTAATATTTATAATTTCTAAAGAATTTAAAAGTTTAAATAGATTAAAGAAATGAGCATTCGGGTTCATGCTCTTTAAGAAGTTAGAATGTGAAACCATGAAAAGTGTTTTTCTCAAATATACTTAGTACATTTTCAAAATTCCAGACATATCTATTATGTTTGCAATTAATTCTAACAATACAAAATTTATGAATTAACTCCCTTATTTAATATATAAAATTACTAGTATACTCTTCAAATTTTGAACAGAATTAAAAATTCGAAGTCATAACGCACTAATGCTATAAATGCACATGAGTTTTAAATTTAAAGAGTTTTAATTTTATTTTCTTTTTATTTTATTTTAATTTTTATTATTTTATTATAGCGATGTCCTGTATTTATAAAAAATTTACTAATGGTTTTTAACAGAATAGATATTTTTTTAGATTAACTACAAACATAGTATGTACATCTAAAATTTTAAAAATATGATAGGTTTATTTAATATTAGAATTAAACGCAATAAGTATATTTAGAAAAAGCCTTGGTAAAAAATATCATACCTTATTTCAGTGCACGTTCGTGAACAAGCCTCGAACTTCTAATCCGGGTGATCAGTAGTGATTGAAAAGGTGAGCAGAAGAATAGAAAAGTGGATAAAACAGTGGATACAAGATGCTATAGTCGCTATGATTGGAGCATCCATAGAAAATTCTAAGATGGTAATTAAATGCATGTTAACTGTAAAGTCTCAAATATGCATCCATAGGCAGAATGTGTAGTGTGCACACCCACAACACACACGCACACGCTAAAAGCCTGCCGCACCAACTTTTGTACACCTCAATTACTCTTGTTTCCCAGGTTATGATTCCTTTGCTTGGCTGTTGCTGTGATCTCCTTAATTCGACTATCTATTTCATGCAGTCCAAGCATGCCGCCGGTAAAAGAGTGCTCGCAATTTCTCTCCAAGGCAAAATTTCGCTGACCTATCAAAGGGAAAACTTCCCTAATTTTAGAGAAATTACGATAATTTTGCATAATTATGTTTGTTAAATTATGAATTGAAAAATATATTGTTCTCTGTTTTATGTAATTTTCAAACAGAAAAAGTTTCAAAATATTTTTTAGCATTAATAATTTGTTAATTAGAATATATGGAGCTAAAATGTAAATTGGGGTCCAAATAAAAAGGGGACAAGTTTTTTCTTGGCCTGGACACACACTAGTGTGAGCCACGTAATCATCAAGTGTTGATAGTAAAAAGAGGACAAGATAATATGATGAGCAGAAATTTTCTAAAAACTTCCCTTCACATCGACATCCAAATACCGCTGATAATTTCTCCAACATATCAATAATTTCTCCTAACCTAACAAGACAATATATTTTCTATCGTCAATATTTCGTCAATTAGCAAAAATCAAAATTTAGCCTGATTTTGCCAACAATGGGTAAAAATCACCTCAACCCGATTTTAATCGATCAGCTTGATATTTTGACTAAGGGCCTTTTTGGTCTTGTGTTGTTCCATATTAGCAGGTTTTTTCAAAATTTGAATTGTTTCGCAGATGCGCTAAGGTGTATTATCTTCTAAAAAATAAGTAATTACCCACCAAATTCCCATGCACTGGGAATATATATTTTATGTTCTACGCAAATGTTGGTGAAATTTTGTTGAATATAAATAAATGTTGGGACGAACAGGAACATAAGACACATATTCAAACGGTGGTCATACGCCACTAGGGGTGTAGCTCATCTGGATGATATTTTAGCCTATGTGTCGGGCATTTGTTTCTCATTTATTAGGAAAACTTGTGTCTGCTATTTGTCTTAGGAATGAGGTAAAAATTGGTTGAGTCGAAATAGAAAAAGTATACTTTGTAGGAATACTTTCTTAGAAATATTTAGTAGAAAAAATATTTTGTCGATCGCTGCAAAAGCTGACATTGTTCCCCGCCACCTCTACTGATTCCTTGCTACCGGCTGCTACACAAGACCAACATCGTTGCTATAGATCTACTTTACACAGATGATTAGGACTGTCGGCGATCTTGCATCCACTGCCACTTCCTTCTTCCTCGCTGATGGTACTAGCGAGACAAAAACGATAACCCTACGCACACCGCTGCTTTCTACTGCTACTCTTCTTCATGGACATATCAATAACAACTTGCAAATGCACCACTATTTGCCAAAAAATGCCCATCAATCTCTGGTTTTGTATAGTATAATTGAGTTGACTCACGAAATGTTCGTGAGTCGACTCGGATAATGCATTCGTTGTTGTAACCAAATTGAGTTGACTCTTTTCATAAGTCGACTACTTTTAGGGGTAATACTATCATTAAAAAATTTTATGTTGTAGTTGTTGACGAATTTTCTGTACATTAACGGCGATATTTAAAGTGCAACAGAGGCAAACTATCAGAGTTTTAAAAGCAAATGTGCCAAACGCTTAGGCTAGAAAATAAATACACCTGGTTAGAGGGACTAAAATGAAAAAAGACACAAATTTTCAACATTTGATCAAAGCAATAATAGTGCATGGAAGGGCAAAATCTACGCAACATTTAATGAAGTACTTTTAAGAAGGAAGCCACGAGTCTTGAAATCTATAACTTTCAACATTTATCATCATCCACTTGAACTCTTCAGCTCTTTTGTTCTTTATTTTCACTAAAAGTCTCACATCCTTCCTTCTTCTTGCTTTTCTTCTACTTTTACAAAGTTCTTATCTTCCCCATCGAAGACAGTGACCATAATAAAGGAAATGCGGCAGTAAAAGAGCAAATGCTAGAAAAGTTGATGTTAAGGGTGTATTTGGCAATTTACAAAAATTGTCAAGTTAAAACTTTTCAATTTAAAACTTTTCATTCTTCATAACTATTTTTTTAAAATTATTTTTTACATATCTTTCTATATAACAACATTACTTTTCAATCATTTCTACACAACTACCAATACAACTAACCTATTTATTTTAAATTTATTCTCTTTATTCCTCATTATTATCCCCTACAATATCACATCATTTTCTATTAATTTGACAACTTTTACATAAAAAAAATTTCATAAAAAGTTTTACAACTTTCTAAACACACCCTAAAAGAAATAAGCAATATCACCAGGTAGAACCTCATCAAAAGACAAGATTGGAAATGTTTGGGTCACAGAGATGAGACCTTTAAGGAATTGAAAGAAGGAGATAAGATTTTTACATGAAAAAAAGCCACGAGAAGTAACTTTAGTCTTCGGTATTTGAAATTTTCAATGAGCAAGTTACTCCCAAGTTAGAGAAGATAAAGTGGGTTCTTATTAGCTCTTGGTATCTCTTCCTCTTGCCTAGCTTACTTATTGTAGTGGAGCCATTTTAAAATGATTTGTCAAGATAAGTAGGCCACAAATTGCATTTTAACATGATAATCAGTGAGTCCAACCAATGAAGATAATCGCAGTAGAAAGACAAATGCTAGGGTGATGGAGTGGCTAGCCGACATAATCAACATATGTAGAAGAAACTACAACAGATGCGGCAATGGGTAGCGAGCAAGCCAACATGGTTGCCTTGTAAGAGAAGGAATGATGTCCATGGAAACATCTTTCTTGAGAGATGCAAGTGCACAAAGAGGCCACTTCGATATGGCAATCTCAGGCATTGGGTATAACCCTTGTTTGGATTTGCTTGACCCAGAATTAGAGTCCAAACCCAGCCGAGAAAGATTCAAAGGGAGTGTTCCGACTCGAGAGGTAATGATAAGATATAAAGAAAATAAAGTTAAAATAGATAATTTAATTATATTATTAATTGTGTAGAAATGATTAATAAATATAGTAGTTGCATAAGAAAATATGAAGAAATAATTTTAAAACATGGTAATTATAAAGAGTAAAAATTTTAGTTTGAAATTTTTTTTTTATTGAAAACGAACATGCCCTTTGTTTTTAATTTTTTTCTAATTCGTTGTGAACTAGCCCAGTTCTGGCTGGATAAGTGGACAACTAAATTTGTAGCAACGACACCCATATCTTCTGAATTACTAACTCTAGTCCTTGCTTGAAAAAATCTTGTTCCAACCATCATGGACAATAATACACTGTATCATAATGAGATTAAACTAATTTTCAAATTCCCACCAAAAGGATTTCACCATATCATTTATTCTCATCATGCAAGTCCATTGAGGATCCAACCATAATTGACAAGCCCATAGTACTAAATCATTCACTTGATTTTCAAGGAGACAAATTGCGCATGATATATGTGATTGGAATTTGGATGATAATACTACTTTACTACTACAAATGATAAGAAGAAAATAGCATATGTAAAAAAAAGGATGGTCATGTAAAGATTAAAGTGAAAGTCCATAAAATATAAATATTTTAATAATATTTTTTAACACAAATAAAAATATAGATTTACTTTTAAATCCTGTAGTTTAGAAATTTTTTTAAAAAGAAAAGTTCTTCTTTTACCTACAACATTTGCTCATAATTCTTAGTGTACACATGATGTTTGAAAAATTCTTTTTATATGGCCAAGAATTTCTATTATACCAATGTTGTCAAAACAATCATTAACTGCCCCCATTGAAAAGATAATTTTGTCTATCTATAGTTTCTTAATTAAAATAATTTAACCTTAATACAACTCAATTAATGTTGATAAATCATTAATTTGTGACATCAAATAATTCCAATATTATATTAGGACTAAATTATTTCAATTATAAAAATTCTAAAGAGTCAAAATTGTGTTTCCAATGGTGTAGTTAATGATTGTTTTAAAGCATAAGTATAATAGAAATTTATGATGAAATGTTATGAATATCAAAGAAATTTTTGAAACATTATAGGTGTATTAGGAATTAGGGGCAAATGTTGAAGATGTAAGAGTATTTTTTCCTATTTTTATTTTTATTTTGGCTATGTGCAAATTGAAAAACTCCTTTGACTATGTTTTATCGCAATCTATTCAATTTTTAGTACTTTTAAAATCGCCACATCAAGTATGCAATTCTCCTAATGATCTTTCAGTTTAATGGTTTTGATCATCAATTTGGGTCCTCCAAATATGATGGCTATTGGCTACAACTTTCTGAATATACTCACATGTACCTTCAATCCTGCACAGATGTGGCATCAATCCAGAGAAGGATGCTGATCGCTATCACAACACATTATGTTTGAATAATATTAAACATGAGTGCTTTCATCAAAAAAATTTTCATCCGAAAAAAAAATAAATTGGACATAGATGCTTTCCACATCAGAGATTGACAACATCAGGGAAATGCATCACAACCCATTTCTTCACAAGGGTTGTGAACAAAACAAACACCCAATTGTGAAAACGACTGCATGAAGAAAATACATTGTCATATACAGTTGGAGATGCAGTCAGGGAACATTCATAAATTTAAGGGAAGTATTCAAGATTTTGTATAGAGATCAACCAAGGAAAAACATTTGCTGAGAGCCAACCTGCATAGTTTTGGTTTACAAGGTCTGCCTTATGCATGCATGCATGTGAATCGTAAACCATGTATGGGGGATTTGATAAGCATGCCTTAGGCATGTTCAACCGTGCCTGTCAATTCTTGATCAGCATCGGGAGGTGATCAGGTCAAGAACTATTCAAAGCCTGCGTTTTCTAACTATCACACACTACCATGCAAAGATTTCAGGTAGATGGAATCATCGTTGAAGGAGTGATTGAAATGCCATGATTCTGAAAAGTGACCTCGTAAGTTCACTGAAAATGTCCTCTTCAATGAACAACAACAAGAACAGATCCATCAATTTATCTGCCAACCCAATGAATCACATGCTTACTCTTTCATCTGTTATGCTTCATAAACTGATGAATACCATGGCAATGGATTCAAAATACACAGTTTTGCTATCTGCATAAAACGAATTCCCATGACAATGAATTTTTAACATACGAAGAACTGTTGCCTTCAATTAACATATAAAGGGTGTCAAATCAGGTAAATGTTATGAGTGTGAGAAGAGGACAAATGGCACCTTCAATTCAGCCTGGATGCTTGATGATCCTCTGCAAGACCACCGTCCTTGCCCTCCGGATATCGCGGCTGCATCTATCAGCTTGCTCACCCAAGTCCTCAATGCTCTTCATAAACACCCCCAGCTTCTTCTTTATCTCTTCCACTCCAAACTTCACAGTCTCCTCATCCCGGAGGGCAAAATCAGTGTTCTGCAGCATCGTCTCAATCTCAATCACCAGACGATCCACAAGCACTCGAATGCTGTCCAAATCCTTGATTGCAATGAAAGTACCAACTTGCATTGTGCTAAATAGCTCCTTCTGCCCCTTCAATGCAACCTCATATCCCTTCCACAGAGAATCGATCCACTTACCCATCGATCCAAGGGGAATAGAAGCAGCAGCAGCCAACGCAGAGGCAACAGGAGGTGCAGCCATCGCAGCAGCCACAACAGAGCAGATGAGCACGGTGGCAAACGCCGCCACGAAGATGATGTTCGACACCTTGCGCCACGTCTTCACGGTCTTCAGCTTCTTATCAATCTTGCTCTTCCTCTGCTGTAGCTTCTCCAGCATCACCATCTGCTGCCTGTAAACAGATTGAAAGACTTGGAAGAATTCCTCTGTAAATGGGTTGCCGGCAGCCTTGAAATTCTTCAATTCTTCCAGTGTCTTCTCATACTTCTTACCGTCGGCGCTGCCGGCGGCCGCGCCCTCCTCTTCGAATTGCTGGAGGGCGACATGGAGGATGAGCTGGCTATCACGAGCTCTCTTCAAGCACTTCTCCAGCGCAGTGCAGAAATCCAGAGTCTGGAGGCTGTTTTCAAAGTACTCTTCAACGAGGTCGAAGAGCTCCTGATTCTTCCAAATGTCCTTCTTGCAATCCAGGATAACTTTGACGACCTCCTGATTCATTTCAAGGAGACAACCGGTGACTTCCTTGAGGGACTCGAAGGAGAGGGAACGGACCTCGACGCCGGCGGCGAGAGTGGTGATGACGCGGCTGGTGCGAGCTTGCAGGGTGGTGTCGAAGGACTGCAAGTCCGGATCAAGGCGGCAGGCGTCTTCGTAGGAGCTCAGCTCGGAGGTATAAGGCAGGTTGTCGTTGATGTGGAGAACCGGCGGCGCTTCGCCGGATTTCTTGCTGAATTGCCCTCCCATTAGAGCAGATGCCAAGCTGAATCTCAAAAAAAAAAAAGAGTGATTGAGGAGCGGACGGAGACCCAAATCGCAGGGGAAAAAAAAAAACGGTAACAAAATGAGGAATCTTTTCAGCGGAAGATTCTCTGCTCTTTGTTGGGGATGTCAGGAATTGGTTGTTCTATAAAGAGAGAATCGGAAAAGAAACCCAATTTCAAACTCGAACGGAGAGATCGAAAACCTTATCTGGCTGATGTGAAAGGATGAAACTTTGGTGCTGGAACAAGAGAAAAAGCTGAGAAAGGGCGTGGAAATTGCAGAGAAAGCGGAAAAGATTTGACTTTTAAGGAATGAGGAGAGCGGGAGAGAGGAAGGGCTGGGAGGAATTTCCGAAAGGAAACTTGAAAGAGCAGAAAGAGAGAGAAAGAGGGGGGAAGAGAGCGGTGGGGTTTTGAAGATGGCTTGTACGCATGAAGAAGAAGGGGAGGCGAGGATTGGAAAACGCGGGAAGCAATGTTGAGTGTTTCTCTCTACCGCTAACAGTAGCGGTTTGGAGGTCGGAAGCTATTCAAATAACTCTCAAGAGGAGGGGGAAAGAGAAGGAAAAAGGGTGGGGCCGTAGGGTAGGAAGATGCGAGCGTAACTTGGGGTCTACCTGAAGGGCTCTGGTGTGGACCCAAATATTTATAAATGTTCCCACCATCTTTCTTAATCCTTAAAAAGGTCACTTTAGATGATGTTGAGAATCAATAGCTCGGATGTTATTGAAATATCTGTGTCCACCTTATTACGTTTAATTAACATTTTAGCCCATTAATGCAGTTGAGAGCTTACGCTGTCTTAATATAAAGCTAAAGTCAAAACCATGCAATGAAAATATGCATTGATGAATGTGATCCAGATTGTTTGTGAGTAACGGGGTACATGAACGGGAAAGAACTGGGAAGGGGTAAAAGGAAACTTATATATGCTTTTTTCAGTGTTTGATTTGGCATGTGACCCTTTGTGATATTTTTCATATCTATTTCAAGGGTATGTCAGTTCGGAGGATAATGGGAATGGAAATCCCAACACTTTAAAGTGTTAAGTAGCCAACTACATTATTTTATTTAATTTTACTCCTTTATGTTAATTATTTTTTCATATTTTTTTACTGTTATTCCATCTGTATTTACTTTTTTTTTTTTTATGAAAAGTACATGCCTCCCCTCTCCTCCGCACTATATTTACTTATTTCTACTTTACTGGGGACTATTTCATTCCTCATTTCTCAGTCTCCTTCTTTTTAAAACAAACAAAGTGATAATGGGGAATGAAAAATGCCAAAAGTCAATTTCATTAATTATCTAATTATCTTACTTTTTTAGTTTTCATATTTATATTCCAATATTTTTTATATTTTTCCATAGCTACTTTATCTATTTTTATTTTATTCCTTTTTTTACCTCTATCATATTTAATCCATTTTCCATGTTCTTAAATTACCAAACTGCTATTTGAATTGGATGAGAAAATTGAATACAAAGTTATTACTATGCAGTAGGAAATTCAAAATTATATGAGAAAAATGAGAGAAATATTATTGAATTCCGGATAAGTACCACTGTAATGTATGTATGAGAAAATAAAAGATTTATGAAAAGTAGAAAAGTAATAGAGAATTAGAAAAATAATAGGACAGTTCATGTGCCACCCATTCCGCATAAATTTATTTTAAATTTTATGTATTGCTGAAATTGTTTCTCTAATCCAAAAGATTAGTTAAACAGGATTATCAGGTGCAAAAATGAGTTCCATTCATTTGTTTCTTTGTTTGTTACGTATCACTGTCTACAAGCATCAAATGCAAGCACTTGGCGGGCGGATTGTGATATTTTTCCCAAGTTATCTCGGGGAATGGAATTTCCAAGCAAAGATTGTTGTCTAAGAAATATATACAATATCACGTGATTTACAATTACCTACGTAAACATTCCTGCAATGTACATGCGTTCAAAGAGAAAATGCAAAGGATAACCGCCACCGCCAGCCGTCAAATTTCGTGCAGCAATGGATTGTTGAAAGCGCTTTGTCAGCTTTTGATGATTACATCGCGGCTGTATGCGAAATCCACTTGTTCCGGATGTCGGCTGCGTGGGTTTTCGGGTGTGTTTGGCAGCGCGAATAAAATGTCAAAGTTAAAATTTTTTAATTAAATTTTTTTTTTTTATAAATGTTTTATTTTTTAATTATTTTTCACGTTTTTTTATACAATTATTATACTTTTCAATCATTTCTACATAACTACCAACACAACTAACTTATCTATTTTAATTTTATCCTCGTAACTCTTCTTCATTATCCTGGTTATATTATAGCATATGATAATTTTTATTCTTCAAAATTATTCATCAAAAATTGTATTTATTTCCAAACACTCTTCGTTAAAAGATAAAAATTATAAAAATAAATCAGGCATGTGGGTAATGGGGATAATTTCCCACAACTGATGACGCCCGTGTTTATTTCATCGGGTGTTAAGCACTAAGTAAAACACGTTAAATTAAAATTTTTTATTCTCGGTATTTATTTGATTATTTCTTTACATTTTCTATACAATTATCATGTTTTTAATTATAATTATTTATATATTAACTTTATTTTCTTTATTTGTAGTATTACTTTATTGTCTTTATTTTTTAGCATTACTTCTGTTATATCATTTTCCATCCATTCAAAACCTTTTATACAAAAAAAAAATTCTTTTAAAAATTTTATCATTTTTCAAACACACACGTTGAATGATGGATGGCCACTAAAATGATAATATATCATTCGGTTTCGTCGACTTCCAAGGGTTTGTTTGGCGCGATTAATGTCTGTGAAAAGGGACTCTGATTCAGTGCACCCGTGCTGCACGCTCCCGGGCGCATACATATATTTTTTTTTATTTTTTTTGAAAAAATTTGCATAAAAATGTTACTCCAAGTGTATTTAATCAGTGTGTAAATTTTTATCATTTTTTGA
>JAXCLR010000092.1:13293809-13327634 GCA_035584095.1 Annona squamosa | reverse complement strand
ACATCATTTTTTACTAATTTGACAAGTTTTACATAAAAAACTTTTCATCAAAAGTTTTACAACTTCCCAAACACACCATAAAAGAAATGAAAAATTGTGGTGTCTAGCCAGGTAGTAGTACCACGGCGCTCGTTGGGTGGTTTTTCGTCAGAGCGCAATTCGATTCCTGCGTTCTGGAGGTAATATTTTATAATTTTTCCCATTATGCGTAGTTTTACGGATTTCCGTACGAGTGGAGATATGCTGGGTGCTTTTGATAATAAATAAAAGTTATTAAGTTAAAACTTTTCGATTGAAAACTTTTTGCTCTCACGACTATTCTATTTTTTAATTATTTTTTCATATTTTTCTATACAATTACATTACTTTTCAATAATTTTTACATAATTACCGACACAACTAATTTATCTATTTCAATTTTATCTTATTTATTCCTCATCGTTACCCTATCATATTACATCATTTGACAAATTCTACTCTTTACAACTTTTTATCAAATGTTTTATCCATTCCCTAATACACCATTTGTAAAAAATGTCCCTCAATTAGGCAAGGGTTATGAAAAATATTCCTTCATTTGTGAGAAAAAATATTCTTTCGATTTGTGAGAGTTGTGATGATACTAAATTGTAAGATTGGATGTCATGATGTATGCTATCAAATAAAAAAAAATGTACCCGTCTTTTTGGCTGCATATAAATTAAACTTGGTTGCATTTGGCTGCATGTAAATTAAACTTGGTAACATTTGTATTAATTGCATAGCAAATGTTTGTTTAGCTTGATACACTTAGCTGCTTATTATCTGCAACCAAATATTTACATGTAAATATTTATATTTTACTGTAAATAATGATGATTATTGGATTATAATTAATACAGAAATTTGGTTGCTTATAATCAAGTGTAAGTAAAATTGAAATTTGGCTACGAGACGGAGGTTAGATACAATATCTTCTGTTGTAGTGTACATAATATGGATGTTAAGTTTTGACTTTTAAGGATAAAATATATTGTAATAAATTATATCGACAATAAGTTTCATTTTTGTTAACGAAAATTTTGTAATCTCATCGCTAATTCTGTGGAATATTCGCCTGCAAACTCGTTGCCGAAGTAAATGTATGCGATGTGATAAAAAAAAAATTGTGTGCTTGACAGCGATTGTATTATTATATATAGCGAAGATATATATAAAAATAAACCTTTAGAAAAAATTTGTTTAAAAAATTTTATTTCCAAAGAGTGTGCCCGTAGATTTTGCTGGTAATGCGTGTCTATTTCTTTAACGTATGAAACTTTTCCTGAAAAAAAGAAAGTCTTTGTGAATTTCAAGACAGAAGACAAACATATTATGATTACAACAAAAAATTCTTACGATTAAATGAAACCATAATATTAAAATACAAACGAATAAAGATCTTGTTGATTTGATTCTTTAGTTTTTACTCACGGCTTGTTTCTAACATGCATTGCATGTACTCGGGTATTTGAAAATCAATTTAGCGTTTTTGTACTTCCAAATGACTTATTTTTTTGCCACCAAATATCTATCTGATAATAACATCCCTAATCTATTTCAATGAGGTCAGGTGTTCAATTCAGGTATGTGCATCTGGGTGCTTAGTTCTTTCCTGTTTTACAGCGATTTACTTCTCCATTTTGGTAGGAGTTTAATTAATATGAGCCTGTCGTCTTTCTTGGAAAATTATAAGAATGTCTTCGAGTTTAAATGTAATACAAATTAAAATGATTGTAAATATATACATAAAAAAATAACTCATTTTTTAATTTCAAAATTTAATCTTGGAAATATAACTATTGATTTTGCAAATAATTCTTCATTTTATATCCTATAACGGATTATTTAATCCTCAATATTAAAATTTCTTTGCAAAACACCAGTATCTCCGACAGCGGATGCTTTAGATTTTCTGGCAAAAGTCAATCTTAAATTTTGTAATCCATCTTGACATTTTTTTTTTAAAGCATCAGACACTATGAAAGTCATACAAATGCCCGATTGATGTTCATGGATGACAAGTCAAATGATGATTATGGACTTCGTAGAGTTAAGGTGTATTAAATCAAGTAAAAATAGTAATCATATTTAATCTTTAAATACCACGATAATCGCATATAGTCTCCCATAAACTGGGCATTTACAAGTGACTATAAATATTTAAAATTTTTTTTATAGTCATGTAGCTTAACCTGGATGTTTTCTTTTGTGTACTTTTTTCTTTGATATATTTTTAAAATTTAAAAATCAATAAAAAGGCATAGATACTTGTACTTGTTGCATGTATCGACGCACATTTTTTATTTAAAAAATTTCGAAATGCCAAAATTTTTTAAAAATTGTTCAATTTCATACGGGAAGAATGTAGGTAGGGCAAACATATCTATAAAAGTAAATATCATAATTTTGTTATTATTATTATCATCATCCGTGAATTGCCCAATTTAAGGGTGACCATA
Source organism: Annona squamosa (assembly GCA_035584095.1). Taxonomy (NCBI): domain Eukaryota; kingdom Viridiplantae; phylum Streptophyta; class Magnoliopsida; order Magnoliales; family Annonaceae; genus Annona; species Annona squamosa. Next base: position 13,325,154 of record JAXCLR010000092.1, on the reverse strand, counting down.
TAAGAAACCGGTTCCTTTAAATTTATAACATCCATGTTGTGTGTTTGATTGGTCATCACGATCTGATGATGCATGATTTAAAAGTTTATAGTATGATTTGAATTATCTTTAGATAGGCCACAAAGGTTAATCAAAGAAAAGTTGTTAAAAATTTTACCTCATTGAATGTCAATTTTTGTTAAATTTTTTTTTTTTTATGGAAATGTTTGTTAAAGAAGTTTAATGGTCATAGACTTGTGGTAGAGGTGTTTCTTTGAGAGTGAGATTATTTGCTGAACCAATGATTATGGGCGTAAATTACAAAATGGGAACAACTTGGGTGTCATTTGAAAACAAACCTAAATTGTACGTATGAATGCAAATTTAAAAACTAATTAGTGAGTAAACACAAAATATCAACAAAATTTGAGTGTAAATGTGCGGATGCCTCATAAAGAATAGAAAGGGAGCTCAAAATAAAGGATAAGATCAGGTTGCATATATAATCCGTCTCAAGCAAGCATAGCCATGACAAATCATCCTGGAATTTGCTGATGTGAACATCACAACGACCCCTTTCGTCAACCCACACGTGCAAAAGCCCAGAATGGAAGTTGCAAGAAATGGACGACTTTGAGTCGTGGTCATCTTAATAACTTAGATTACAGCTAATCACTAATGATCGGGTTGGGATGGGTCAGTTGATTCCCATGCACGCTTCCAAATTTGCAAACTAGATATTCGGCGGCTTCGCAAGCTTACGATTCATAATTATTGTGTTTCATCACAATAAGCTTGTTTTGTCTCCTAATTCATAACTAAACTTATCTTGTAGCTTGACATTGATGCTGCGATACGTGTCAAATGGAGGTTGAGTTTGAGTGTTGCTTGAGAGTTGAGATTAGTTGGCAGTTTGAAGTCATGGAGAATTGGTTGCTTTTTAGGCAAGAACATACTTCATATAAGAAAGCCTAGGATTGAAAAAGCATGCATTGGAGGTTGAGAATGAGTTCCAGTTTGTTACACAATGTTAGTTAGAGCCATTAAAATAAGGAAAATCATTTACTTATTTAAACGCAAGGCAGTTGAAGCCTTTAATACAGAGTTCTTTTGTTTCAGTCAGAAGAGGACTGTGGTCTAACCCCAAACCTGGAAAATTGCATTGGGGAAGACAATATCCTAGAGAACATCAACCCTTCCTCTGCTTCCGGCCACACACTCCACCCCGTGCTCGTGTGTGGCAATTCCAGGGACGCCACATTTCATTGAGACCCTGATGCCACTATCCTAATTCGGGTTCAGTACTTGTCTTTTTTTTTACTCGTATTATGTGGGGTTAAAAGATAGGATAATTTGCAAATATATCTACATAATTTTGTGATAGTTGCAATTCAAAAATTGTAAATCATTCTCATGTCGCTTGATTATAATTGTAAATATATTCACGTCATTATAAAGCTGTTACAACTTAAGTATATTTACAAATATTTACAAATTATATTAATATATTTACAAATATACGCAAACTATGTTAGTATATTTGCAAATATGATATTAAAATAATTTGCAAATATACATACATAATTTGCATATATTTGCAAATATACTCCTGTCATGACGACACTGACAGCTCCATAGCATCACGGATGAACTTTCAAATTGCAATTATGTCAAATTATAGAATACTATTTTGCAATTTCTGAAACTAAATGAGTATATTTTCAATTATGGTTAAATTATATGAATATATTTGTAAATTACCTTAAAAGATAAAGTCGTCCAGTTTTTATAAAGAAAGGTGCATATTGATGAATATAACGACCGAATTTGGCACAATTCAATTTTTTTATGGACTTAAACCATAAATTACGAATGAAAGTAGTTTAATAGAAACATATTCATCTAAACAAGCTCTCAATCTTTTCCTAGCTGGTTACTTTTAAATCTGCCTGGTATAGCCAATATTGTCTATTAGTGAACAATGGACAAAGTGCGATGATGGTCATATATTACAGGGCTATAGATCATCTATTATCGGTCAGAAATGGGGATTTCCGCCCGGCCGGTCATAAAATAGATTTTCTTGTATTTTTTATTTTTTATTTTTGAAATTATAAATCTAGATATATATTACCCATAAATGAAGATTTATCATTTATGATACGCTTACACATATTTTTTAAATCTTAAATATAATAGTATTGTGGTGATTTCTAACCTATTGTATCACTAACCTCTGTATTTCATTTTTCACTTGAAAATAAGAGCAAATCCAATTGCAGGAAAAAATGTGATCATTTTACTCTATTTTCATCCAAATTAATGGTTGAGCTATGTTCATCCAACTGCATTTTATGGCTCATGTACAGAGGTGTTAACGAATTGAGTTAACCCACAAACTAACTTGTTCAATCTATTTATAAATGAGTTTGGGTTTGGATTTTTAAATAAATAATTTATGATTTATTAACCCACTCAATTATTTAACAAATAAATGAATTAGGGTTAGATATTTGTAATTCATTAAGCTGTTTAATAACCTAGTTAACTTGTCCAATGCGCCAACCCATTTTCAATAAGTCAAGATAATATATAAAAGATGGAACTTGATTCTATGCTCCCGAGTGCATACATCCATTTTTAAAATTCTTTTTGAAACTTTATAAAAAAATCTAAAAAAATATAAAAATCTTCAAAAATAATCAAAATTGATACACATGTTAAATATACTTAGATTAATAGTTGTGTAAAAATATTTTTTAAAAAAAATTTAAAAATGTGTGTATGCACCTGAGAGTATTTAGGTCCAATGCTCTCGAGAGCATACAACCAGGTTCCATAAAAGATATCCCTAACCCTAATATATAATATTTTAAATATGATATGTTGAGTTTATTTGTTATTAAAAAGTCTTTCTTGACCAATCCTTATATTACATATGTGTTTGTGAGTTTCCCAAATGTATATCTATGTTGATTGAGTTGTTAAATGGAAATAAAATAGGTCTTTTATTAAATCTACTACTATGTTTGACCCTAATTCTAAATATACCCAATACATTTCTAGAATCTTAGACATGCCCATTATATTTGTGGTTAATCCAAAAAATGACAATTCTGCTGAAAATCATTAGTTAAATTTTTGTAAATGGCCAAAATACCTTTGTTATAAAATAATAAAAGATGAAAGAAAATATAAAGAAAATGAAATTATAAATCTCCGAATTTAGAGCTTATGTGTAGTTTGGGCATTTGTGAATTATAACATTCAAAATTTCAATTATATCTAAAACTTGATAGGCATATTAGTAATTATTAATGACATTAATTTAGGAATTGAGTATTTTTAAATTAACTACAAATGTAGTGGGCGTATTCAGAATTTTAAAAACATAGTGGATATATTTGATATTAGGTTAAATGTAGTGGATGTATTTGGGAAAAGCCAATAAAATATTATTTAATCTTAAAATAAGAATAAATAGATGTTGTACTAGTTTAGTTAAGGTTTTAAAGAGATGTTCATACTAGGGCATTTATTTTCAAGCTAATATGGCATATTTCTGATTTGTAAATATGGTATTTTGGCTATCAAAACTTTGAATTAGCTTGACTTTTACCTATTTAAAATATATATGAACAATTTATTAACAATTCACTAACTTGTTTAGTAAATAAGTAGGTTTGAAGTTTTTAAAATGAGTTAATAAATAAATTAGAATTATAATTTTTTAAAATAAGTTAAGGTTAAGATTAATCTTTAACCCATTCAACTCAATCCATCGACACCCCTATGTATACCCATCTACCTTATCATGCAATATTGTACCCATTTTAATTTGTTGGGCATCTTTCCTTTCGGTGCTTTCAATGCTAATGTATTCTCTTTTCTTTTACGCTCGGCTTTTTTTCCTAAATATACGCACTATATTTGCAATTAATTCTGAAAAAGTTTATTTCGTTAAAATTCATTAGTTAAATTTTTATAAATGCCCACCCCTATTATAAAATTATAAAAATAAAAGAAAATAAAATAAAAATGAAATTAAGGCATTCCAAATTTTGAGCTCATGTGTAATTAGGTTATTAGTGAGTTACGGCATTCAAATTTTCAATTATGTTAAAATTTTGATGGGCGTATTGGTATTCACATATTAATTAACTAATGGTGTCAACTCATGGATTGTATATTTTTATGATTAATATATTTGAGATTTTGAAAACTTAGTAGACATATTTGAGATTAGGGTTAAATGTAATAGGTACATTTGGGGAAAGCCCTCTATACTATGATGATTTGATGACACTCCCCCTCTTATTAAATATTTGACGCGATAAGTAAATGTAGAGTATTATGGGCTCTAGATCTATCAAAAATTGAGTAGAGCCCACATTTTTCTTTGGCCTAAGCCTTTAAATTGGGTTTTAGTTCCTCGAAACCCACCCTGCCTATGGCCACTACAACTGATTTGCCACATGATTGACTTACCACTTAGGTTGGTATGTGTGGAAACTTAAACTAGATTTTATTTTCTAACTTCTCAAAAGAACTAAACCCAAATCATGTTTTTAGGTCTAGTTTAGGTCGATCCGCCTTAGTTGCAGTTAAATACATAGTATATGAAAGTGTTGGATACACATGATTTTTGGAATCATAAATAAATACATATGAATAAAAGGGTAAATGATTAAGATTTGGACAATAAATATTTTAAAATTTAAAACATGAGGTTGCATAGAGGCTCTATGCATCCTATTATATTGAATCATTGCTCAAGATTTTATGCATATAATATAATTTCAGTTAATTATAAATAGAAAAATTGTGTTTGAGTTTACTTTCTACATTAAACCTATTTAAAAATTGAGTTTTGTGTGTTTGGGTTCTTTGGGGTTGCTAGCCTTGCTTAAGATGGACTCATGATATAAGACCTAGTGGACTCCTACTTAAGTTTGTGCTTTTAGATTTTTGTCCATATGATTGTTAATATATGTGTGTTTAATCTATAAATCAATTTTTATTAATTTTGAAAATAAGTATATATTGATTTTATATTTTTGAAAATAGGGTTATTTTTATCATGTTAAATAAATACAAAATAATATATACACATTTTTTTCATTGATAAAACTTGATTTATAAATTAAATATATATTAATATTTTATAAAAAAATTTCAAAAAAATAAAAAATATATTTTTGGCTTGGTCATCATTTGCTACTTGGCGCAAATGATTGCTACTTATAAATTAAATATATATTAATATTTTATAAAAAAATTTCAAAAAATAAAAAATATATTTTTGGCTTGGTCATCATTTGCTACCAGGCGCAAATGATTGCTACTTAAGTAGAGGTGCAACATGGGGATGCATGATCATATGCAATTTTGTTAGTCACAAATCATAATTTTATTTTTTTCTTTTTTTATAAACCTGTTAATCTAGATACATTTAATCAACAAACTAAAATTTATCATTTTTGGTATGTATATATATTTTTCAAAAATTTAAACATAAGGTATTTAAGTCAATTCAATCTATATAAAAATGACTAATATATAGGGATTCTGGAGCTTGATTGATTGTAATATGAACAGAAAAAAGATATAATATATAAAAATAAAACAAATAACTATATCCGCCTCATGCAATATGTATAATATTTCCACATATGGGAACACTACTTTAACCACACGCTGATACTTGGCGCTAAATGTAGGATTTTTTTTGTTATACTTAAAACTTTTTAAATGAAAACTTTTAACTTCCCATAATTATTATATTTTTAATCATTTAGACACATTTTCTTATACAATTATTTTATTTTTAATTATTTTTGTACGACTACCCATACGAATAACATATCTATTTTTACTTTATTTGTTTTACTCATCATTATCGGTATCAATCTATCATATCACATCATTTTTTCTTATTTTAAAAATTTTTACATAAAAAATTTTAAAATTTTATAATTTTCCAAGCACATCCTCAGTATAATTTTTGATTTCCTGATTTCTTTTTCCCTTCATTTCTCAACTATCTAATTTTTTTCTTTTCAGGAGAAGCTAACTTAATTCTAAGATTAAAGGTATAGCCAAATAATTTGATGTTTGTGTGTGCACGAGTAAAATCCTAATTTCCCTTCTGGGCCGGAATGATGGTCCTGGAAGAACCAACTAATTGAAATCAAAATGAAACCTACAAGTAAGAATGTAAGATAGCAAAAGACTTCTCTATAAAAAAAAAAAAAAAGAAAAAAAGAAAAAAAAAAGAAGAAGATAGCGAAAGACTTTTAGGGGATAAAACTTTACAAACATGGCATGTTAAAGTAAACCAAGAGATTCTATAAAAAAAAAAAGTAAACCAAGAGATGAACCGATTCCACGTAGGTTATATTCCTCGGCTCATATGTAACATTTAATATTAAATTATTTTATTATATTAATTTTACCAATTCACAGTAGTGACTCATATATTGTGATACAAGATAGATAAAAAAGTTTAAATAAATTATACTAAATACAATGAAAGAAACGAACTTTACATCATTATCTAAATACTAAAAATAAAAAGAAGTACATAGTAGAAGAATTTCACTGAAACACTTCAGTTCCTAGATCGGGACAAAGATGAAATTGATGACATTTTGGTCTGCATACGTGGATGACAGCCAACGGCTGATGTTAGGTGGTGCCCTTATTGCCATAAATCCACATTCTCAACAATGACATTGATGAAGAATGAAAATGTGTCCAAAGAAAATGATTCCCCCAAAGTAAAATTCCATGTTGCATTGATGGTAAGAGAAACTAATAGCCGTCATTTCCGCAATTGTCCTTCAATTAGGTGGTCTGTCAGCATTGCATGCTTGGGTGGGGCAAGGCAATGGCCAAATAAGGATGATTGTGACAGATTTTGAAATAAACCGGCCCACGTTCAAATGCATATTGAGATGATCAATTACCATAAATTTAGTTGTATTTGAGAATGCCTTGTAAATGCGTCCTATTTTCCCATTGCGATGGTGTGACGTTTACCTATTACATAACAATAATCCCACTTTTTATTATTTGATATCTATTTTCAATTATTATTTCTATTTTTTACTTCCCGCAAGATCAGTTATTTTATCTCTATTCACTTAATTGGCATTGCTTGTGTTCTAACAATGCCACTATTGTTTATTTTTTCAACAAATTATTTATTTATCATAATGAACTTTAAGAGCCTGATCAATATCATTGGATGTGAATAAGATGAAAATTTTCATCCCCCAGTTGAGTGTAGTAAAACAAAGAGACAGTCGAGGAGCCGAAGATTAGGATGAGATGAGTATGAAATGGAATTTTAAATAATGTTCACAGGTTTTTGCTGGGATTAGGATAAGATAAAAATCAGATAAGAATAATGGATTGTGTTGCGCGTTTAGAGTTGAAAAAATTGTGTTGTAATTAGGAAAAAAGGATGGGATCTTCCATGCCTAAAAGAGCCGGTCGAGGATTAGGAGGATGAGATGAGTATAAGATTTGGATATAATTAATGGAAAAAATATATTAGAATTAAGAAAATTTTTATAAGAGATGAAAAATAAAATGTTTTTTTTTGAATGGAAAAATATCTTCGGAAAATATAATATTCCATTTTATCATCATCCTTATTACATCAATATGACCATATCATAACAAGGGCTGAGTATTTTTTTCATCCCATTTACTCACCTCAATCCACCGTCTTCAACCGGCTCACTTCAATCCACCGTCTTCAACCGGCAAAAGAAAGAAATAGCTTTTTTAAGGTGGGCTGAGTAGTGCATTTACTTAACCTGGGCTAATATAATCACTCATTATATATATATATATATATATGTATGTATGTATGAAGCTCTTCCGGTGAACAACAAACCATTTAATAAAAAATAGGCTCCACACATATTAGAATATAATGAAATTTTATACAATCATTTATCCATAGATAAATTTTATAGCAAATGGTTTACAAGTTGAAAAATCATTTTAAAGTTGTTATTTACATCAAACTATTTTATTACATTGAATTCGTAGCATTTTCAGATGGGGCCATATATACATCCGATTAGGATGAAAATTGGTATGATAATAGAATATATTATTCTAAATACAATGAATGAAGTAGACTATGATTTGATAATCATGCGGGGCCCATTTCAACGATGCTGCACTGAAATATTTTTGTATATATTATTACCATACCAATTTTCATCCCAATCAGATATGTAAATGATCCTCATCTGAAATGGTACAAATTCAATGTAATAAAATAATTTGATGTAAATAACAACTTTAAAGTGGTTCTTTCAACATGTCAACCATTTGCTATAAAATTTATATATGAATAAATGATTGTATAAAGTTTTATTGCATTCTAATATGTACGAGGCTCATTTTTTTTATCAAATGTATGGCTGCTGCGGTGCTGATATATATATATGTGTGTGTGATATATTTCGGTGCAACGTCACTGCACCGGAACAGTGGTGGAGTTGCCCAAAAAAGGGCCCCACACATATTAAAATGCAATGAAACTTTATATAATTATTTATCCATATATAAATCATACCTTAAATGGTTTAGATGTTGAAAAAACCATTTTAAAGTTGTTATTTACATGAAACTATTTTATTACGTTGAATTTGTACCTTTTTCAGATGAGGCCCATATACATATTTAATTGGGATGAAAATTGGTATGATTATAGAATACATTATTCTAAATACAATGGGTGGAGTAGATTATGATTTGATTATCATGCGGGGCACAATTCAGTGATGTTGAATTAGAATCTCTCTATGTATGTATGTAACAACTATTCTTCTACTATTTTCAATATCACTTTTCCACTTTCGTGGGCCGTATTGAAAGGAACTTCTGACAGAACCACCGAACATCTTACATGTTAGTCAAACAAAGCTTTCTAAGCATTTAGAAAATTCTTCAAACAGCATCATCCCAGTCTCATATCATAGAAACTGCCCTAATTTATGCTGTTCCCACTTACAAAACCCACAAATGCACTTGAAAACCTCTAATGAGAGTGGGATTACCATCTAATAATTAACGTGCCTAGCTAATAATGTGGACCTTAAGGATAGAATATTTTTACTTAAGTTCTTGTATGAAAATCCCATATGAGATTACAGATACAAAAGCTGTTGTGTATGGTTTTTTTTTTTTTTTTTTAATTTTCATTTTTGATTTTTGATTTTTGATTGCGTATGGGGTTATAACTCCTGGATGGAATTTTCATTGTTCATATACACTTTTTAACCATAAAGTGATGTGATACATGAGAACTATTAATAGGCCTATTTTTTCAATTTTATGAAAGCCCAAATTCTTAGAAACATGTTTCTCTTAATCACAGTTCGATGAGATTTGGTATAAAATACAAATAGAGGAACAACAAAATGCAATAATTTATTTTTTTATTTTAAAAATTGCTCTCTCTCTTTTGGCCTTGCTGTCATTTGGATGCATTCATTTTTGTTTAACTTAATTCCTTTATGGGTTTCACGATTCAAAAACAGAAAAAATTATATTAGTAGCTAGAAATAGAAGATACACAAACATGGTGATAAATAGCATTAGAAATTTAGCTTTTATAAAAATTAAGGTTATAATATATGTAATACCTTGCAATTTTATAAATTTGATTCATCCAAATTTCAGATTTCTATTGTCACAAGAATACCTCGACCTTGTGTCTGTCAAAATGTGAGACTTGGGAAGTGGATCCCACTTGCTTGATGAAGCTAATGCTATAATAACTATCTCGGGCTTGATGGTCCAACCAGGGATCAGTTACTGGGTTCCGAAGGGCGTAAAATGCCTAAAATACGTCTGTCTTCGAAATTAAAAAACAAAATTGTATTCATCTCCCAGAACCATAAAACTTGATTTAGAAATTATATACACCTCATATAATACGTTTGTAAAAAATCAAAAATTAAAGAGATACTATTTTCGCTCCGACGCAAATGGCCCCATTCGTGCCGGTGCATAGAGGACCACAACCCATTTTATACACGAGGTGGATCCTGTGTGACCAGCCGCAGCTGAGCCCCGGCTGCAATTCCGTCCACCCGTTTAATCTATTTTTTTTATAAACATGCTAAGTTAAATATATTTAATCTTTAAATTAATTTTTACCATTTATATATATTTACATAAGTTTTTAATTTTTAAACAACGTGATAATTTTTATAGGCGAAAAGTTACCGTAAGGCTCCAATGTTTTAAAGTAAAAAATATATAAATATATCCAAAAATATTAAAACTGGGTTTATATATTAAGTACACATAAGTTAACATGTTTATAAAAAAATAAAAAATAAAAAATAGACTTTGTGGCTGGCCTAAGGGAATCACTTCTTTTTATATATACTTAAACAATATTTTCCATATTTATGCATTGTATACGCTTGTATTTATGTTTTAATGCATGTTTGTGATGCTGAAATTATATCATAGATAAATCAAATTATTTATATTCATATTATGTACTTTTACTTATATTAATTTTTTCTTTATCTTATTTTAAAGGGTAATTTGCTGATATATTCATTTTTTTATTATACTCATTTAGTTTGATGCTAATTGCTGATATATCTACATTGCTTCATGAATTGCATATTACTTCAATAAAGTTTCAGCAAAATTATTTGTGTACCCATGTTAACAACTGACATTTAATGGCTATTAAATAAAAAATGTAATTTATGAATGTACCAACTTCGTTTGACCCTAGTTGCTGATATACCTATATTGTTTCATGAATTGCATATTATTTTCACAAAATTTTATAAAAATTACTTGCATACTTATGTTAACTGTTAACATGTTACTCTTGGGTATACCCCTTCCATCTGTACAACTTAGTGCTTTATAAACCATGCGATTCTAATATAGCTTTAAACAGGTTATTTCTACCATTAATTAAATTTTTAGTAAATGCATTAATGGTTTCTGATGATAAAGAGGTGCCATAGGTATACATGCAATTTTGATAAAACTTTGTGTAAGTAATATGAAATTTGTGAAATAACATAGGTATATTAGTTATTAATGTCAAACTAAGAGAGTATATTTGTAAATTATCATTTTTATTTAACAATGCATGTGCTTCTATTAAATGTTAGTCATTAAAATGAGTACACAAGTAATTTAAGTGAAACTTTATAGGAAAAATATGCAATTCCTGAAATAATATGGATATATTAGCAATTAGCATCTACCTAAGTGAGTATATCAATAAATCATTTTATTTTAAAAGATCAAGTTTTTTTTAGAAATATATTATACATTATTATGTTTTAAAATTTAATTAGGTTATGTATTATTTTTTTATTGACATGTTGTTATTATATCTTCATATGAAAATTTAACTTTATCATTCTTTTTTTCTTTTATTAGGCCACCCACTTTGGGTAACAGTATATCTAATGAAAGCGTACTCCAAAAGAGGGGTAATAAGACTATTATCTTTATACAACTTCAAACTTTTGACTTTACTACTCTAATACCCCATAAACACTTATGTCAGCTACTTGTCATCTAAGTGGTGACAAACCTTGTCATTCTTTACTCAAATGAAAACTTATCAATATGAGTTCCAACATAAATTTCAACCTAAACCTAATTTACATAAATTGATTTAGAGTTAATGTTTAAGATTTATAAATAGTGCAAAAGTTAAGGGGTATTCCAAGTTATACAAGATTCTTGGATTGAATCTCTATCATCGTTCTTATTACAACTTTTCAATTCCTAAGACAACTTTTTCAATTTACAATATAACTTTACTCATTTCCAATATACATTATTATATTCTCATATCAGATATAAATTCAATCTAAGAATCTTGTACAATTTAGAAGAGGCTCTTAGGTTTGAGGTGAATTCGAATTTTATGAACTGAGTTGCACTCCTAAACATGCATATTTAGGTATTTTATTTTAGAAAACTTTATTAGAAGCAAATGCATGTATTTATCCTCCTTGCTTATTTTCAACTCATGCATTGTGTTTGTGTTTTCTTTTGGAACAACCAAGTTCAAGGTGGTTAGAGAAGATCTTTTGTTATTTATTTAGAGCATTTATCCTACTTTTGAATAATTGAGAATTCTATAATAAGTTGTGATGTGGTAAATGATTGTAATAAAATAGGTTTACGTGGATTTTTTTTTTCATGCAATCGTATTTAATCGAAGTCATATGATAGATCTTCGTTAGCTTGACTCTAGTATTCTCAAAAATTAGGGTCCTTGTTTAATGCGAGATTGTAAATGGGGAATGGAGGAGGGGGAATGGAAATATGGCATGGGTCATTGTTCAGACGCCTTTGCGGAGAATTATGTACTTTTACTTATATTAATTTTTTCTTTATCTTATTTTAAAGGGTAATTTGCTGATATATTCATTTTTTTATTATACTCATTTAGTTTGATGCTAATTGCTGATATATCTACATTGCTTCATGAATTGCATATCTACATTGCTTCATGAATTGCATATTACTTGCTAATTGAATACCTGTTCTCCCCATTATCTTGGGATCCTTATCACATGCGCTGCATGCTCCTGGGCGCGTACACCTATTTTTTTTATTTTTTCAAATTTTTTACAATATTGTTAATCTATATGTATTTAATATGTGTATAAATTTTTACTATTTTTGGAGTATTTTAGATGTTTATTTTTTATTTTTGAAAATCAGTAGCATTGATTTTCAAAAATAAAAAATAAAAATCTAAAATACTCCAAAAATGGCAAAAATTTATACAGATGTTAAATACACTTATATTAACAATTTTATAAAAAAAAAATTAAAAAAAAAGGTGTATGCACCGAAAGGCGCATGCGATAAGGATCCTATATCTTGTCTGTTACTACCAGGATGAAACCATAGCGGCAACAGGACACCCATTTTAACATAAAAACGAGTAAACGTCCGAAACAATATTTTAGAAGTCGTATACTTTTTTTCGGAAAGTTTTTTAAAAATGTCGTATGTTAATTACAAATTTTCAACTCTTCCATTCGTTAAATACAAGCCAGGTGATTTGAGCTGCTCTGACTATGCCTCCCCCTGATCCGTGCCCAGTAATGCTCTTTAATTTTTTTTTTTTTAATTACATCATTACGAGTGCTCTTGTTTAGAGTCGAATCTGAGATACCATGCCCATACATAGGATGTACTCTTCAAATGCATGCCCGAAATTATTATTTAAGAATCCAATACTTAATAATAAGTTTACAACCCCTCCATCATCAAATACAAGTTAGGCGAATTGAACTGCGCCGATTATTCCTTCTTGTGTAGCATACGTACAGTAATAATATACGACGACGATGAGGAGGATTATAATAATAATAATAATAATAATAATAATAATAGATTCCTGGTACTTGGTTGAGTGCATGTTGTTTATAAAATATGCACTTATTCCTCAGGCCATGTAACTACGGCCTGAAATCAGATGATCAGGTGGGCCACTGAAATATCATGGGAAGGAAGAAATTTTTTTACTATTATTTTTGAACTAATCATGCAGTTGGTGTTGTTTCCACTTCTTGCAAGCAAACAGTAAGTGGGGTGGATGATGGTGCAGGTCGGCCAACAGAGAACAGAAACGGGCGGGCGGGGGACGACTCTTACATTAGTGGTTAGTCAACATTTTCGATCGTCCATTCTTCGTTAAACACGTGCAGCTACGGCCCCTGGCTGGTCGATTTGGATTTTGTAGTAGACATTTTGGTGGCTATGTTAACTGGTGATGGACCAAACACACAAGACAATTTGTTATTTCTTTTCATCAAATATGGGTTGCATGTCAACCTTTCATTTTTTTTATATTAATACTTATATAAAATTCACTTGATTCGTTATACTTAATATTACTTTCTAGCTGTGAAACTAAGTTTTAATTCAAATCAAATACATGCATATGATGTATTTGCTAAAAAATATATATACACATGTAAATATGAAAATTGCTAGATGCATTTATCTATAATAGACCCATTTTTATATTACCAAGTTAATAACAACTATTTTTTGTAATTTTTTCAACTTTTAAGATTTTGATGTTTAATAAAAAAATTTAATTTTCCATTATATTTAACACTATTTATTTAGATAGGAGATAAAGTCTCATCTAGATCAAATATGCATATATATGAGCCACATTTGCTAAAAAATATAAATTCATGTATGAATTAGGAAAAATACATAAATTCATTTATATATGTATTAGAATGTAATAATAATTTATAGAATTATTTATCCACTTTTATGTGCACATTAAATATAAACATGAAAAGAGGATACCAGCATTGAAATACAATAAAATAGTGCAACCGTGCAAAAATAGAAATAGACAAAGACAAATATTCTAATAATATAAATTTTAAAATCTAAATAAAAATCTTAAAATAATGGATTTTTTTGCTAATAAATCATAATACATTTTTTTTATTGAACTAATAAGTAATAATATTAAAAATTCAAAAACTAGTTTTCATGAGACTAAATATTATAGACTGTGCCTGCCAGTTGTGCAAGCCGGGCTCCACAAGCAACTCCTCAGGCCATTAACTATATATATATTTTTTTGTTTCGATAAAAAAAAAAAACTATTTTTTTGCAACACAAATACTGGACCACTCAAAAAGGAGCATTTAACGGCATTTCGGTTAGTAAGAAAGAAATTTAAAATTTTTTTAAGTAAAACTAAAACTAAACTAATTTTATTGTATTTTATTTTTTTCTGAAGTAAAGGATATTTTTAATTTTTATTGAGTCCTTATTCTCCTGGATAACGAGATTATTAATGATATCAGTGCATTACGGTACAGCCAGTTGCACGGAAGCGATCTTCCCGCCGCGTCGATTCGAGCTTTTGCAACTCCAACTGCGTTTCCTGCCTCTTTCCATTCTCATTAGATTCTAGACGAGACTACTTCCTCGTCGTTGAATTCCGCCAACCCAATTTCGCAATCGCTGGAGAAAAAATTCTTTAAATTAAAAAACCCGAATTCCGAATCCCCCAATTCTCATAAGTTCGCCCGCAACGCGTTTGTTCAAAATCCCATTCCATTCCTTTCCTTTCTCCCTTGGGATTCTCGCTGCCTTATTCCTGCTTCCCTGCACCTGTATTCTCCCAATTCCGGCAACTTTTTCCCCCCGGCGGGACAGACAGCCGACCAGACTTCTCTGGCCGAGTTTCGCTTCGTCTTCTAGTCCCTGCTCCGGCCATGGATTCGGAGAAGAAATCGAGGATTTCCGATGGGGGAGCATGGGCCATGAACGTCGTCAGCTCCGTCGGCATCATCATGGTGAATAAGCTCGTCATGTCGTCCGGCGGCTATGGTTTCAGCTTCGGTAATTTCGATTTTCATCCACCGCTTGGATTGCAACTAGTTTGTGGTTTTGTTTTTGTCGGATGGCTGGCGATTCCTTCCCTGACGCGTTTGTCTTGAATTATGATCGGGGGTTGCATTTGGTTGCGTTGCAGCTTGTGAATTTGATCGTTTTTGAACTGTGAGAACTTGGCGCGTTTGGAGTGTCATTGATTTGTGGGCTCAAAAATATTAACAAATTCCCGGCATGTATTTGATTGTCTGATTAAAATTCATGATTTTTCTTGTAAGGAATGTTAGTTTGGAGCAACTTAGGTTTTGTCTATAAGCTTGTGCTATTAGCTCTGGCAATGTTCTTGAAATGTAGAGCATTGATTTGGTTCTTCAGGGCTGAAAATTATTGATCTAGACTGGTGGACCCATTTCATCATTTGGATCCCAAATTAATCATCAATAACTGAATAGGTTGCTTGTTTGAAGTTGTAATCACTGATCTTTCCGCTTGTGCTTTAATGAAAGAGGTCATAAATATTGAGTTGGAAAGGAAAGATCCACCAATCAGACAGCAGGAGGGTCAGGTCCATGAGACCTCTGGATCTTACTTGACTAAATGATCCAGAAGGTTGTTTTTGCTTTTGTTCCTTTCTTCAGATGTTTTGCTTTTTCCATGCCTTTGTATTTGGGACTGATCTTTTTTAATTATTGGTGGTTTTTTCTCCCTTTTTTCATGCATGCAGCAACAACTTTAACTGCATTCCACTTCACCGTAACAGCTCTTGTTGGCTGGATTTCAAATGCGAGCCGAAGTTCTGCTTCAAAGCATATTCCACTATGGGAGCTATTTTGGTTTTCTGTTGTTGCAAATATATCAATTACTGGGATGAATTTCAGCCTCATGCTCAATTCTGTTGGATTTTATCAGGTTTGGACAGATGCAACGCAAATGTGGTTCCATCTATTCTGATTGTTCCGTGTTCTCCTAATTTGGAATTTTACACACGCAGATTTCAAAATTGAGCATGATCCCAGTGGTATGTGTTATGGAGTGGATTCTTCATAATAAGAATTACTCTGGTCGAGTGCTGATGGCAGTGTTTGTTGTGGCTCTGGGCGTGGGCGTATGTACAGTTACTGATGTGGACATCAACATGAAGGGCTTTCTCTGTGCCTGTGTTGCTGTTTTTTGTACATCTTTGCAGCAGATTGTGAGAACTCCCTCCCTCTCCCCCCTTACACATTTGGTAGATTTTGGATTAGAGTTTTTCTCATCTTTACTCTGCAGAGATTCAAATCGAATCCTTGACAGAGTGTTTGGGACCTGATGCCTCACTGCTGATCATATATACAATTTGATCCCTAACTTCGTTGTGTGACATTATTAAGTATAATTAGTTCTCATAGTAATGGCCTCAAAACTTTGTTAATTAATCTTTGTGGTGCTTTCTCTATTAATTAGATCCTTTGTTATTTGTTGTATTTTCTTTTCGATAGTGTTGACCAGTGGAATCTGAAGGCAAATGCGCTTGGATGTAAAATTGACCAAAATTTTTTTTTCGATGGGAAAGAAGAATTCTATTAGACAAAACAAAGAGAAAACAGGACAGCACTGTGGTCATCCCACCAAAAACTGCACCATCACACCCACACAACTAACCGGAGGGATAGGCAGCAGGTGACCTGCTATACAAAAGAATCCTGTCGTAGTCCCTATTTAGAGCATTTACAATACAGGAGGGGGGTTGGCCCCACCATCCTCGTTCCAAGCTTTTGGATGCTTGCCTAGCCAGACTGTGATCCACCTCATGTCCCTGTCTAAGTACATGGGAGTATAAAATCTGCTTAAAAGACAAGCCCAAACCAGAGATGTAATCAATAACTGGCTTCGAGCTGGAAAGAACTTCACAATTACCTTTTAGAATGTTTATAAGGATTAAAGAATCCCTCTCCACTTCAACCAACTCTACACCCAGCTCGGCCACCCATCTGATGCCCAAGAAGAGTGCCCTTGTCCCCAAGGGATCCATGCAACCACATTCAGACCAACTCTTTTCTGCAATGAATCTCCCCCATTCCTGTCTCTTAAAACAGCTCCAAAACCAAGCATCTCTTCTTTTTGTCTATTTCTGGCATCAACGTTGAGCTTGTAAAAGCGGTCCATTGGTGGAACCCATCTGGCAGAGCTTCTTTCAAGAGTCCACCTGCCTTTTTGGATAATTTTGGATGATAACACAAAATGCAGATAGGAGATACACCAGCCTAATAAGCCTTCGAGATCCACTTTCTGATATACCAACTTCTCCAACACTAGCATACGAACAGCATGATGGGATGCCTGTTGGTCTGTCTTGACAGCTCGTGTATTACAGCTAACTGATTTTTCTTGTTTAACTGCCCAGTAGGTGAGAGAGCAGGCTTCCTAAGAAGCTGCTTTATTCTGTCACATTTCCAAAGCAGATTGTTTATATCCTCAGCAACATTTTCCTTGGTACACAGTGTGCAACCCTTTCTTACCATAATACCTCTACTGCACAAGTTTGCTTTAGTTTTCATAATCATCTTCCAAGCAAAAATTATGATTTTCCTGTGCATCTTTAGCTTCCAGATGCATTTTATACTTTCAGCTGTTCGTGCATCCAGATCTTGATTATTTAATCCTTTTGATCTTAGCCTCTCCTGAAAAGCAATTTTGTAGGCTGATCTCACACTAAATTCCTCTCTAGGTTCCAGGCCCCAATAAACACAGTCCTCCTCTCCATTTGGAATGTTAAGGCTTTTTATCCAGTTCCATCCCTCCTTACTGACTGACGATAAAATCAGGTTTTCCTTCCAACTTCTGGTTATCGGGTTGATGAGTGTGCTGACTGATGAATCATCATTGATCCCATATGGATGTAAATTCGACATTTTGTGTGTGATGAAAATGGAAGTAAACTGATTTCACATTTCCTTTAACAGCCTCAATTTGAGGTTCTATACTTTAAATCACCACACTCAATTTTTCAAGTTGGAATATCAGGAACATGCATGTACTTGAGTTAGTTCTTTGCTATGTTTACTGTATGATAGAATTGTAGCTAGATTTAGTTCCACAGACTAAATACTCAAGGGTATCAATGGTGAATTAAATTTCTAAGTAATCGCCATGAAGTCGTTCTCAGAAAGGGATGATCCAGCTTGTTTGTCTCTCCTCGTAATGCAATCTAGTTATCAGGGGATTTAAGGGAATTGCCCCAGCTTATTATTGACCATATACATGATATTTTGTATCTCAATGGAAATGCTATCTAAGAAAGGGGAAGAAGATCAGAGATGGAAGCTGATTATCTTATATTTTCTAAATGTTGATATTCTTTATATGTGCCTGTTTTCTAGAGCAGCTTGCTTCTCTGCCATATTGGAATAACCAGATTAATGGGCAATTTTATTTCAGAGCTATATGGGTCTGCTGCAAATGTTTTACCTGACCATGTTTCCTCCTGCTGCAGTCCATTGGTTCGTTACAGAAGAAGTATAGCATTGGCTCATTTGAGCTTCTGAGCAAAACTGCTCCTATACAGGCTGCCTCCCTTCTCTTGGTTGGCCCTATTGCAGACTACTACCTCAACGGACAATTCATCTTGAACTACACGTTTTCTTATGGAGCCATAGTAAGTTATTCCTCAAATGAATTGGTTTTCTTGAAGGCCCACAATTGTCGTGTAGAAAGAACTAGATAATATTTTTTCACACCATGTTGCATAGGAGTGATGCATGGACTGAATAGTGGCAGAGTGAATTCATCAGAGACACCTTAATCTTTGTTGAATTGATAATGGCTCCCATCAACATAAAATGTTCAGAAGCATTTGTCATTGGCCATGAGTGATATACCTATTGCATTCAAATCATGCATGCAATAATATGCAATCAGATTTTGTTATTCGGCTTCTGATAAGTGCATGCTTTTCTTGCATGACTTGCTATGCAGTTGTTCATACTCCTTTCCTGCTCCCTAGCGGTTATTTGCAATATGAGCCAGTACCTGTGCATTGGGCGATTTTCTGCTGTTTCCTTCCAAGTCCTTGGCCACATGAAGACGGTCTGTGTTCTTGTGTTGGGATGGCTGTTGTTTGACTCGGCTCTAACCTTCAAGAACATACTTGGGATGGTGCTTGCTGTGGTTGGCATGGTTATATATAGTTGGGCTGTTGAGGCCGACAAATCCACAAATGTGAAGACACAGTTTGTTCATACGGGGAAAGATGGAAAACTGGAAGAGAATGCAAGGCTTTTGAAAGATAAAGGTGATATTGCATCTATCGATATTGAGCGAGGACAAACAAAGAATTAAAAACTTTCCCATTTGTCTACATTGTTATCAATTCATTACCAGTAGTAATATGATGATGAAATTCATCAATTTCAACCCTCTTTGTTTTTTTTACGACGTATTTTCTTATGCCAAATTCTGCTAATAAACCACAAAAATTAGGGTAATTTACTTACATACTCACATAGTTTGACCGAAATTGCAAATATATCTACATAGTTTCAAGTTTTGCATATAACCCTCCACATAATTTTATACAAATTACTTGCGTACCCACAGGTCGTCTTTGTCGTTAGCTACATGGTTGGATATTTTGTGTAATGACAAAAATAACTCGGTTTGAATGTATATTAAAGTCATTTCGGTGGAAGATGTCTAATATAGGTAAAGGGTAGAGAATATTTGAGCACGGAAGGAGAGATTCAAAAGGTTAGTTATTAGCCAAAAATGTTAAAAATTTGTTCTTGGGGATGGAGATAACAAATGAACATTTTGTATTTTTATGCTACTAGAACGGACATTTTTTTTTTGGAAAAAGCTTCCAGCTGAAATAAAATGGATTGCATTTTTTGTCTAGATGAAATAGCATGATATTTAAAATTCAATGATGGAGATAATAAACGAGAATTTGAAGTTTATGTTATTATAGAATGGATTTTTTTTTGGGAGGAAAATTTCAGCTGAAATAAAATAAGATGTGTTGTCTGATAGATGAGTGGGCATGATTTTAAAAATCTCTGCTCGTCAGAATGCAATTCTAAATTATGGAGACAATAGATGAGCATTTTTATGTTAGAGAACGGTTTTTTTTTTTTTTTTAAAGGAAGCTTTCACTTGAAATGAAATGAAATAAGATGCATGCTTGTTTAGTTGAAATCGCCTGAGATTAAAAGTCTCATTTCTTCAGAATTCACATGAAATAAACTTGGTGGATATTTTCGATGGATATTATTTTACATATGAAATAATTTTTAAAATGAATAACTATGGTGATAATTTTTGAAATTAATAACTTACGGAATAAACTATCAGGATATTATTTCATCAGATATGCAACTCGGTGACTGATCTATCCATAATCGATTTAGATGCCCCTGAAAAATTGCAAAATCCGCAATGGTATGGGCAACACTATTTCCCATTGGAGATACATGAGAGAAGACGCAAGTATTGAAGCTAGTTTATTGAAAATTTTGAATCATATAAAATCAGATGAATCCCAACCATAGTATCAATTTATTTATGCTCCTATAAGCCCATGTTTTGTTCAACATGCATGAAAACTTCCCAAAATGGTTAGCACACATTACAGAAAGGATGAAAAACAAATAGTATGATGCAATTCTAGAACATATTACACTTTTATTTCATCTGATCTACATAAAAAAAGTTGTAACTTTATTTCAAAATAATGCGACAAAGAAGAAGATTTTTTTAAAATCTTCCAATTTCATCTTATCCATACGTATATTGCCTTCCATAATCGATTCATTTCAAAAATTATCACCATGAGTTATTTATTTTAAAAGTTATTTCACATGTGAAATAATATCCATCAAGTTTATTCCATACGCTATTAATAATTTCAAAAATTATCACTGTAAGTCATTTATTTTAAAAATTATTTCATATGTGAAATAATATCCATCGAAAATATCCACCTAGTTTATTTCATGTGAATTTTGAAGAACGGGGACTTTTAACCTCAGGCGATTTCAACTAAACAGGCGTGCATCTTATTTCATTTCATTTCGGGTGGAAGCTTACTTTAAAAAAATCAGTTCTCTAACATAAAAATGCTCGTCTATTATCTTCTTGATTTCACATATTATTCTGACGAGTAGAGATTTTTAAAATCATGCCCACTCATCTATCAGACAATGCATCTTATTCTATTTTAGCTGGAATCTTCCTCCCAAAAAAATCCATTCTATAATAACGTAAACTGCGAATGCTCATTTATTATCTCCATCATTTCATATCTGTATTTCGAGGAACAGGAATTTTAAATGTCATGCTATTTCATCTAAACAAGAAATACATTCTATTTTATTTCAGCTGGAAGCTTTTCCAAAAAAAATGTCCATTCTAATGACATAAAAGTACAAAATGCTCGTTTGTTATCTCCATCTAAAAGAAGAAATCTGTAATGGCTAATGACTGACCTTTCGAAGCTCTTCTTCCGTACTCAAATATTCTCAGTCATTCACCTACAGTAGACATCTTCTACCGAAGTGACTTTAATATACATCCAAAGCGGGTTATTTTTTTCATTACACAAAGGGTGCGTTTGCCATCTGCAAAAACTTGTTGACAAGTTTCCCAAACCAAAAAAACGTCACTACAGGTAAATGATGTGCGCCAAACGATGTGCATTAAATGAACAGGGGAGACATTGCATGCATATGACCTCTTTCACTTGGGTTGTACTGTACGGGACATTTTGTCCGTTTTCATACATGCATGTGAGATCGGCGCATGTGCTGTTTGCATCTCCATTGCAGACCGTATGGAAGCATGGAAAACGATGGTGAAGATGAAATCACGCATGGTGGTTGTTGTCGTTCAGACTCTCTGCCCGACACACCTGCCATGGCTGATTCAGGTGAGTGAAGATGAAAGATATGTTGCGCGGGTATGAATCGACGGGTTTTCCGCCGCAGCCCTGAACAATGAAAAGTTTTACAAAATTTTTACAAGTTTTTGCACATGCCAAACGCACCCAAAATTTCCAACCATGTGCTAATAGTAACTAATGGCAAGGATGACCTGTGGGTACGCAAGTGATTCCTATAAAATTATATGGAGGTTACATGTAAAACTTGAAAATATGTGGGTGTATTTTCAATTTCGGTTTAAGTATATGAATGTATATGCAAATTACTCCAAAAATTATGAAGAAATTGAAATATTGGGATCATAGGATGAGTCTTGATTATTTGCGAGTAATCATATATATATCACATCGGTTTCTCTCATTTTAAAAATTTAAAAATTTTATTACTTTCCAAATGCACTATAATTATTGTTTGAGCTAGCATAGTGTGTGGCCGTTAGTATGTATATATTTTTAGACATAAAAAAATAAATGCATCCCAATGAAAATTTATTTAAGTTAAAAATGTTAAAAATTTATGTATCTAAACATTGAGATATTTTAGCTGTTTTTATATGCTAAAAATATTTGAAGCACGCGCATGTGTATGTTTAGAAATAAAAAATGTATACGCATCTCCATAAATTAATTTATGTATATTAAAAATGTTTAAATTTTATATATTTAAACATTGAGGTATTTTAGCCACTTTATGTGTTACAGACGTTTGAAGTACCCATATGTTTAAAAATAAAAAATATATACATATTTCAATAAAAAATTTATATATTTAAACACCAGGCATTTAGCTATTTTTATACGTTAAAGAAGTTTGTAAATACACAATTGTTTAAATATATATACCCATCTCAATAAAAAATTGTTAAATTTTTAACATGTATAAATTTTTATTGAGACGCGTGTATATTATTTCTTAACATAAGGGTACTTCAAACATTTTTAACGTGTGAAAATGACTAAATTAGTGTTTAAATATATAAACTTTAAATATTTTTAACATACATAAATTTTTATCAAGATGCGTATATATTTTTATTTTCAAAATATATTCATATACAAGTGGCCAAGCACTAATTAGCTCCAATAATAATTTTTTAAAAGATTATTTTTTATTATTTGCTACAAACTATGCTAGCTCCAAAAATAATTTCTTATCTTATTATCTATGAGAGATATATCACGAAGTTCACGTTTTTTTTTAAGTTTTTCCTGGCCCGTCTTCAACTGCCGGGGCGGTGTTGTCCTGGCTCGTACGAGTGGGATGGCTATCCTCTGGGTGGGCTTTCTGTCACCAAATGTCGGCAAACATGCTTTACGTGCGCAGCTCTTCTAACTTTCAGAGCTTCATGACTGATGCGTCAACGGTTCCAAATCTTTTTCAGAATCCGACTCACCAGATTCGTAAGTCGTAAGTCGTAAGCCGTAAGTCGTAAGCAATAACAACTACGGGTTGTACGGGTTTGGAATCTAATTTATTTAAAATATTTTAATTTTAATTCATTTATTAACTTATTTAAAAAACTTCAACCTTAACTCATTTACCAACCATATAATATATGAGTTGGTGAATTGTTCACGGGTTGTATAACAAATAACCTGAAAGCTTAGACTTCAGTAGATAATAATCTTGCAGAGAGACGAGAGGGTATTTTCGATGTAGAGAAAACAAAAATAGAACAATAAGGGAAAATGGAATTAGGACACCAGTGAAAAAATGAAAATTAGGTGATTAAAGGAAGGCTTAAAAAAGGAAAATAATCAAAGGGTTTACATGTATATATATAAAACTTTAATGAATTAAATGAATTAAACGGGTTGAACATATTATATAGGTTGATGGGTTGCTAAACGGTTTGAAGAGTTATGAAATCTCAATCCTAATTTATTTATTTAATGAAATGGTTAAAAGATTTGGCGGATTATAAATTATTTATTCAAAAATCTCATCCCAAATCTATTTATAAACGGGTTGGACGAGTGGATCGACGGGTTAACTATGACCATTAACACCTCTAGTTACGATTCAAGATCATAAAAAGAAACACATGGAATTTCAGCCTTGCCCAATCTTCCAGATTCAGCAGCTGTTGATAAGCGAGCAAGACCCACTTTTTGGGGCTTCATTGAATCGGTGATTGGATTTTGGGGTTTCAGCTAAAAGGACAAGTACATCTTTCCATCCTCACAGAAGCAGCAGCTCGGAAAAAAACCAGGTCCGATTAAAATAAAAAGCCCACAAAAAATATGATTATATAAATCATGATGTGTTTTAAATTAAAATATAATATTCGATTATTTTAATAATTACTTATATTTTTTGATTTTTTTCATAAATATATTTTACTAAGTGTATTTAATCTATATACAAAGTTTTACCATTTTATAATAATTTTACATATTTATTTTTAATTTTTTTAAATCATCGATTTCAAAGGTATTTAAGTCATTTTGCACCCCTTAAAAAGCTTGTTTTTAAAAAATAAAAAATAAATATGTAAAAATATTGTAAAATGGTAAATCTTTGTATATAAATTAAATACCCTTAAGTAAAAATGTTTATGAAAAAATCAAAAAATATAATTAATTTTAAAAATAAATGAATGTTGTATTTTAGCCTAAAATACATTATAGGATATATAATCATTCTATAAAAACAGAGAAAATCATGATCAAGGAATTAAGTAGAGAAAGATACAAAATCAAGCCTTTCCGCTTAACTCAAAAGTCCTCAAATTGCATAAAAACAGTATTATATGCAACATAATTAGAAGCAGAACTCTATTTGAAAATCATGAAAAAGTAGCAAATTAGTATATATTAATACTAACTATAGCCAAGAATTATTGAAAATAGACAAAGATAGTAAAGATAATAATTCTTCCAATAAAAGGTAATAAAAATAATAAATAATAATGAGATGAAAAAAGAGCAGAACTTCCACCTGCTCTCCATTGCTAAAAATGGGAAACCAACTATACATGCATCTTGCGGTCAGAAAATGCATCATTGGACACCCTTGCCGCCCCCGGCCCCCGCCCCGCCTGCGATCCTACATTCTCTTAGTTTTGTCTGTATGCGATGTAATCGGCGAGAGCTATCAAAGGCGCAGCTTTGGCTGGATCAAAGCCCTGCAGCTTCTCCTTGGCTTCTCTGTTCAGCTCCGCCGCCAGCTCCTTGGCCTTCTCCAGACCCATCAGCTTCGGATACGTCGTCTTGTCCGCCGCCAAATCCTTCCCGGCCGTCTTCCCCAACTCGTCCGACGATCTCGTCACATCCAAGATATCATCAACCACCTGAAACAGCAGCCCAATGCTACTCGCGAACTCCCTCAGCTTCTCAATCTCTTCTTCCCCACCACCTCCTATCACCGCCCCCATCACCACCGCCCCTTCCAGCAGCGCCCCTGTCTTGTGGCTGTGGATCAGCTCCAGATGCTCCAACCCCACATCCTCCTTCCCCTCCGACGCCACATCTACCACCTGCCCTGCCGCCAACCCCTCCCTCCCGATGCTTCTCGCCAGCTCCCCGACTGCTCGCACCACCCTCTCCGCCGGAGCTCCCTTCGTCGCCTCAGCAACGTGTTCGAAGGCCAGAGCCAGCATGGCGTCGCCGGCCAGCACCGCCACGTCCTCCCCGAAGACTCTATGGTTGGTGGGCTTCCCACGCCGGAGGTCGTCGTTGTCTATGTACGGCAGGTCGTCGTGCATCAGCGACATGGTGTGGATCATCTCGACGGCGCAGGCCGACGGCATGGCCATGGCCTCGTTCCCGCCTACTAGCTCGCAGGCGGCGATGCAAAGCAGAGGTCTGACGCGCTTCCCGCCGGCGAGGAGAGAGTAGCGCATTGAGTTGTAGATCTGCTCCGGCTGCTGGGGAGCGGCGACGGCGGCCAGTGCCTTGTTCACGGAATCGGCCTTTTGGAGCAGGTATTTCTTGAAGTCAAAGGAGGGTGGGGAGGACGTGGGAGGGTTTTGGTGATTTGGGTATCTCTGATTTTCTTCGGCCGAGAGTTGTTTGGTGATGGGCGTTGCAGAAATGGAAGTTCCAGCGGGGGTATTGCCGGCAAAGATGGAAGATTTGGTTGCGGAAGCTCTGCTTCTAAGGTGGCAGAGCATCTCTCGGTTTTGGGATTTGGCTGAAACGCGTGCGTGATTGAAGACACAGCATGTCTGAGGAACTAAAGCCCAGGAACCCATCTCTCTCTCTCTTTCTCTCTCTGGGACCCTCGACCGATCGATCGATACGAATTTGAAGCTTTTAATGCGTGTCTCTCGCTCTGAAGTGGAAGTTCTCTTCTTTCCCTCTTTTTAACGCGGACGTTTGCAGGTGAGGCATGCATGTGACGGATGCATGGAGATAATTTCAAATACCTTCCTCTTTTAGGGACCATAATGTAAATGAATCTTTTCTTTTCTTTTCTTATTCTCAGTTTCTTACCCAGAGGTGCTCATGCCATGATGTTTTAATTTGAAATTTATTTTCAATATACCATTAAAATTTTACAATATTCATATTTATCCCAAGAACAGATGTCAATTTTTTTATTTTGAAAAGACCAAGATGCTTTTTGAGGAATCCCTTCCCACTCTACCTAATTTCGAAAATTTTGTACGCACTTATGTCCGACAGGAGGTCATTTTGTTAGATTTTTGTATGGATGTTAAAAAGGAGTGAAATATGCTCAAAAAAGAAGAAGTGAAATATCAAAATGGGAAAGAGAAAAAATAATGTTATAAAATAAAAAAATTATTAAAAAATGAATTAAGTAGGCAGTCGTTTGTACTTTAATAGAAATAGACGATTATAATTACTTTTTTAGAAAATTTTGCCTGTAAATACAACATTGTGAACATTATTCCTTTCATATCCACTACATTTTATCCTTAATTTTCCACGTTCCCATGTTGTTAATCTGAGCTCAAATATATGTCAAGTGTATGTGAAAATGTTGAATTTGCCCCACACTATTATGTAAACCAACATGAAATGAATTACTACTCTATTAAAAATATTATTTGAACAAAAAAATACATCACATCTATTTTACAAAAACTGTGGTATGGATTTCAAATTAAAAGATACTTTAGATTTGTTTTACAAAAACTATGGTAGGGATTCCATTTAGAATCTTTGTTTACAAATAGTGAGGGTAAAATCGACATTCTCGTATGCACTTAATATCGGTTTGGGCCTAGATAGCAAATGGTGTGAGGTAAAACCGACATTTCTGCTTGCACTTAATGTTTGTTTAGGTCAAGATAGATGCATGGGGGTCTTGAGTATTTAAGGTAAAATATTATAGGTAGGGAACTTTTAGAATGTTATGGCCTTATGGGTATAAAAGTAATAATGACCAAATTTTGTGGGTACGTAAAGATTTTTTCCTTACTTTTTTTGATGGCATGGATAAAGAGATAGTCATGTTGTACCGGATGGAAAAAAGAAACTAAAAGAAGTGACCGGAAATTAGTGTGATAAGCAATAATATTTAAAAAATCAAATGGACGAAAATGAGAAGCAAATAAGTTTTAAACATTGGGTATGCTTTTATGAAACTCCCATTTTGTGGAATTCTCTCCATTTTTAATATTTGGATTATTGATAGAAAATTTACTTCATTTATTATATTATATTTAGCATAATTTATATAGAAATCATTTTATTTATCTAGTATCGCTATATACGGGCCTATTTATAAATATTTAAAATTAATGTAATAAAATAATTTAATGTTAAATACTAATTTTCAGTAGTATTTTCAATATCTAAACTATTTAAAATGTCAATACTATATGAATAAATGATTTTATAAAGGATTACTGCATTCTAATATACATGCGAATGAATTTAAGTATTTTCCTTAATTTATACATGAATGTACCTATTTTGAGCAAATGTGGCTTTAACACATATTAAGTTTAGATGAAACTTAATCTTTAAGCTAAACATGTTAAATACTATAAGCGGATTAAATTTTACATCAATTATCAACATCTCAAAAGTAAAAAAGATTCTATAAAATTACTTATACTAGAAAATCAACATTTATTGTTTTTGTTATCATTTATTTAATTGGAAAACTAAATTTCATCCAAGTCAAATATGTACATGATCACATTTGCTAAAAAGATAGAAATACTCATGTTTACATTCGGAAAAATACTTAGATCTATCTACATTTATTTTAGAAAATAATGATACTTTAAATCATCATTTATGTATATAGTAATGATATTTTATATGGTTTAGACATTAAAAAAACTTCTTAAAAATTAATTTTTAGTATTAAATTATTTTATTATATTAATTGTATATATTTATTTGGTTCCTTTATGATGTGAGAATTTTGCATGTACTAATTTGTAATATCAGGTGACTTATATGTATATACATGAAGATGAATGATCCTGTTAGTTTGGGTAAAGCAAATGCACCACTTAGTCAATCTCAAAAAACTCATTAAATTTTTTTTGTTTTTTTATAAATTTGTTTATCTAAGAGTACTTAATATACAAACCAAGTTTTATCATTTTTGACTACATGTATATATTTTTTTGAAAATTTTAAATATCTATGTGTATATATATATTTAAAATACCTTTATCTATAAAAATATTTAAAAAATATACATACATATCTAAAAATAGTAAAACTTAATTTATATGTTAACTATACTTAATAAACAAGTGAAAGAAGAAAAAAATAAAAAAAGTATTTTTGAGATTGACATATCTATTTGGAATGACATAAAACTTGCCCATTTTTGTTTGGCAATTTGTAAAAATTGTCAAGTTAAAACTTTTTAATCTAAAATTTTGTACTTTTCATAACTACTCTTTTTTAAATTTATTTTTTAACACTTTTTTCTATATAATAACTCTATTTTTCAATCATTTCTACACAATTACCAATACAACTAACCTATTTATTTTTAATTTATTTTCTTCACTCTTCATCATTACCCCTACAATATCACATCATTTGACAACTTTTATTCTTCAAAAGTTTTCATAAAAAGTTTTATTCATTACCAAACACACCCTAAGAGGACTTTTGATAATATAAATGTCTGTGGGTTTTCGGTATGAGATAAAAATTAAAAAAATATATTTTGAGAATTATATGCTTGATATAAAATAATAGAGATAAAATTAGAATAAATAAGATAATTAAAATGAACAATGATTATAGATTATAAGAGTAAAGTAAAAAGAAAAAAAGTTGTAAATCATTGGTAGGAAAATGTAAAGGAGGTACATTTCCATATCATCTCACATATATAAATTACCGAATATCTTTGACAACTTTTCAATTTTCATAACTACTTTATGTTTTAATTATTTCTTTATATCTATTCATTTCTATAACAATCTATATAACTAATCTATCTATTTTAATTTTATTATCTTAATCTTTCTTATTACTCTTCTCATATTACATTATTTACTCTTATTTTAAAATTTTTCAGTCTAAGCATTTATCATTTTTAAAATACACCTGTCAACCTTTTAAAACTTTAGAAGTATTTTAATCAATTTGAATTGTTGAAATATGACTAAAAAGCCCTCGTAATTAAAATTTCCAAAAATATATCTACATCTACAAAATCAGTAAAAATTGATTTACATATTAAACAAAACAAAATTAAGGTGGTCTTTGGCAAATAAAAAAATTTTCAAATTAAAACTTTTTAATCTAAAACTTTTCGATCTTTACAATTATCTTATCCTTTTATATCTTCTCATATAATTATCCTACTTTTCAATTATTTCTACACAGTTAACCGGTTTATTTTAGCTTTAATCTCTTTACTCCTCTTCATTATCCTATTATATTATATCATTTTTTACCGATTCAAAAAATTTTCTACTAAAGCCTTATCATAAAATTTTTTACTTTTTTTCAAACACACCCCTAACCGTTTTGCAAAAAAAAAAAAAGTTTTTGACCGGTTCCGGTCTGAAATGATGATTTTCCAGAATAACTACCATCTTCGAACAACAGTCGTATAAATATTCAAAACGAAGCCCAAAATTAAAAGCTTAAGCCATCTCATACGTGCACGATCAAACGATTCATTCCTTTTATCAAAAAAAAAAAAAAAAAAGCTATTCATTCCGAGAAAATCAACTCCTAAATAATAGATTGGGGCTGCTGCTGCAGTTACCGAGCAATAAGGACATAGCTAACAGCTCTTGCGGACAAAATAAAATTTAATGGGTGTATTTGGAATTAAAGTTAAACAGAATAATTAAGTCCATTTGAAATTAAGTCTAAATTAACGAATAATAATAATAATAAGATTCAATTCACCAACATATCATATTGATTGAAATCAACTAATAATAATAATAAAATTCAGATCACCAAACATATCGTATTGATTGAAATTAATTAAATAATAATAATAATAATAGTAATAACAATAAGATGATTCAGGTCACCAACATATCGTACTGATCGAAATATTAAAAAAAAAAGTAAAGGAGGAAATTACTTTTCTAATGACTATAGCTAAAGGACTATTTGGCCAACGGTAGAATTACTGCATTGTTTGCGTTAAGAAAATTGTAGTTTTTTATTTTTACGGTTGTTAAGGCATTTAAGTAAAAATATTGGGCTGAATAAATAAGCTCAGCGCCTTCAAAAAAGAAGCCGAGAACACAACCCACAACTTCGGCGGGGTGCTTTCAATTAGAACAAATCTAGATGGATGTTTTTGCAATTATCCTTGTCTGATGAGCCGAGCCGCCAAAAAAGACCACAGGGTCGGAAAATAGTACCATCTGTCCGTCGCCAGTCGCCACGTTTGAAATTGATTGCACGTGACATTATCCGTACCAGACAATCTGAGTGGCCACTTGTCACAAGAAATAAGACCTGTCGCTCCTGTTCTGTGGTCTTGCTTTTTCAAATGAATGCTCCTCAACTCGCACAGCATATGAATCACACCTTAGCTTTAGGTTGTGTTTGGTTGGAGGTAAAACTTTTGATGAAAAGTTTTTGGAGTAGAAGTTATCAAATCAATAGAAAATGATGTGA
>JAXCLR010000092.1:13257253-13270754 GCA_035584095.1 Annona squamosa | reverse complement strand
AGACCACGCTCCCACGCCTATCCGGGGATTCGATCCCCCGCCAGCCGCAGCTACGGCTGTCCGCGCCGCAGCTGGCGCTCGGTTGGTAATACGGCCAGAAATTATACCTTCATCGACAGATATAATTACACATTTAGAAAAATGGCACATAAAAAAAGGAAAAAAATTACTGCCATGATATAAATAAGGATAAAATAGACAGACTTTTTATATAGAAAATAAGCATATATTAGCGACTAAAAGTATAGACAATCATAAAGTAAAATTATCTTGATGACAAGCATCTTTCTATCATATATCTATCTTATTAAAGTAAAAAAAAAAGGGTTTATATTTCCTTAACATTTCCACTCTTTTCTGCGATTCTTATTTTTACATCTTTTAATATAATTTTACATTTTGAATATTTAAAAATCATAAAGTTTTCTTCCACAAAAAAAATCATGAAGTTTTTATAATTCTCTATACGCTTAATCATTTTTCATCTTTTCATATTAAAATTTTACCTTATTTATTTTTCATTTTATTTTTAATGCTATCCCTCATCGTATCAATTCGTTTTCTCTCTCGCTATCTAATTTTCAGAGGTGATCTTTAAAGCACAACCACGAAGTAAAAGATCGCATAACTGTAACATAACTACAGGGCTTCCCATCACGAGTACAAAAGCAGAACGAAATATAAGACCTCTGGGATTTTAATTCTTTTGGCTATCCACCTCAGCTGCAATCCAACCCATTCAACCCACATGATTCAAGTGTGGGGCCATGGTATTTGCTCAGGAAAGGATCAATGCGCACCCAAAGGAGTGAGAAGATGGAAGCAATGAGAACGGACCAGACAATGACAATGGTAGGAGTCCTGTTTTGGCGGCCTAGCAAGCCTTTGAGGAAAGGATAGAGGTGAATTATCACCCAGAAAGCAAAGAAAAGCTTCCCAAATAGCAGGCCCCACGAGTCATAGCCGTTGTTGATTGCATCCGAAATCCCTGCCACAACTCCCACGAGGTTGATTATGAGAAGGGTGGTGGGAGGGACTAAGAGAGCTGTCCATTTGAATGCATAGAGCTCAGAGAATTGGTCGCTGTCGCCTCCGGCTTTCGATGTGACTGTGAAGCTGGTGTCAATGCCAGCAAGCACTTTGAGTATTCCTTGGAAAATGGCAAAGAGGTGGGCCGAGACGCCGCCGATCACCCAGAACTGCTCGTTTCGCCACCAGTCCTCAATGCCCACCCCACTCCATCGCATCTCCAGGAGGCTCGTTGCAAAGATGCATATGAAGAGGGAGATGAACCATAAACTAGCTATGTTGCTCAGCTGTGAAAGTAGCACAACAGGACAACTCATTCCAAGAACGTTCTCTTTTGAATTCTAGTTGAAATATTTTAAAGGTTTAAGTGCAAGGGTTTGTAGGTGTAGGAATATGTTTCCTAATTCAGCTAGTCATTTTGGACAAAATCAATGTATTAGAGTAAGTCCTTTGCCCAAGAGGTGAAGTTGAGTGTCTTGTGTTATGTTTTTCCATTTCAAGAAATTGGAGTAAAATTCCATCTGATAATCACAATTACCTCTG
This sequence comes from Annona squamosa, assembly GCA_035584095.1. Taxonomy (NCBI): domain Eukaryota; kingdom Viridiplantae; phylum Streptophyta; class Magnoliopsida; order Magnoliales; family Annonaceae; genus Annona; species Annona squamosa. Next base: position 13,269,182 of record JAXCLR010000092.1, on the reverse strand, counting down.
GAGTGATGAATTTCCCTGTGAGGAGGCATACAGCAGGCAGAGTGCAGTAAGTGATGAGAGGGATGGATGTCCAGGGATAGACTGTAGCATTTATATACGACAGCCTTTCCAAGCACTTAAGCCCCCCACCATAGCCATACCAAATTGGGCAATGTCTGCTTAAGAATATCTCGACTGATCCAAGTGCCCAACGGAGAACCTGGTTCAGTCTGTCTGAGAGATTGATGGGTGCTGATCCTTTGAAAGCAGGCCTTGAAGGAACACAGTAAATTGACCTCCACCCATGGCAATGCATCTTGAATCCAGTCAATATGTCTTCAGTGACTGAACCATAAATCCATCCAACCTACTTGTCAACACAAAACAATCAGAAAGGGAGGAGAATTTGTTCACCGAAAAGCCAAAGTCTATCAAGCAATCGGCTAAAAACAGTTGGAATCAAACAGTTTATTTTTCTCAAGCATCTATTTCATCATAGTACATGTCTTTTAGCTATTTATGCTTCCTTTACTTTTGAGGAGGAAAATAATAAACACAGGACTGCCAACTGAGTATGCACGTAGGCACAAGGAGTAGTACCTCCTTTCCCCAGTCTGTTTTATTTTCATATGCACAGCTGATTACATGCACAGCTTCTTTCAGCAACGAAGTTGGGCTCATTCCTTTCACTGCTCCACCATGTTCAAGATGTGTTGATGCGATTAGAACAGGGGACTGTCCAAACTTTTTCTCCAACTTTTTCTGTGAGTCCAATGCTGACTTCTCCTCAGTTTCTGTAGGATTGTTGGTAAGGTCAACCAGTAAGAATTTTGGCAAACACGGAGGGAAAATAACATGCGACATCACATCTTTCAAAATAAGGGCCTTTCAAATGCAGGGAACAGAAAAACCAGTGGTGTCTATTTGGTTTGGATGTGGATGAGAAGGGTGCAGATACAACAATTCAGCGTCTAGGTTTCCCAAATTTACGTAATTACTGCAAGTGATTGATGCATGAAAAGAGATTAAATGTGTAAGAACAATTTGCAGCCCCAAAGAATCTGTCCAAATTCAAACCAATTTTCAGAAAGTAGGACAAGGGTTCGGTTGATGTCTGCTGGACCTGACTTACGGATGGAGTCGTTTTGACCTAGAAAAGTTATAATCAAACTTGATTTTCATGTCTAGTCAGAACAATTAACAAGATAACTGTTTTTTGTTACTAGACATATAGAGGTCTTTCAAGGGTAAGCCTAGGCTGATAATTTGCAACCGCAGATTTTTTAGTATCTACAGTGTTCTAAATTGATCAAGTACTTAACAGCCTTACAGGCACAACTGACATGTATTTAATGATGGAGTGTTCTAAGCTGTTCATGTGTTACCTTCAGCAGCCTCTCCTTTCTGTTTCAACTTCAAAAATGTTGCAACCCATTTTCCATTTTTTTCTTGGTTCAGCTTCTTTGCCTTCTTTGTCTTCCTTTTTGAGCAACAGCACTGGCAGAAACACCATTTTGGCCAGCAGTTGCAGGTCTTTGTGGGTTGCTTCTTGGTTTTGGGTGCATTATATCCATAAAGAGCTCGTCTCCGGAAAACACACCCAGTTCCCACATATATGGGTCCTTGAATTCCATCCAAACCTTTCATGTTAATCTGCATAGCCCAGCATACACCATCAATTTAATGTAACATCTTTTCTTCTGAAAGTATGAAAACTTTCTTGCAAAATTTACTCACATCAAAGAAAACTACATTTCGATTTGCGTATCGGTCATGCTTGTCAATGCCATCAAACCTTTGTGGGAACTGTACATAGCAGACTTTCTTACCAACCAATGGATCCATTGTGAAACACATTGCTTCTCTAAGCGCTTTGCTATTGTTGATATAGTGATCACAATCTAAATTCAGTAAAAAAGGTGCATTTGTAAGCACTGCAGACACACGGACCTGAAATAAGAAAAGGAATCTTGTATGAGCCCCTCAGTAACAAGATAAGCCCTAGACCAGAAACTTTGAAAAAAAAAAAATTATAGTGTAGGGAAAGGATATTTTTAATTGGCATTGGCAGTATTGACCCAAGACAGAATCCAGATGTGTAGGAAAGAATCAGATGAAGCCAAGTTACTCACTAATGCATTCATAGCACCAGCCTTTTTATGGTGATTGAAACCCGGCCTTTTCTCTCTGGAAACATAGACAAGACGAGGCAATTCATTCCCATCCATGTCATGTTCCCCACTCTGGTCTAAAAACACCTGCATGTTACAAAGAAGAATGATGTGTCATCACTTCATAAATTGACATTAACTACATTTGAGAATTGAGGCATTGGATTGAAAGGCTGGGAAATTGGGTTCTTCCAATTAAAATGGATCTGGGCGAATATGTTCATTATCCCCTTCATGACTTGTTTAGGAATAAACAATTCAGGGGGCTGTTGAAGTATTACAGGAGGAATGATAACGAGTCTGGGTATTTGGTGTTATAAAGGCGTGCAATGGATATTCATTAAAAAAAAAGGGGGCATTCAAGGCTGAGGGTCAAGAAAGATCTCTTATTATGAAATATTATGACTTCATGTAGATAGATATTCTATACCTGAATCATTCCAGGATGGTCCCTGACATTATTACCAGGCCATGGGGTGCCATCTTGCATTGCCCATCCTTCCTCAGGTACTTGCTTTGCCTTAGCAATAAGACCATTGATCCGCACCTTAAATTCCTCATATTCTCTCTGCGCATGATTGTGTTGTGAATTTCAAAGGCAGAAAAACAGATGATCAATTTCCAGTTCATGTAGTTCCAACAAATATCTCAAGGACAGATGTTCATTAGATTTTAGACCTAACGTTTGTGAGCTGAGAGCTACATGACAATGTGGATGCAGTGTTTCCTTGAATTATAAGATCCATCTGTGATGAATTTGTACCTTCATTGCTCTTCGTTCTTTGACAAAGGATGGCAGTACCTTGTACCTCAGATAATCGATATTCTTTGCAAAATACCACTCAGGTGCTCGAGGCTCTATGTTGTACTTCTTGCAAAATGGGACCCACTTCTTTGCAAAATCAGCTGTTTCTGATAGTGCCTCGAATGTTAGGATAGCAGCACCATCATCAGAGACATAGCATGAGACCTTATCAACTGGATAGTCGACCGCGAGAATGGAGAGAACTGTATTTGCAGTGACAAGTGGAGGTTCTTTTAGGGGGTCGACGGTGCTAACAAAAATGTCAACTGGAGCAAGTTGAGAAGGTTGCTCTTCTTTCTCATATCTGATCATCAGTCATGAAGTTTCTTATTGACAATCCATGGAATGTCTCAATTCTAGAATGACAAGGAACATAAAAAACTGAAATTGAACGTTTTACATTTTCAAAAATTATTCATTAAATCAGCAGCTTTCACTCGAAAAGGAATAGGGTCAAAGTAAACACAGATACCTCAGTGAGAGCCTATCAAGGTATGTTTCTCTGCTGATGGGTGACCACTTGGGAAACTGATCAAGGATCCAAGAGATGGCAAACCAGATCTCACAGATGACTGATACGAGCCACAATGCATAGGCATCATCTACTGGATGACATATGCGATAGTGGAAAAAGAATCCAAGAACTACAAGTCGAACAGCGATGATCATCCTATAAGGATTAATTTGGCTTGAGGGGATTGGCTTTTTTCTTGACAATGGTTGCCTTGCTTCATCCATTCTGAATTTAGAAACGAAACAAGTCTAGTGTTACAATCACACCAATGGATTAAACTATGCTTCACAGGATTAAAAAAAGAAATTTTTTTCTTCACTATGGAATTGCTGTAATGTAGATTCTTCCTCTTCCAACCACTGATCAATGTTTAATGATTAAATGTCGATGGTTATCATCACAATAATGGTTCGGTTGAATGTTGAGATACAGCACATACAAGGATAGTTCAGCTTCATCTGGCTCATTTGCCTGTTTTTCCACGTCCCTCAATTCCTCCATATTGTCATGCTGCTTCTTCCTCCACATTTCTACTCTTTCCTTCCATGCCACACTCCCGTAACCATAAGCTGCCAGATCCTTCCCAGGGTCCATTGTTCTTGCTGATAAGAAAGAACCAAACTGTAAAAATCATTGTTTGTTACCTTAGGCTAATTTGAAATTGCGGGTATTGAACAGAGGTCAATGAGACAGAAACCAACAAGTGACAATAAAAAACTGAAGTGCCATCATGCATTTGAATGCATGAGAAACTTGGGTTTACCAGGATGGGCAGCATCTGGACAAGCAAAAGGGTTAGTCCATCTACCATCAACCATCAAAGAAGGGACGATAGCATTCTCGTGAGGAAGCATGCCAGCACCCTGCACTAGGACAACAAGAACGATACTTTATAAAGAAGTTGAGGAGTCCAAAAGTTTTTAAAATATATTTCATGGATTTCAAATTGGAGCCATGATAATTTATCGTCAATTGCATAGGGGTAGCCACGCGTCTAGCCATAAAATATTTTTTTTAAATTTTTCATGGACATGTAAAGTTAGGTGTATTTAATCTATAAATTAAATTTTAGCTTTTTTGGATTTTTATTTTTAAATATTGTGGCATTTTCATAATTTTCTGGTCTCAGAAAATTACGAAAATGCCACTGTGCTTAAAAATTAAAAAAACCTTAAAAAATCCAAAAATGGTGAAACTTGGTTTATAAATTATATACACCTAACTTTGTTTGTCCATGAAAAAAACTGAAAATAATAAACAAAATATGTTTTTTAGGCTGACCTAATTAAATCACCCCTCTTCAAATTATAATGGAAAAGATATTTACAATATCACAGTATCAAAACAAATGTTCTCCTAAATCGATTTTAAAATTTAAGAAAGTGGTTACCACCTCTTCACCATAAGCTAATAATGGGATTGGAGTAGTAGTCTCAAAGGATTGGAAGGTATTATATTGTCCAAATCTTCCAAAGCTTCTTGCCTGAGCTCTTCTAGAAAAATCAAACTCGTTTTCAAGGTCATCAATACCATCCTCCTCTTCGTCACCTTCAACTCTAGCACTCCCTATCGTACAAAAAACATGACACACAGAATAGGAAATAAATAAGTTAAAACATAAAATGAAAGAGGTATAATTGAAGAGGAATCCAGGCCTTCTCATTGGTAACTGCAGCTTTTGGATGGCGATGTCACTTGCACGGCCTACAATTTGGTTATCATATTCGAAAGTTGACATTGGCCGAAGATGAAAGGGCAGGGAAGTGGGAATCTATTGATAGCAAGTTCATGATCTTTCAACATTGGAGCTCTCAAGGTCGACTGTTTGAATTACCAAAAGGAGAATGGTGCACATCACTTACAGAAAAGAAAAATAATAGCTTGCTGATCAAAAGGACCAGGTTTTCCTAATTGAAGAGAGAACATGCAAACTGATCAGAAGGGAATGATGAAGCTTGTATGAAGGAAAATCCAGCCACCTTTGAGCCGTTTGAACCGGGTTTTGCATTGTGGACAGAGCTGGCTACCTTCCCTTCTTTCATATTCATAGCACTGCCTGCATACCGGAAATGCACATTCGTTGCAGGCAACAAAGAGCTCTCCATCTACTGTTAATCCCACATCATCTCCACATATCTGGCATATCGTCGCAATCAGTTGTTGCAATGGTTTGGGCTGTAGAAAGGTCAAAAGAAATGAAATTATATCCATGTGAAAATAGGCATGCATTTAGAATATTATTAGAAATGAATTGAAATTTATTTCATGTCTTCATAGGATTGGCCAAAGTGCAAGTGGCATTATATTAGCATTACTGTGCATTTCAACTGCCTGCACATAAGCAGTTGATCGTGGCTAGTGCCACCTTATTTTATGGTTTACAATGCCGTGAAAAATGCAATTCAGCCCTTGATCTGAACGGCCAACACAAGCTAAAGATACTTGCAATTATGAATATACGTGGGATTATCCTTTTCTCTTGGATTTACTCTTATCACTTATATGCAACATCTAGAACACATGTTTCTGATGATTGTATACAAACATTTGTTTTGGGTGTCTGCAAAATAACCACAAGTTTCTGAACATTACAAAATAGATGAAATCAGTATAACCGAGAGCAATATTCGGGATTTAAAATGCACAGATAGAAACCTTAAAGAGTCCATTTTGCAAGAAAATTAGTATTCATACTTCTGCATTTGAAACCACCTACCATTAATCTCTTTCAGCTACATCAACAAAGTTTATTTTGTAATATTCTTACATTCTGTAAATATCCAAAAAAAAATGCCAATTCATAATTATCCAAAATTACAAGATCTGTTTTGCAAATACTTGATTGTAGAGCTATTCAAAATTTTCTTATTTTTCTTCCATGACTTATATGCGGAGGCTTTTAGCTATTTGAATTTGGACTTTTACTTTGTAGAGTTTCACTTCTATGAAACCTCCACTTTTATGTAACCCTATTTATTTTTCTCACCTTGATGATAGATGAAAATTTTTATTTCATCCATTGTATTTAGCATCATTTATGTTATTATGCATGAACCTCATCTACAAATATATAAAATTAATTTAATAAAATGATTTAATACTAAACATCAATTTTAAAGTCTATTTTCAACATGTGGACCGTCTAAAATATCATTATTATGAAGATAAATGATTCTGTAAAATATTATTACATTCAAATACATATGTGAATGGATCTAAGAATTTTTCATAATTTACATATGAATATATATTTTTAAGCAAATATGGCTCATGGATATCTTTGACTTATAAGAAACTTAATCTTATGATTAAACGAATAACGCTAAATACAATTGATAGAGTGAATTTTCATCAATTATCAATGTGGTAAAAATAGATGGTTTTATATTAAACCACTATTATATAACTTGGTTACATAAAAGTGGAACTCCACTTCTCAAAATACTAAGAAAGCTGATACTGACTAAGACATGTGACTTCCATTCTTTATTAATAACACTATCCATCCAAACTTTTTTGTTTTTCTTTTCATCATACACAAGATGTTGTTGGATAACAGAACTAACCATACATCCTCATGCCCTCATGGGAATGGAATAATGGATGATAAGAAGAAAAAAAAAATCTACTCAGTTCATTGATATGAAGGGTTCTTTAAATTAACAACTAGGGTACATGGACATGTCTATTCATCCCTCTACTTTTTTAATGTTCAAAGTTATTCTTTAAGTCTAAACCATTTATTTCTTATTAATAAAAGGTATTTGTTAATGATGTCAAAATTGACTTCTATAAGCAACTTATATGTTTTGAAAATGTCCATACTTCCAGGTTGCATTAGATCACAACCAAGTACAAAAGAAGGATGAAATGAAGAAATTCCGAGTTCCATTAGGTCCTCTTACTGTTGAGCCAAAGAACTGAATCAAACTAACAGAATCGACAGTTTTTTTTTCTACAAAAAAAAAAAAAAAAAACATCTTGAGAATGGGTCGTTGATTCCTTAGTGAACTGTAAACAACACAAGCTTCTTGGGGACAATTTGGGCTGAATATAAACTGAATTCCATGCAGAAAAACTTCTCGTACGACACATGATATTTTATTAATTTGAATGATAATGCAAAAATAAACAAGAATTATACCCCAGAGTCTCCATCAGTGGGAATGAATACAAGTTCATTCCTCTTGTGAGAACCCGCAACCAGTGCAGCACAGCCCTCCATGTCTTCAGTAGCCAACCAATTCTCTGCAATACCTCCACTACAAAGGCAAGAGCAAGACTCAGCTGTCCGTGCAAGGAGCATCACTACTAACTGGCCTAAGGAGATTATAATGAAAATGTGGAGAGGTTGGTTAAGAAAAAAACAGAAAGTAATCAAACATGTGTAATGAAGCTTTAATTGCAACAATGCAGGAATCTTCACAGAAAGCCATTGAAATTGATAATTTAATGCATTTGGTGGTGGAACGGAAGGCAAGACAAAAGTAGGAAAGGAAGAAACAGAGGGCATGAGCAGTGGGTTTGTGGCACATGTTGAATATTGCTACGGTAGGAGTGCACCACTGGGCCATCCATGCAAGGTTCTGCAGCACCAATCCACGTTTCGACTACTAAATTTTCTATTTCATTTTGTACTCAGCAGCTGCTGTTGAAGGGCCCGTAATATGATGGATACTGCCCAACAAATAGAGCTATTGCACTCCCACCACGTTAGGATTGTTAACTATACATTTCTATTCTCAGAAAATGTTGGGTGAGTAGTATTGAATTTTCCAGGCAAAACATGCTGAATTTTCGATGACCGTCCACATTCATTCAAAACATATGTGGGTATTTCTATTTTTTTTCTTTTTTACTTCTGAATTTCTTCATTTGGAAAATTTACTTCCAAAAAGAGTGCAAAACAGCAACCATGTTTTGCATTCTTTTATTGACTGCCGTGGAATACATTGGTTGGAATTATTATTATTATTATTATTTTAAAAAAAGCAACGTTTTTTCAATAGAATTACTTGTACCTTTGCGGTTGCTCTCATGATAACAATAAATCTTGAGCTATATGATGATTTTGGTTTTTTCTACGTTTTTTTTTTATATATTTTGAAAATTCCCAACAGAATGTTGCTATGATTATTAATACTTTGATAAATTTCAAACCTTTGAATGCATGTGGGGAATAGAGGAATTCGAATTTCTATTTCAGGATCTCTGAAATCGATGACGGCATCAACACAGTGGGACTAGCTACTCTTCTGCCTCATTACTTCACCCATTCTTGTCAGCTGACGCGTACTCCTCAAAGAAATGGTGGGCGGTAAAAAGCTGATTTCGAAGGAACGACACTGCTAATATGATCCAAGTGTATTAAGAAGCATCATTTAAATATTATCATTACCCCCCTTCAACGTTCACTTTTTTTTTATATTTGCTCCCTTTTTCATATTTAATCTTAGTATTTTGAAATATTTTTGTACAATATAATAATCCTTCACCATTTGCTTGTGTACTCTCTCCATCTGGAGTATAGCTACTGCCTCCGGCGTTGCGGTTAGGCTAAAGAAGGAATATGTTCAAATGTGACGTCCAACTTCAACTCCATGTTTTTAAAAAATTTAATTTATGGCCCAAAACTTTTGATTTTGCAAATAACCATCCATTTTTTAACATTGTTTTATAATTTTTAGCAAATAAACCCCAAATTTTGAACTTTCTTGCAAATGACCCCACAACTGATTGCTAAATTTTAAAAATTTGAACTAAAAATTAATTCACAATTTTCCAAAAAAATATTTACCGAATTAATTTATATAATTTAGTATCCGTGTATCATGATTTATATTCAATAAATACGTCGTGATTAAAATGAAAAGCTATGAGGTATAAATTGCAAAATTGAAAAGCTAGTGAGTCATTTTACAAATATCCCTAAATAGAAATAGAAATGCTATTATATATATTTTTTTATGTTCGTATATTACATCATCTTAACTGGACCAGAGACATTCTTACAATTTCTTATCAATATTTCCTAAATATCTTAACCGATGAACGGTCCCACAAATAACTTGTGGGGTGAACTAAGGCCACCATTGCTATGCTGGTTCGCCATGTGAAAATGCTATTGGTGTGCTCAGCTGCTGGGGCAGATGTGGGCGAAATTGTATTATATTAATATAGAATTAATATAAAAATTGTATATTAATTTACGAAATTTGACTGCTAAACATAGATTGCGTAATTGCTTGCCAGGAAACTGTTAAGATGCAGAAAATGAGTATCCAACACACAAATCTTACGTGACCATTAATCAGTAGCAGATCGTGATGGGCTCATCCAATGAACGGTCTAGATTTGTGTCCTGAAATCTGTCTCTGCGATTACGCACGCGAATACTCTTCGCCTGGGGCAGGGGACCATTTACGATCCGGTCTTCCACAATATCTTGTATTTTCTAAGCCTTCTCTTATAAAAGTTAAGAGCCAAAAGAGACTTCCACATTTTCTGCTAGAGTATAACTAACTAAATAACATGTAGCATTATCTTTCAAACAGCTACGAAATTCCATGTACAGTTTAAATAATTTTTAATGGTTTCTTGCATCTTAGGCTATTTTTGCTAGTGAATTAAGACTTTTAACAAAATTACTAGCATAACTACGTAGTTTTGCTGAAATTAGAAGCGTATTACTTCCATTAGGAGCACGTTAATAGGCGTTGAAATTTTTATTAAAATGACAAAATGACCTTATAAATATAATTCTTCTATTTTAAAGATATTTTCTATTATAATATTGAAAAATTAATTTTTAAAAGTATCTTTCATAGAACATTTCAAACTCTGAATGAAAAAAAAAATTACTCTACTTAATATGAGGAATTTTTTAAAATCATTTTTTGTATTTTAAAAGTATTTTCTTCCAACTTTTATTTAATAGAAAATATTAAAATGATTATTTTTATTTTATTATTAAATATTTATTGTATATTTCCTTAACAATATTTTCTATAACGATTTTTATAACATTTGTAAATAATAATTTTATTTTTTAAGGGGCATTATCATCGTTTCAAATTTTCAATACAACTTTAAATTCTCATTAAAGTACTTTAACAAGAGTTATGCGCTTACCATTTCAAAAAAAACCATACATGTACTGGACCTCCATTGCATGCGCCCAGGAGCATACAACACTACATGCTCCCGGGCGCATACACCTATTTTTTATATTTTTTTCAAATTTTTTTTATAATATTGTTAATCTATATCTATTTAATATATGTATAAATTTTTAGAGTATTTTATATATTTGTTTTTTATTTTTGAAAATTAAAAATAAATATTTAAAATATTACAAAAATTATAAAAATTTATGCACATGTTAAATAAACTTGTGTTAATAGTTTTATAAAAAAATTTTGAAAAAAAATTAAAAAAGAGGTGTATGCACCAGGGAGCATGCTCCCGGGCGGATGCAATTGGATCCCACATGTACTCGCCTAATTTCGTCAAAAGTCATGATATACTTTGCCAAAACTATGCAAGTATAGATTAAAAAAAAACTCTAATTTTAGTATTGATATTTTAGCCATAATATTATTTTACTTTGTAGCCTGCCTAAACCTCTAATCAAAGTAAAATTTTAAATTAAGTTTAGATATATTAAACATCAAAATATTATAAATTACAAAATTATTAGGCTAAGGATGTTTTGAATAATAATTCTTTTTTATTTATATTATGCACCTTGATGATTATATGAAATTCACTTCATTCATTACATTTAAAATTATTTATTTAATTAAGAAACCAAGCTTCATACCAATCAAAAATGTATATAAGATCGTTTAATAAAAAAGTAAATTTAACATAATAAATGTGTTTGATTTATAAATTAATTTTACAGTTATTAGTTCAACATCTAAATCATTAAGAACATTCTTCGTAGATAGATGAATAATTTTGTAAATTATTATAAAAATCCAATAATCTAGTTTTTCATTATCGTGCGGACACTAACACTCAATTGACATGTTTTTTAGTACCTTTATAAATCATAAGATGTTTAGCAGTATTAAAAAATGGTATTTCCATTTCTTTATCAATGTTAGCTCTAAAATGAAGAAATTTTATAAATGCAAATTCCTATGGCTTGTTATTATATTGGATTATAATGGAGATTAAACTCCCTCTGACATTCAAAATGGGAATCAACACTCACGCACCCGCTGGTTGAAACAAATTCCTATTTTCTTATTTTTAGAATAAATACGGACTGATTAATAAAACTAATCTTGCCCGGCAGAAGAAAAAAAATTGTAACTTTTTTTTTTGATAAAAGGAATAACTCTACGTCGACCCCTCCTCATTGTGAGAGAGGTTCGAGGTGGAGTAATCCGTGAAATTCATTGCCATATAAATGTCAGTACAGATTTTCTGAACAATAGCTTGTGGAGGAGT
>JAXCLR010000092.1:13214016-13228804 GCA_035584095.1 Annona squamosa | reverse complement strand
TTTTAACTTTATTCTCTTTACTCTTCATCATTACTCCTATTATATCACATCACTTTTTATTGATTTGACAACTTCTATTCCAAAAACTTTTCATCAAAAGTTTTATCTTCAACCAAACACACCCTAAACAATGATAACTTAAATGAGGTAAGGATGAGATGAATATGTGGTACGAAAAATTGTTATTATGCATTAAAAATGAAAAAATATGTGGGAAATGGGACAAGCTATACAAGAAAAAAAGCAAATTATTATCTTTTAGGAATAAAAAAATATTTTTAAAAAAAATGAGATTCCATCACATCTTCATCTCGAGAAGCAGAGACTTAATAACAATGATCAGATGTAAATACAATAAAAACAATAGTTACAAATGCAACTTATTACATTTATACCTACACTCACTTGGGTATAATTGCTTGGATAATTTTCTCTAAAGTTATACGTTCTAAGCATAAAAAAACTTATGGAAAATAAATCATGGATAAGAAAGGGAAAAAATGGAGAAATTTTGTTAAAAAATATATAATAATAACGTAATATGATAAAGGTAAGAGTTAAGAATAAAGATAAAATTTTGAAATAAATAAAGTAATTATATAAAAAATGTGAAATATCATAAGAAAAGGAGAAGAAAAAAAAATCTCTTCCTTATTAAGTGGATCCTGGACATAATATGACAGAACAAACGATTAAAAATAGATAAAATTATTGTGCAAATATGTCAAAAACATGTTGTATAGAGCATATATGGAACAAAGACGAGATGAGAACTTAGGGCACTTTTGATAATTGTCATATGTGTTAAGGGAGCATGTTTACTAATAAATAATTTTATAACTCAACAATCTCATTTTTTGAACTTTATCCATATATTATAATTATTTTTCTTTCGATTCTTCTGTTTATTTCAACTATACTACTATTATTTTATATTAATCACATAGTTTTTAAAATATTTCGCTTCCTAGCCTATATCATGATATAATAAACTTTCACGTCACCAAATGTTTGTTAGAATAGAAGTGCGCTGAGAAAAGGAAAAAAGAAGCATTAGGATTATGAAAAATTATGTTGTAAATAAAAAAATAAATTTAGAAAAGTGTTTAACAAGTATTAGGATTATGAAAAATTATATTATAAAGGAAAAAGTAAATTTAGAAAAATGTTTTAGGAAGATAAGAGATTAATTCCAAGATAATCCCATCATAGCTGTAAACGAGCTTTATTAGTCGGATAATTGTTAGGAGAAGCGTCAGGAAGCAAAATTTTTAATTTTTTATCGGTCACCAAACGCACGTGTTCCCGACGTGCACCTCTGGAGCTTACGAAAATATAATAAAAGATAAAAAATAAAAAAGGACAAAGGATCCTACTTGGTTTTCGTCCTGGCGTTGGCTTGGCGTGCGCACTCAGGAGAGAGGTACTTGCCCACCATGAAACCCGTATCCCTGCGCGAAACGCCGCCACCGCCGTCGCCCTACCTCCTTCCGTCTCCCCCCATGCCCTATCCAATCAATGGCTAGGATTGGTTTCAGCTCCTGCACCGCCGCCGCCGCCGTCATGGAATCCGAGCTCAACAATCTCTCCTCCGATCCCGCCACGCCTCCCCACGAAAACGATGATTCCACCAAGGACCACCGCCCCCTTCTCCCCAAATCATCCGACTCCTCCTCCGCCTCAACCTCAGACGAAACCCTGCAAGAGCTCGAGAATAAGTGCGCCGCCTACGTCCGCCGCGATGTCTACGGCACCATGGGCCGCGGCGAGCTCCCGGCGTCCGAGAAGATCCTCCTCGGCCTCGCCTTCCTCACGCTCGTCCCCCTTCGTGTCTTCGCCGGCATGCTGATTCTCGTCGCCTACTACCTCGTCTGCCGCTTCTGCACCCTCTTCTCCGCACCTTACAGGGGTGACGACGAGCAGGAGGACTACGCCCACATGGGCGGCTGGCGGCGGGCGGCCATCGTGAAGTCCGGCAGGTTGCTCTCGAGGGCAATGCTGTTCGTCATGGGGTTTTATCGGATTGACGAGACGTATCGGGTCCCGCGATCCCGCGACAAGGACACAAATGAGGTGAGATGAGATCTTGGCTGGGAGTTCTTTGGAATCTGCATTTGGATGCTTTGCTTGTTCCGTGAAATGGATTGAAACCGGCAACTCGTAGTCGGTGGAATGCATTTGTTGAATTATGTTCTGCTGCTAGTCATACCATTGTGTGAATTGCATTTTGCTGAAATATTGTTTATCTCAAGTAGAGTCATATAGGGTTCTGGCTCCGGAAGATCGAAATGTTTGTAGGTTATGTTTTCTTCATGTTTAAGTTATTGATAGTTGATAGCGACGCCAATGGATAATTAATCTCTATTGGACTTGAAATGCATGGATTGTGAGGACGTCATTTGTTTGGCCTTTCTCCTACTAATCCTCAATTACTAGTCCCCAATTAGATTCTAGTCACATTGTAGCTAGGTGAGGAAATAGTGTTTTGCGAATGGGCTGTTTGATTGTAAGGACAGATGAGTCTGGAAATGCTAGCTAATCATGTCTGTTGTTCCTCAGATCCAATGATTTTCCACAGACCTTTGGCGTAGGAATCAATTAAAAATCTTGGCATATATTTCCTAGTTTCATGAAAATCTTCCATCGCAAAATTAACATGATACGCTGATCTAGTGATTATTTTCTCATTTTGTTTATTTTTCTGTCATCTATTATACTTTTGTTATGATTATTATATGTCACATATGAACATTTATCCCCCTCAGTTTGCGTATTTTTGGCATCCTATTTATGAAATAAAAAGGATATATCCGGTGGATGAAATAAATCTTTTTTATCTGAGTGCAATAAATTTTTGTTTAATCTAATTTGTCTTAAAATTTTCTCTTTTCTTTAAATTTTTTTTTTCAAAAATATAACCTTCTTATTTTTTAACTGATTACCATTTAAAATACTAGGCATTCAGGACCAACGCAGGTGACCCAACATAATATTTGGACACATTATGGCTTGACGAGTATTTGTGTTGCATGTCTCTATAAACAAACAGCGGCAAAAGTGAACATTATCATAATTGCTGAGAGTTCGGTTATGTATCCCTTAGGACGATGTTTTAGGTTAACTGTGTATGCATTTGCTGCACTACGTTTCTTAGATAATTTGGATAATTGAGCTTTCTATAAACTATATTTAAGCCTTCCAGCAATTGAATTAGCACCACCATCTTCTCAGCTCAAGCATTATGGCATTCCACTTTCTTGCTTGAAAGGATTATGAAGTTCCTCTTGTCTTGCCTGACACTTATATGCTCTAGGAGCACCACCATCAATAACATTCTGTAATGATCACTTTTTTGCTTTGTACATCTACTTTGTCAGAACGAGTGCAAAGAGCTCTCGGAAGTATCTGAAAGACCTGGAGCAATCATATCCAACCATGTATCATATTTGGATATCCTTTATCACATGTCATCTTCCTTCCCCAGCTTTGTTGCAAAGGTATATATGTGATTTGAGCACTTTGGAAATTTTGGTGCATTTTCATTCACTATTCATTAAGCAGGAAACTTTTTGAATGCCATTGGTTCTGACAAATTTTCCCCTTTCATCATATTTGGACTAAAATATCACTTACAAAAGAGATCAGTGGGTAAACTTCCTCTTGTTGGCCTCATCAGGTTAGTAGTTGTCTGTTATGGATTGACTGTACTTTTTCTGAGGCTTATGCCACTTGAACTTCAGTAAATGTATTTACATCTGCATTGTATCTTCTTTGTTCTTTATTCCAAACACAATCTTATTTTATGAATTGCTCCAAGCATGTTTATTACGTTTGTAATTAAATTTTTTTTTTCCATCTTTAAGAACTGGATTTATTTCTTGTACTGGATTGGGCTCGAAAATTTGGCAAAATGTAATAGGGTTGCAACTTCCAACTACATTGGATCAAATGATCGATTAGATATTCACTTTTTTGAGATTAGTCTGACATCAGGACAGGGAAAATTTATATGCAATGGACAATTTTATTGATCCAAAGTTGGTGGAAACTCATTGGGGAGCATCTGGGCAAAATGTGTTGTTTCCCATCCACCTTCTTGCATTTGGAGTTTACCCTTTATATGCCAATGTATTTATCATCTAATTCTGACTGTCACACTCATAATCAATCATCATTATTCATAAATAATCTTTATCATTTGCTCTGCATGAGTATTTTTTCTGTTATCCAACTTAAAAATATTTTTTTTTTTATCATCAATTTTGTATAAAATTCTGTCCAACTGATGATTCTGTTGAGTTCATGTCCAACTAACCCACCAAAATGGGGCAAATTGTTTTCTGGGTTGTAGGGATTGTTTAACATTGAACAGTCCGTTGAACTTCAATGGAACTGACTAGTCATCAGAGAAGGCTACTAGGGATTGCAGATTCTAATAATAGCCTTTAATACAGCTTATTCGACTATTTTTTCTTTGATCTGGAAAATTTGGGTTCTTTGCTGTGCTGCTCTGTTGACAGAACTTTTGTGAGCTGCATTTGTTTGTTCATTTGTGTATGTCTTGATTTACACTGGTGCTTTTTATATGATGTGTTTGAAAGTGAATCTTTTGTACTGCATTTTTTTTATTTTCTTAATTCAGTGCACATATGTTTATCCCACATTGAATCTGTCTGAGTTTATTCAGTCACCATCTACCAGTTGTACATCTCTAGCTTGCTTTATAATTCTTTTCGCAGTCTGTTGGATTTCTCCTGTATGTGCAGAAGAATTTTTATATTGGAAGTGTGACACTTCTGCATCTCCTCAGCAAATTACTCTGAGAGAAATCCCACTGAAAGATCTTATTTGAGACTATTTTTTTCTGCAGCAAGTGCCTTGGCTGTGTCTATGTCCAACGAGAGTCAAAATCATCAGACTTTAAAGGTGTATCAGGTATAACACAAGCATTATGTAAAATATTTATGATCTTATCTGGTCAACCATGTAGGACATGCTATTGTGAAAACCTGTGGCCACCTCTGTTTGTCCGATATTGTTGATGATAGAAATCATGACCTTCAGAGTCGCAGTTTACTTATTTCTGCTAAATTGTTTTCTTCAATGTTCATGCTTTAAATATGTATTTTGTATGCAGGTGTTGTGACAGAAAGAGTTAAGGCAGCCCAACAAGATGAGCATGCTCCTTTGATGATGCTTTTTCCAGGTAGTTTTGCCTTTTGTGTGTACATATTCCAATAATTCTAGGTTTCACACTTTTGACCACCCTGGTAATATTTGTAATTGTCTAAATGTCATCTCAGCTAATTGAGGTCTGCTGCATATTAACTATTGGCCTTTTTTGTGCTAATATGAGTAATTATTTCATGAATTTTTTGTTTAGCATGGTTCTGTTATCATTGTGCAGACTTTGGAGTTTGGAATTTATATTTCACTGATGTTATCGTCATGTAAACCTCATCTCAGATAATTGATGTCAGCTGCATGTAATCTGTCAGCCTTTTTCCCTCTGACATAAGCTAGTGCTCCTTTGTCAACACATAAGAGTGGTGGTTGGAGCATGAAACTCTTGTAAGCACAATTTATTATTCTAGTAGACAAGTGATTCAGAATGAATTTGGAACATTATCTACTTATGCTATTCTGTATTTCAGCGTTTCTCAAGATATTAATTATTTCACTGAAACTAGAAATTCAAATCTAGTCACTATCATAATCATCATGACTTTTCCCATAACTTGGGTTCACCAAAAGGTGGATCCTGGTGATTTATCTTTCAATCAAGGAGGCTGACTCATGTACCTTAGTGGAATTTTCTACTTATCAATGCGGTGTTCTTAAGTTTCTGGAGGTAGTATCCTAAATTTACATTGTATGCGTGTAAATATTTGCATTTATGTATTTATGCATTTAGCAGTGAAGGACATTACTAAGAATGATGAATTGCCATAGTTCATGAACAGAACTATCTTATTTATTATAGTTATATGCAAATTAGCTGCTAATGGAACAGTCATGCTTGCTGGTGTATGAACAGTTTGGTGGTTCTGTATAATTTTTTGACTATGGCACTTTTTCTGAACAAGCTTCACTTGGTATGCAAAAGTAGATTGAATCCATGAATCCAAATGAACAGAGGTCCATAAAACATAAAATTGCATGTATTGTGAAAATCTCAGTGTGCACCGACTGGCATGATCTTTTCAATTCAAGTTTCCATGCAGCCTAGTGTTTGACAGTTTTGATCTGAGGATTTTAATAAGATATCTTGCTCTGGAACTTTCCTTTAATTGCAGAGGGTACAACAACCAATGGAGATTACCTTCTTCCATTTAAATCTGGAGCTTTTCTAGCTAAAGCCCCTGTGCTTCCAGTAATTCTGAGATATCCGTACAAACGTTTTAGTCCAGCCTGGGACTCTATATCTGGGGTGAGATTTCTTGTCTCCTTTGTAGGAAAACTTGAAATGGTTGTATTGTGCATCTACACTGTTTTTATGTACAAATTTTTTGCTTGATGATGGCACATTGCCTGATGTCTAGTGGTTCTTTGTTATCTTGAAATGCGAATGCGTACTCTTTTCCCTCAAGTGTGTGTTTCCTTTTGTATGCTACCCAATTCAAATTATTGCACTTCCAATACCAAGTTGTAAAATGATCGTTGTGTGAACAAAGTAATCTGCTACTGGAAATTGGGATCTTTAGGTGGGATCGGAAATCAAATATGTAATGATGACTAGTTTGGTGTCCGTTGCTGTGGCTTGCTGCATCTTTTCTAAAAAAGTTCTCTTGTTGCTTTCTTTTCATTTCTTTCCTTCGTTTTTTCTTCTTTATTTTTATTTTTAAAGGTCCCTGCAGTGTTATAATTTCCAGAATGGAATCTATGTGCATTTATCTGAATCTCTGACTATGTCGAGTTGAAACTTGTAATGTTTAATTTGCAGGTCCGCCATGTCCTTTTGCTTCTTTGTCAATTTGTGAATCATATTGAGGTGACTCGCTTACCCATCTATGTGCCTTCAGAGGCAGAAAAGGAAGATCCTAAGCTTTATGCTAATAATTTGCGGAAACTAATGGCTGCAGAGGTATCATCTTTTGTTTGTCAAAATTTTTTTCAGCGTATGTGATGGAACTTCCAGTGGCTTTGTGAAAATGCTAGTCAAACTGATCTTTCAAATAAAATTTTCTTCTTATGAAAACACTCCATTTCTTGGATGCCCTTCCAGTCAATTTTTTCTTGATGATGTGCAGGGTAATCTAACATTGTCAGATATTGGGTTGCCTGAGAAGCGGGTTTATCATGCTGCACTAAATGGTAATAATAGCCTTCCTCGTGTTTTACATGTGAAAGACGATTGAAAAATCACCGCCCTCACTTCCAAACTGTTTCTGACTCCAGTTGGGTTGCTTGGCTTTATTTATATACCCTTTCAAGTGCAATCATAATGGAAACCTCTATTATGTTGTAATGTGAACCAGCTGTGTTAACACTGATTTCCCTTTTTTTCTTTTATTAAAAGTTATTGACCTTAGGACCATGCATTCTGTGTAATCACCGACTATTTTTATGCATTTGCATTTGAAATATCCCGAGCAAACATTAGGAAAAGAAACTTTTTTCCCTTTTTTTGATTGAACTGTAGTTTGAATGGCTACAAATCGTAGAAAGATCGGAAGGACAGTCTTTCATGGTGTCTATTTGAATCTGTAGAACTGAAGCATTTCTTTGGTGTCCTGCAGGTTTGTTTTGCCACAGCTAATTCGGCTTTGCAGTCTGTAAATTCTCCCCTTAGATGATTCTATGACCCTAAAAAAAAGAAAAAAAAATAAAAATTGGACCCAACATCATCTGTGTTGTCCTAACCCAGAAAAGTAGACCTGTATACAATATGATATTCCCAAGAGCTGTAGAACCTTACAAATTTTTTTTTTTCCATTTTTATTTCTTGTTTCTACCTTAGAAAATATCTGGATTTTTTTTTTTACACTCCGTTTCTAGGTCTCATTTCTCGATTGTCAGTTTTTTGTAAAATAGAGGTGTTAGTGATATTTTCGCCATAAATAGAATTTTACAGTTCCCAATCGGAAGTACACTCTGAATGCGGTGCCTGCTAGTCCTTACGATGGGATTTTAATTTGTTCATCTGGTTGTTCTCATGTCCAAGCCTCTGTGCCTGGTTATGGCCTTTCGTTTAACCCAATGTGTTTGATTATATCGCTGTCATATTTCACAAGCTACCACCAATTTTGGACCAGCTAGTTATTTGTTCATGGGATATGATGTTACTTGTTGCAACTAAATCATCTTTAGAGAGGTTATTTTAGTAAGTATTTGAATTTAACAGAGTTTGGGACATGGGTGCCTATTCAGGTTGTAGGACCATCAAATTATCAATAATAATAAAAAAACGGCCTTGGTAATCATGAACAGGGTGATCCATTCCATTCATCAGACTACATTGTTGCTTCGTTTTTGAATTAGATTAGTGCATGGAGATTCAGATGCTCTTACTCCCCGATCAAATGTATTTGGTATTTATGACTCGATTGAGCAAGTATTGTTGCTTCGCCGGGATGTCATGGATGATATACGGTAGCATAACAGCTTAATTATGGTTGTTTTTGTTAAATCTGTTCTGAAACTTTATAGCAAGTGAAGATTAACAAGATTTATGAATTCACATCGGTTACTGTTTTCCTAATCCATGCAAGCACAAAAGGAGAAGAACTGAACCTCAAGGCAGGAGTTTCAATGAATAAACAAGAATAAAACTTGTGCTTTACGTGCCAAGTCCTCTTCTATTCGCTGCCAATTCTGTAGATTGTCGGTCTGTGATTATCATGGCAGCTAGACGTACATATCTTTCTACCTGTATCAACTCTTTAATCACTCGACTTTAAATGCACTGCCAACTACACTATTTATTAAGCTTTGCAGGTAGCATAATTAGATCAAAATTCGTTGATAGGTTGTTTCATCATTACCATTACCATCATCGTTAGCTGCTTCCTACTGAAGGGGTTTGGGAATCTTTGTATTGAGAAGATGAAGTACTTTTTTTTTCTTTTTTTTGAAATTACTAGAAAAATCATAATGTCATAATGTTAATTATAAAATAAACCAATGCTGTTATTCTACCAACAAACGCTTTGAGAGGAACTTGTATGTAAGTTTTTCATTGGATTGGACTTCAATTACTAGGTAGGAGAGCCATAAATCGATTGAGCAAGTATTGCTACTACAACTTAGTTTTGTTCAATCCAAAAACAAATACAGAGTAGCAGGATTTCTTCTTTTTCTTCCTATTCTTCCCTTTTTTTTTTTTTTTTTTATGTCCTGGTGAGTCCAGAACCCAGATAAAATGTACAGCTGCCCATGAATGGATCACAAAGAGTCACTTTCATGTTTGCTTTGAAATGGTGAAACAACAGCAGATGGGCTAGGACAGTTCTAGTCCTGCAACTTTCCAAACCTAATCTAGAAAAAGTTGGAAATCATTCTCAGCCCCCGTCTTTGCTGAATCATTCTCCTCTCCATCGACCTTACCATGCAATTCTGATCATCTTTAACCAAGGGTTAATCATAATGAATGCCATTACCCAAGGATGAAATTGCTGGTCAATGATATATGCGTGCACGCCCAACTCTTAAGTGCATAACAAAAGTTGGCATTAGGAACTGTCTCCAGTAATTTGTTTGTTTCATCTCAGGGATTATATCATTCACAAGTAGCAGGTGCCCGTTTGACTAGTCAGGTGCAGACTCATGTATGAAATGAATTCAGCTGAAAAAGAGGAGTGAAGTAGGATGTAATGGTTTGTTGGGATAAGTTGTTCTTGATGGATTCCATATTAGAAAGGTACATTTGAACCAACAGAGTTAAAAATAATAATAATAATAACACCAACAAAAAAAAAAAAATATTCTTGTATGAGAATTGAAAGTTTTATTATTAGAATGGGGAGTGACTTCTTACAAACGTCTGCATGCAGTGGTGTATACAAATGACTGCCTTTCTACACTTCGCATAAGATTTTTTAATATACAAACCCTTCAAAATCTTCATCGAATTTTGTTTAGTTTTATACTAAAAATTATATATTTTGGAAATTTTTACAGATCATATGTTTATTTTTAAAATTTAATAGTTTCATATTCACCTTAAAAGATGTTAAATATTTATCACATGCAAGTTTCCAATTAAACTGATATTTGACATCATATATATGCATATTAATTTAATATTAAATCTAGTTTAGATGTAAAATACATCCTAGAAATAGAAAAAACCACCATTTGCATAAATCACTCAATCCAAATTTTTGATTCCCTACGCCACAAAAAAAAAAAAAAAGATCCTTTAGGATAAACGGTGTATTAGAGAAGCATTAAGACGTCAACACTTGAATAGCATTTGGTAGACACTACTGAGTGCGTTAGTAAGTTCCGAAGTTCGCCATGGTCTACATAATGGAAAAAAAGATAAAACGAAGTGCAAATTGCTGTAATGGTTAAAGTAATTTAAATAAATATTATTTTAATCACAAAAGATGAGTAGAAGTAGCTAACATGCCTTTTTACGATTAAAAAAAGATTGATAATATTGTTTAGGTTACCAAGCCTCAATACATATTGGTGGTTTAAGTTTTCTTTTCCAATTTTTCATTTTATTTTTATGTGACCTCGCGTGTATTTACTCTATATGCCAAATTTTACTATATTTGAATTTTTTTTGTATATTTTATAATTTCATGAATCGATAGTCTTCGCCCTTTTAAGAATCTTTAATTTAAAGACTCTCATTATGTGCAAAGCATCTGTGTTGGCCCAACATGCGAAGCATATGTACATTCGTTTTTTTATTTTTTAAAGTTTTTTTCATAAACATGTTTTCTAGGTATATTTAACCCATATACTAAGTTTTATCATTTTATAATACTTTTACATTTTTATTTATATTTTTAAAATCAGGTTTTTAAGGGGTAAAAATGACATAAATGCCCCACAAATTGATGGTTTAAAAAATAAATATATAAAAATGCTATAAAATAGTAAAACTTGGTATATGAAAACATGTTGATAGAAAAATTTTAAAAATAAAAAATAAATTTACAGATGCTTCGCATGTTGGGCCAACACAAATGCATTACATATAGTCATGGTTCTAATTTAAAACTATTGAATGTATATAAACCAATTGATTTAAAATATATACATGACAGGGTGAAAGCTATTTATTTTGAAATTATGAAAATATATAAAATTCTAAAATGATAAAATTTGGTATGTGTAGAGTTACATGCGGGCCCACAAAAAAATGAAAAATGTTAAACACGTATAGATATTGAGGCTCGGTACACATATACACACACACATAAGCATTGAATCACGAATAGTGATCTTGCACATCCAATTCTGGTGTATTTTGTATATTTTTAGTTTTTATTTTTATTTGGGCCCAACGTGTATCTACTATCTAGTTCATATTTCAAAATTTTACCAATTTCGAATTATTGTATATTTTTCGCAAAATTTCAGAAATAGCAAATTTTGCAAAATTCTTGATTTCCAAAATTTCGAATAATATATAAGAATCCAAAAATGATAAAATTTAATACATAAACGTGATACACGTGAGTCTATATAAAAATATAAAATTTATAAAATGCACGAGATTAACAGCCGTAGGTACAAGATCATTATCATTGAATCTTTGCCGATACATATAAATAAAGATAGATACAATGCGAATGGTGAGTCCAAGGGTTACAAAGGGGCGATGATGTGTCTATGGAATGGACACGTGGCGGGTGATTATTTATTTATTTATTAGTACATATGACATGACGTGACATGACATTAGATATTACCGATTAAGGGGACGTTGGTAATTTTTCATCGTAGTTGGTTTTTCAATGCCAGTGGTTACTCTATTAATTATATTTTTTTTTTACTTTTATCTTTATATTTTAATTATTTTTTTTATCAACTACATATAACAAACTTATTTACTCAAATTATACATCTATTATTTTTTATTAATCATATATTCTCAAAATGTTTTCTTTTTTATTTACCATTATTTTACACATGACCGAATGTCTCCTAAACCCATTTACATGCAAGATAGGGAGATGACAAGCTCCCGCTTCCTACAATCTTCCACCTAAAAATGGAGCGGAAATCGATGTGTACGATTGGCAGCCACCGCAGCAGCCCCTTCAAAGTCCTTACGGTGAGTGCTGTGACCAACGGAGCGATGTCGGTTGGCGTGGCCGGTGATTATTTGTCTGGCGTGGGAAAGGGGTTGTACAAGCATTTTATCTACCAAGATGAGGTGAAGGGATCGGCATCTTCTCGTGTGGTAATTGGTTCCCATTTCCCACCGAATCCGTTCCTCTCTCTGTCCTTGACGCGAGCCTTTCCACCCCCCACAAATCACTCATAGACGTGCGTGTCATTGCATGAGTTCGCGCGCGTGCTCTCTCTCCCACTCTCCAGCTTTTTCGGGCTTGACTCGGTGTCGATGCTTTTTTTTTTTTTTTTAAGTTTCTCTTCTTCTCTATTTTAAATCGAATCAGTTATAAGCTTATTCTTTCTTATTTTTAAAGTTACATCAGTTCTGATTTCAAATCAATTCTTTAAAATAGTTTTTATAATATACTTGAAAATTATAATTTTATTATAAATCTTACGTAAAAATTTATAATTAAGATAATAATACTATTTATTTTTTAAATATATTATTAAATTTACTAAATGATAGATAAATTTCAAAAATTATATATTTTTAAAGAATATATTTATGTCTTTCACTATTAAGCTATTTTATAAAATGTATGTTAAACATATATAAGTAATTCGAATTGATTTCGAGTACTTATATCTTAAAACTTGCTGTACTCTAATTGAATCATGTGTTTTTTTTTTTTTTTACTTGGAACCTATCCTATGCTATGAGTATAAAATTGTAAACATACCCTATCTATTTTAAAGCACAAAATAGGTTAACCCATAGGTATCTACCCAAGTTGCACCCTTACACAAATCACTCATATACATGTGTGTCATCGCATGATGACATGAGTGATAAGTCGTGATCGATTCAGATGGACTTCCGTTGAGGAGACCTCAACCCTTCCGTATAACTTTAAATTTTACAAATTTTAATTTAATCTTAAATTAAACCTATAAAAACTAGTTTTCGTTTAGCTATGTAAATTGAGCTATCAACATTGTAAGGAAAGAAAATGAGATGATTTAGTTTTAAATTACTATGTTATGCTCAACCTTCATTTTAGTACACATAATTTTATATTAATAAATATATAATATCTTAAATATTTTTACTTGAATAAATTAATCTTAAAATTATGTTATTCCCCATCTTCATTTTTAGTATACATAATTTTATGTTAATAAATATACAATGTCTGAAGTTTTTTTTTTACATAACTAAATTATCTTTTTTATTGTTATATATAGAACTTAGTTGAAAGTAAGTTTTTTTTATCTTGGTCAATAGATTTTTACCTCAAATAGTAGAAGACCACACTCCTATAAAATTTATACTAACGATAAATACTAATCTTTTTTTACAAGAATACTTTCTAAATTATGAGTTATATAGCAATACAATTGCTAAGCAATCTTATTTTAAATTTATGATGTCTAAGTAATATTTACGTATCATATGATTCTATGCCAATGTTATAGTAATAGTCATATATAATTATCTTTTAATAATTTATTATATTTTATATCAACATACTAAATCGAACCAGGTCAATTAAGCCTCAAACCCACACCAACTTCCTTTTGAATTTAGAATAGTTTAAAGCAAGTTTGTAGTCTATCTCTTCAAAATGTCAAACTCAATTATAAATTGAGTTGGATTAGTTAGGTTCAAATTGAAACTAATTCTATTTACACTCCTAGTTTATTGATCTTGTAAATTTTGCACAAGCGAAAAGAAGCTCTCTACTAATCAAGGTTTATATAGCAAAGTGTACTTACATAGTAATATCACTACAAGTAAACATGAACAAGTAGTTTCTTCTTGGATTTGTATCCATGTGAATCTAAAAATTAAATTATTTGCATTCTTGTTAATTCTTTTTTTTCTTTTGATTTCACACCAGTTCCATTAGATTTCATCTAATAGTTATTAAAAAAGAAGTCAATCCCATTATGAACTCAAACATCCCCTAATGGGTCAACTCCATCATAGATATCTAATAGCCATTAGGTGTAATTTAACAAAGTTTTCATAATGCAAAGTTTTCAAAAGTTAGATGCATGAAAATAATTGAATTTCATATTATCATGAATGCAAATAATCCTATTAAAAATTTAACCATTGAAGCCTATCAAGTGCTTCAAAACATAGTAATTTCAAGTTTTTGACTTCATGCATCTACTAAATATAGTGGCCTTAATAGAATTTAATATCATGTTTCTATGTAGGGGTGTAATGTAAGTCAGATAGGTTCGGTTTGGAGTTGATCTTATTTTTACCATATTCTCAAAAACTCATACAGTGTCCTATTTTAGATTGGATTAGTTCTAAGCCTACCCTGGCCTATATTTTAAAGTTGGGTTGATTTTAATTTTGATTCCAAATTAGTTTTTTAAAATATCCTTTATATTATATTTAAAACTATAATTGATTTTAACTCTACTTAAAATTCTATGATTAGATAAATTTACCAAGTTTCTATATATTTAAAGAATATATTTATAGTTTCCTAAAGTATTTCATAAAATATATATTAGTTTTTTTTTTTAA